>JADLZK010011175.1:600000-943410 GCA_015847255.1 Hyparrhenia diplandra | reverse complement strand
TTCCTATTTTTTTTTATTTAAGTAGTAGGAATCATGTTCAATTTCCTTCTTTTTTGTAGTTTATCGTTAAATTTGTATTGGCACTGTTTGCATGGTTGTTCGGACATATTTAGTAATTGAGGCATTTGTATTTAAATATTGTACAATTGTTATAAGATTATTATTTTTAATGTTGTATGCCTATTAAGTTTATTATTTTTTTAATATTCTATGCCTATAATTTTGTAGTATCTTAATGTTTTTATCATTTTTAGATTTTGAGTTTTTTGTTTTTATAGTAAGCCTTTTTTTTACTTTTTAATTTTGGTGTTTTTCGATTTGGTAAGAGATCGAAGTGGCTAAGTAATTTACTGTGCTTTAGGTTCAGCTGAAGTAATTTACCTTACTTTAGGTTCAGCTTGCTTGCCACATTTATTTACTGCAGTAGTAGTGATTAAACTTTTTCTTGAGTTGTTTCTTACAATCACCTCTACTACATGAGATGTAGTGCCAACCAAATTTTGCGATAATTGAACTTATCGTGGCTTCAACAGTAAATATCTTATCCTGTAAACACATATACATATCATTCATGTACATGTAAGCCTTCTCTAAAGTAGTGTATAATGATCAAACATATGCATACCTCATTTGATGAGTCATACAAAATGAAACCAAAATGATCCTTTTAAATGGTCTTCAACATGAATCTCGTTGATTGTAAGACCACTTTCGAAGATAGGCTTTTTTCATTCAAAGAAATTTAACCATGTTAGAGTGTAAGCTACAAATATAAATAAAAAAAAATATTTTAATTAGTTTTACCTATCTCGTGCATCCATAGCTTTAGAAATTGGTAAATCTACAAAAACTTGTGTTGCATTGGTTGATGACAAAGAATATTCTACAAATAGCAATTATTTTATTTTTTTTTGTAGGCTTGCTGAATGGAAACAATATGATTAAATTATTAACAATACATGAAGACTGACTGCCAAATTTTTTTTACAATTGTAGATGTTATTGCGATAACATGGGCTTTTTCCATCCCGTTGATTTGCTCGACTTTGGGCCCCAAAACTGAATCTTAACTTCTTGTGCACTGCAAATAAGGAAGTAAAAAAATATATAATTTAAGATGTGTGCATGGATTAGGAAAAATAATAATAACAATGCATGTAAACTTGTAAAATTTGATAGTTTGTGAATAAAAAAATATCCTACTTGATCGGGAGTACAATACCACAGATTTTGGTCACTCCGAAGTGTGTCCTAGTTTCTTCTACAGGTCTAATGTGTGCTGCAACTCCTATGACATCTATAGGATACATTAAAATGAGTTCTTATGAAATATTGATCTATTCACAATATTATAATAAAACAATATAACATTAGCAGAGTAGCTTACCTGAGAGGTACATGTCCATATTCACTCTATTGGAAAGCATATCAATACTGAAGAACTGAAAATTATACTTTGGAATGTCGTTGGTGTCTTTGATCTTCTATATATTGGTTGTGGGCAAGAAGTTGAGTACCTTATCATTCTCCACTGGTCGATATTTCTGTGTGGTTGTTGTAACTCTAACATTTGTAATGATGTAAACTTTACCTTCTTTGATCATAGGTTTTAAATTTTTCCATACATGCCTTATGGATGACTCCATGCATTTTGGTCCCCTACTTTTTTTTTTTGAATAGAATAGCATGTAAACCAAAAGTTTTCTAAGGCTACTTAAAACACAGTGAAAAAATATGGTACTTGATTGTCAATAAGGATCATATCAAGACTGATTTGTTCACCACTACCGAGCAAGATTGCATCCCACGTTCTAGTGACAAAGGCTTTGATTTTCTACAACTCCTGGCCAGGGCCTAATCTCACTTAAGGTTTTGGTGACCATTAAAAACATTGTAGGCGATAGATTTAAAACCTTTTGATGAAGGATGAAAACAATATGCCTTTCCTTGGTGAATGATGAAAACAATGGGATGAACAACAGATGGAATTCTGATTGCGTCGTGGTTGACAAATATAGAAAGGTTGAAAAAACAAACAGTGAATAGGTCAGGTAGATGCTTTCCTGATTGCTTGGGTTGATAAAAATGAAAAATTAAGGGCAGTCTGCAATTGTGTACCTTTGATATTGGAAGGTGATTGCGTCGTGGCTGACAAATATACAAAGGATGGAGAAAAACAAACAATGAATATAGATCAGCTAGATGCTTTCCTGATTGCGTTGGATTGATAAAAATATAAAATTTAAGGGCAATATGCAGCTGTGTACCTTTAGTTATTGGAAGATGTCGAGAGACGAACGTGAGTAGATGGGCAAAGATGGCTTTCTATTTGTACGTGGTTGACAAAAAGGCAAACATGTATCTATTTTCGTATATATATAAAGGGTAAAAGTATTTTTCGTTAGGATTAGCGAATTAAATATGGGTAAATGCACGGTAGAAGTATTTTTTCGGTTAGTATTGACGAATTAAATATCCTAAATACTATGCCGATCATGAAACCTGAGACAAACGAATATTTTCTCTACTATACGTAACCAAATTATATTCTTGACTATCTATGCGTAACCAGTTTTTTCCCCTCAATAATTATATTTTTGGCTATATATGTAACAAAATTATATTCTTGGCTATCTATACGTAACCAATTCTTTTTTCCTCCTAAATAATTATAGTTTTGGCTGTCTTTTTTTCTACTTAATGGCATAGGTGAATATTTTTCTAGAAAAATAAATAAATCTAATGGTCATGTGGGTTTATTTTATATAATGGCAGAGGTGGGTAATTTTGCTATTGATTTTGGGGGTTACTTTAAGCTATTTTATTAATGGCATAGGTGGGTAATTTTTTTAGGAAATATAATTGATCTAATGGCTATGATGATTTGAGTGTTTCAATTGATGGCCGGATGTTTTGCTTTTTTGTGAGAATTTCTAGGATTTCTCTCTTTTTCTAGAGTGTCCACCTAGGATCCTAGGTGGCTTCATCTAAAAGCTTCAAAAGGAACCTCCAATTAGTAATAGTAAGATCACTTTCTTCCTAGCTAGGTTTTGTAATTCTAGCTGATTATAGATCAACTTACCGATAACTTATACATATGACCTTTTTCTTTTCCTCAAGCAACTAAGTAGCTAGGAAACTGAATGCAAACGTGGAGATGTATGGATGCATTACATACCTTGATGACCGGCAGCTTGTAGTTGTACAATGTAAGCACATAATTTCTCTGTCAAACCTTGGTTGCATTTGCCATTGGTCGTGACCGTGAGCAATGCATGGCATGGAAAATGATTCATCCAGGGGCCACCCAGGTTGCATGCATTCCAACATGCAGATCAGCAGATATGTACGCACGTGCACATGTACCCAACTATGATCACTGTCTCATACACCGGCCTTGCAGTTCGGGGCCTTGCCACCACACACGCCACGAGATAGATTTCTTCAAGCAGATTATGATGAGTGGATAGCGGCCTGTGGCCGGCCTCCAAGCGCTAGCACACACGATACATCATATCTTTCCGCTTGTTGATTGTAATTGCCGGCCTAATCATGCGCGAAGTTGCGGATGATGACGCCGGTACACAGGCCTCACTGCACACAGATACAGACGATAGACCTTGCCGGACGCAAGCATCGCCGACTCGCCGAAGCCTATCGGCTGCTTCTCGCACTAATGCAATCCCGAGATTCTCCGAATACAATCTTGCCTGCATGACACCATCCGCAACATATGTAGCCATATATTCACGAAGTCATCTTTGGATGGTAAGCATGTCGTGCGCTAGTCGACGATGGTAGAAGAATTGGAACACCAGCCGCCAGGAGGGGAGGAAGCCGGAGAAGCTCGCTGAAAGCGATGCGCTAGATTTGATTAGATTAGATTGGTTTATTAGAAAACAAATACCAAACACAGGAATTATGTTTTTCATTTTATCGTGTTATAGGTTAGATTACATCGATGGGACTAACGCCAGTAGATTTTTTTAGAATAACGCTAGTAGATTTTTATATAATGGCAGAGGTGGTAATTTTGCTATAGATTTAGGGGGTTACTTTAAGATATTTTATTAATGGCATAGGTGGGTAATTTTTTAGAAAATATAATTGATCTAATGGCTATGATGATTTGAGTGTTTCAATTGATGGCCGGATGTTTTGCTTTTTTGTGAGAATTTCTAGGATTTCTCTCTTTTTTTAGAGTGTCCACCTAGGATCCTAGGTGGCTTCATCTAAAGGCTTCAAAAGGAGCCTCCAATTAGTAATAGTAAGATTGGATTCTTTGTTAATTATACTTTGATAGTATACCTATTAGATATCGTAAATCTTTATAGTTCTCTCTATACTTTTGGTCAGACTTGAATTACTTTAACTATCTAAGATTCTTAGAATCACTTACAATTTGGAATGGAGGTAGTAATAAACATTGGGTCTAAGTGAGTTTTGTATTGTTGTCACTTGCATAAAAACATAAGGGCAGGTACCTATACGTGAGCGGTCTCATGCGCCGTCTCATGCATCGCCACGTAAGATTTTTGATAATGTGGAGGAAAGAGAGCGGTGAGAGAGAATGAGGTATAGTTGCTTCGCGAAACAACCACCTCATGAGCTAAAATTTAAGACTATGAGACAACTATTTTACCATTGTATTAGTTGTTGCTGTCATGCACCTCACAATCTTATTTTTACTCTCTCCATAAATTAAAGAAATGCGAGTTGTTATAAAGATAATTTAGAAAGACAACCATTGTAGCAATGGTACGGTGTTGTTTAGGACTTAGTGTTGATTTCTTTGACGAAATAAAAGAGTTTAAGGTACAATATTTGGAATATTTTACTCTTAATTTTAGGTTAGTTACGACTACACATGCTTCTACTATTTACAAGTGCGCTTGCTTTTACGACTAACCACACATGCTTCTACTATTTGCAAGTGCGCTTGCTTTTACTTTGCTCAAAATTATTCCAAGTTCCGAACAAAAGCTCGTGAAAATTGAATCCCATGATGTTGCAAATGATGACATACGACAACCAGTATAGCTTTATCGTACTCGTTCTCGTCTGCCTCTGCCGACAGCAGTGTTCACGTAGTGATCGATTAGACGCTTAAAAAGCATTTAAGTGCAATTTGTATATGTACAGTGAAAAACTTTACACTATAAATGAAACTTTTATCAACATATGCATGTTGCTACAATAAACAGTAACATATTGTTACTAAAAAAATAATTTTCATCTCGATGTGTACTATTTTTTTTTTTTTTGATTTAACGAAAACAATAAAAAGTCGTAGAGAAGCCAATGTTTACCGCTGTTGTTTCCTTAAATACCATCCCAAATGATAAGTGATTTCAAGAATCCTGGAGAAAAACCATCTCAAGTTGGACCAAATTTTTATGATAAGATAATAATATTTAGGATGTCAACTAGTATTATTGGATTCTTTGTTAATTATATTTTGATAGTATACCTATTAGATATCGTAAATCTTTATAGTTCTCTCTATACTTTTGGTCAGACTTGAATTACTTTAACTATCTAAGATTCTTAGAATCACTTACAATTTGGAATGGAGGTAGTAATAAACATTGGGTCTAAGTGAGTTTTGTATTGTTGTCACTTGCATAAAAACATAAGGGCAGGTACCTATACGTGAGCGGTCTCATGCGCCGTCTCATGCATCGTCACGTAAGATTTTTGATAATGTGGAGGAAAGAGAGCGGTGAGAGAGAATGAGGTATAGTTGCTTTGCGAAACAACCACCTAATGAGCTAAAATTTAGGACTATGAGACAACTATTTTACCATTGTATTAGTTTTTGTTGTCATGCACCTCACAATCCTATTTTTACTCTCTACATAAATTAAAGAAATGTGAGTTGTTATAAACATAATTTAGAAAGACAACCATCGTACATGTAGTTGTACATGTGATCTATTAAGTTGTCTTAAATTACGTGATACTATATGAGACTGGCCATAAGACAACACCAATATACTTGTCCTAATGGGGTAGGCCGAGATCGACGGCCCACCGCACTATAACGCCTCTCTCCAACCCGGCCTTATTCACTGTCCATCCAACGAGAAGCACATGCATCATATGCATTCATGCATGCTAGGACATTATCGTACCTCTGTCTAGCGTAAGTTTGAAACGAGCAGACACGTGCATGGCGTGCCTACTAATTTGACATATATATGGGCCCACTTTTTTTTTTTAAAAAAAAAGAGGGTAACCCCATTTCCATTACCATTAGGAATTAATGGGTCCACTTTTCTACTCTTCCCAAGAGAGAACGTGATTAATATTGATGTTGAGATCATTACCTTAATTTAACTAATAATCCTGTCACAGCTCACGGCAATCACATGTGTACGAGGTCGGAAACTGGCCGTGGAGTGGCCAGTGGGCAGTGCGCCAGTTCCACAGTCCTTGTCCCAGAAGAAGACGACGACGGGCAGAGAAAGATAATTGAAAATCTCTACCTCCAGCCTAGTCACGCCGGACTGCGATTGCGATTTCCACCTGTCGTCAAGCCCACGCAACCGGCCCAGTAATCTAGAAGACGCAACAGCTTCTGTCACACGACGGTGGTGAGTCTCTGTAATCCAATTTGTATGTCTAAATAAATTTATTGTAAAATAGATTTAATGATCTATCTAATACTAATTATATACTATAAATATTAATACTTTGTTGCATATATTTGATCAAAATTAAAATTATTTGACTCTCGAGAAAAACGAGAATGACACTTATTTTGAGACACTTATTATAAATATTTGTCTCAAAGTATTTTACCTTCTCATTTTTCCAATATCCTGAGGGAATATACATTTCTCCTTTTTTTTTTAATACATATTTATTTCTACCTCTCTCGATCTCTCTCTTTTTTTTTTAACCTTACCTCTATCTCTCTTGGCTTTTTCTACTTTTCTTTTGTCCTCTTAATTAACTTCCGTGTATATCCAAACTTCGACCTTGTTTAGATGGCAAAATTTTAGCAAAAGTCACTGTTCTAGCTCCTGTAGCACACTGTAGCAGCTCGTTTCGTTTGTTTGTGGTAAATATTGTCTAATTATGGATTAAAACTGTGTAAGTAGTTATTTTTTATACTTACATTTACTGCTCGAACTATCGAACATATGTCTTTTGGTGTATTTAATGTGATGTGATAGAGAGAGAGTCTAAAAATTTATAAATTTTTGGCAAAATTTTAGCCATCTAAACCAGGCCTTCATCTAATTTTGAGACGAGCGCGCTTTGATGGACACGACGGTGTAGCTAAGTCCCGTCACATATATATTGATGGATGGGATGGGTGTGTTCTTGGGTCCATCGATCGGACAAGATCGCCACGCCCAAATAAACAGGCGTGTAATGTGATGTGATTACTCGGCGGGACTATAGATAACGACACATCATCTGCTTGTTTTCCATATGGTCTGTTATGAAATGCAGAGCGCTCTATTTATCGCTGATAGCATCCCTGTCCGATCGACTATCTCGTCATCGCTGATGTCTATCTGCATTATCACGTCCAACCAAACCAAGTCTACAATGAGTGATCCCACCAATCAAACCCAAGTGAGTGAGATCAATTTTCGATTATGTTACTTAGGTCCTGTTTGGTTACTTAGAGACTAAACTTTTTTTAGTCCTAGGGACTAATAAAAAAAGTCCCTCCAATAGAGTCTTTTAGGGACTAATAGAGGAATAGTCTCAAAAAAGTCCCTCCTATTTAGTTTGGTAGGGACTAAAAGGGACTTTTTTTAGTCCCAAGGACTAAAAAGTCCCTAAACCAAACAGGACCTTAAGAACGAAACACACGATTCCAAAGATGTAGGAGTAGCTATTTAATTTGCATTCAATATATGGCTTGGCACATGTTACATTTCAGTATTTCACGAATATTAAAACGTATCCTACTACTCCCTCCTCCGTAGGGAAAAGAAAAATAAGAAATTTTGACGTCGCTAGGGATTGGCACATGTTACACACGACTGTCTTTCCTACTTTTGCACCAAGTAGCGACTTACCGATCGCCACGCCTTTCGTCGCCTCGCTAGGGATTGCGAGTGGCCCAGGCAGGCTGCGGCATCGGCGACGAAGGATGGCACCGACCTCGGGGACCCGCTCATGGCGGCAACCCGGCCCGACTCCCGGCCGACGCGGCCCACGGGTTCGAGCCACCGCCGCCAAATGCGGTTGGGGCGGTGGTGGAGGGTGCTGCCGTCGGAGACAACCGAGGGGGCACGACACCGCTGCAACTCCACTACTGCCACCATCCCTGTTGTCCGGGAAGGTCACGACGAGCCAACTAGCGAGACACGCCACATATGGTGCCTCTCCGACCTCAATCCAACTCACATCACCGTCGGCCGGTTTGGTGGTGTCGGTTCAAAATCCTCCAAAGAATGGGGTTTATGCATTGAACGGGTAGTGTTGTGCTGCTCTCACTAGTAACCATTTACTTTTAGGTGGCGAACCTTTTGCTCTCACTAGTAACCATTTACTTTTAGGTGGCGGGCACTTTTAATTTTACATGCTTGGGGCGAAGGTGCCCGTCACCCACGTGAGGTCACGGTAAATGGTGGCCTCATTGTGGCGGGGCGAGGTGACCATCACGGTTAATAGCACTCACCGTGGCGGGGGCGTTTTACGATGCCCATCACGGTTGACAATTTCAAAAAAAAAAAAAAACAAAAACCGCCCAAGCCCGTTGAGCCCATCGACGGGCCCGCCGAGCCATCCAGTGCGGGGTGCCACCGCCGCCGACAGATCGGGGAGCGAGCCACACCCACCGACGGGATTTCGAGGGGAGGAGGACGCGCCGCCGCCCGGTCTCGAGGGAGAGGAGCCATGCCGCCGCCGGAGCTTGAGGCGCCACGCCTCACGCCGCCGTTTGGGATCTTGAGGGGAGGGGATGACACGCCGCCGCGGGGATCTCGAAGGGGGGTGGGCCGCGCCGCCCTGAATCTTGAGGGGAGGAGGTGCGAACACATGGTTGATTTAGGTCACATGTGTTTAGTTTTGTGATTGAGTGATTGTCAACGTTCAACATTTTACCTCTATTTTCTTTTATCTTTTTATGCTTCGGCTATGTTCACCCAAGACACGCGTAGTGTGTCGAAGACGTATCTCTTGGTTCGTGTTGTACGTGTGGAGCTCGAGATGGTAGGCGACGGCGCGAGGTGAAGGGGCCAAGGAGGGCGTCTTTGGGCCGACGGACCGCGGAGGTGAAGGGACGGACGTGAGGCTTGGACCGAGGGACCGAGCGCCGGGCGGCTAGCCATGGTGGGTGACACACAGGACATCGGCGAATGCAAGAGGGCGTGGGCGGGACCGTGTCGATCGGGTCAAGACGACGGCGCGCAAGCGGCGGGGGAGCTTCCGGACGACTTGGCGACTTCGGCGGTCAAGACAAGGCGGCGATGACACGTGTCGAGGAGGTTTGGTGGTTTGCCCTCAAAACCATCGGCGCGGGTTTGGTGGTTTGGGCCTCAAAACCATCGGCGGGCGGGTGTAACACCCCCGGTGTTACTTTCACTAAAATATGACATGTCATCATGATCATTGCAAAGCATGCATGTTTAGCCCACCATGTGTTGCATTGAACTAAAATAAGTTTATTTTTATGATTGGTTACGTTGTCGGTCAAAAAGACGCGAGAGGAATCGATTCCTGGTTACCCCCCCCCTTGCCGAAACCCTAATTTTTGAACCCTAGTTTGTCCTCTTCTCTTTTATTCAAAATTTATCAAGATTTTGGGTATGGTTATTAAAGCAAAAGGTAGATATTTCAAAATTGAACAAAGTTGGTATTTTGAGTTTTCAAAGTTTAGTTCAAAATTTTAAAGTAATTTTGAATTCGACAAAACCCTTTCTACCCCCTTTTCTCTATTTCAAAATCTAAGCAAAATTTGAGAAAACTTCCAAAAGTTAGTTTGTAGATCTTGCTGAGATGAACAAAAGTTATGTACAAAGTTTTTCAAGTTTCTACATAATTTTAAAAGTAATTTTGAATTCAAATTTCAAACTTTTTGACCCCATTTCAAAAAGTCATATTTAGAGGCCGAATTTGAAAATCTCCCAATTGTGAAAATTGTAGATCTTGAAAAATTAAGGCAAGTTGCTTTTTGGAAATTTTTGAGTTCAGTTCAAAATTTGAGAGTAATTTTGAAAATTCAAAGTTAGGGTTAGGGAGCTCTGATTACTCCACCCAATCTCCCTCTCGCCACCGCCGGCGTTGAGGCTCGGCCCGCCGTCCACCGCCCCAGCGCCTTCCAGCGTCCGCGCCGCGGAGCAGCCTCTTCGCGACGACCCGGCCACCTGTCCGGCCTCCCCTCCTATAAATAGGGCGCCGAGGGTCGCCGTTTTCTTTTTTCAAACCGCCGCCGGTTTCGTCCCCCGCCCGCCGCCGTCGTTCGTCGCCGTCGTGCCATTTTTCATTAAACCAACTCCTTCAGCCAGCCGCGCAACTTCCTTACCTTCCCTAGAACCGGCCGTGACCCCTTTAGCCGCGGAATCGCCACCGCGAGCCCCGTCTTCCTCGCCGCCGTTCGGAGCGCCGCCGCTTGTCACCCCATCGTCGTCGGCCCGATTCGGTGAGCTTCGAGGCGAATTAGTTAGCGTTATCGTGTTGCCTTGACATCGTGGTCGTGAGCGACTCCTTGGTTTTCACGGTTGGAGCCCGGCGTGCGGGAACGTCGTCATGTCCGAGCCGCCCGTCCGCCCGTCGTCGCCCGGCAACCCATCTCCGCCTCGTCCTTGACGTAACCAAGCCTCGTCCCCAAGCTCCCGGTGAGCCCCCGGCGCCCTCCTTCTCTCTCCGTTTTCTCTTTAGTCCACCGACGACGCCGAACGCGACCGCGGCGCCACAAGACGTGAGCACCGCTGCGTCGACACCGGGCGACCCCGCCGGGCCGGCATCGACGATCAAAAGCCAGGCTCATTCTCGCTCACTAAGGCCGGCCAATATCGTTTCACTAGGCCCAGGCCCGCATCGACAAATAACAAGGCTCGTCACTATTCATACCAGGCCGGTCCACCATGCACAGTAGCAGGCCGTGAACAATTCTGGGCCGTGCACAGTGTCGGGCCAGATTCAACCCAGAACCCTTTTTCATTTATGAAATGTTTTATTCAATTTCATTTATTTGAATAGTGTCTGATTTTTCCAAATTTTGTATAAATTCAAATACTAGTTTAAAAATTCTGAAAATTTTTGTGTAGCCTTCCCATGGGTATGTCTATCCATGAAAAATATGAAACTTGAATTTTGAATACTTTTGACATGATTTAAAAATACAAAATTTAATTGAAAAATGCATCTTCCTTGATTTTTAATAATTATTTTATTTATCTAAAAATCATGAAAATTATTTTGACACTGTTTTATGGCATGATCTACCTGTACAAAAAATTTGAGCTTGTTTTAAGAAAATTAAAATATTTATTATTTCATGCCCTATTATTTCATGTGTTAAACAAATAGTTTAATGTTTTATAACTTAGGATTTTGGGTGAATTTTGGGTTGTTTTATGAACCTTAAACCATACCACTATCAGATGGTCCCTGAGAACTCCTTAGGCAATGGTGATGATATCTCGTAGAGTTGTTCAACAAGTTGGTTTTGTTGGGTTGCAACTTTATCGTGAAGGAAAGTTGTACTCAAGTGTTTATCATTTCATGCACTCTCGCGCCTCATGTTTATATGCACGGCATCATGTTAAGCATATGTTATTCTTTCATATAGTGAACGAAGGTGATCGAGAAGTCGTTGATCAAGTCTCCGAAGAGGGCTATCTTGTTGACCCGAGTTCTGAATATTGTGAGCCATCGTCCGAGTCGGGTTACTTCGTCAGTCAAGGCAAGCCCCGGTTCATTTAAACATTCCTTGTGCTTTACAAAGCTTTATATCACCTTTGCTTAATCTTTTGCATTAGGTGATAGGAGTTGAGTGACAACCTAATTGATGCATTATCCATCCTTGATTATTTCAATATCTACCTTGAGAACCCGTTTTGATAAAATACCTAGAAATGCTTAGCCATGCTAAACTAGATAGACTTTTGAGTCAAAATATGACAAGTCTCTTATGATAGCCCGAATGGGCATTTGATGAACAAGGATGCTATATGATGAAACCATACTGGGATATGGTATTGAAGTTGAGACCGGTCGGGTAATTTGCACTGAGAATGGAGTCTCAGTGTAGTATTTCCGGCTTGTCGATTAAGGACCGCTCGTTGTAAGCAATGTGGATCGAGACTATGGAACGCACCGCGCCCGAGGTCTTTTGACCAATGGCACGCTCTATCAGGGCATCGCCCCGGACCGTCGAAACTAGTTCTCGACACATACTCCGGTAAGCCCGATCTCGGGGTGTCAAATCGGAAACGCATAACCGCGACCGGGAGTGGAGAGATGGCGGGAGCAAAGCATGTACACTCGTGGGTTAAATTCTGGATGCCCGTGGGTTAGATTCCCAAGGTGTGAGGTGTACTTGTGCTCTCGTGGTGTAGGACGCGGGTTCCGTTTTTGAGTATCCAAGAAAGGGTTGATATATGCAAGCTTAAGTGCTACATATGTCGGGGTGGAAAGAACTCCCCACCGGGTTAATCGATTTCGAAATCGCCGTGCTTCTGGATATGGAGACTCGGTTTCCCCTTACATCGTAGTTTAATTATGAAACAAAGTGAAGAGTTGGAATAAGTGATAGAATATCTACAAAGTGTGTGCTCTAGTATAAGATCACCTAGAGTAGGTGAGAAACTAAATTGGGATTAAAATATTGAAAGTAAGGATTCACTACTAGAAAGCTTTTCTCGCAAAAGAGTCCTTGATTCTTGCTAAAAGCCTTATCTTGAATCCTATTAGACCAAAGATTCCCGAGTCTTCTCCTATTTTCTTTAGTCGGGTAAGTCTTGTTGAGTACTCCCGTACTCAGGGTTTGTTAACCCATGTTGCAGGACCAGGTAGTCATGTCTGCACTGGACCTTGTTGTATGACGATCCATCAAGAGGATAGTGACGATGAGTGAAAAGTGAGACCCGTGGGGGCGTGGTCTCATTAGTGTATTATATGTAACAAACTTTTTCGCTACTCCTGCTTATATATTGTAAAACCTGTTTTAAATATATGGTTGTAAAATTATTGTAATATATGTCTTCTTCGCTTGTTTTACTCTCGGTTATGTATGAAAACCGTTGTAATACTGCAATGACCTCGTAACGGATCTTGGTTGGAATAGTTAACAGTACTTTTCAGGCTACGGGTGCACACATGTGACTATTAAAGGTCGTTGTACCGATAATTAGTACATGTGGGCCCTGTAATTTGGAAGGTTCTATTATAGCTGGCATCGAGCCTCCGTTACCGTGTTCTTTATGTAGCATTACTTTACAAAATTTCAAAAGGATTTGGGTCAAACTAATTTTATTCTTACTTTGGTCCAAATTGCTTATTCTCTTATCTTATTCTATTGAAAAATTTTTCTTATCCAATTTCAAAGGAATATAAGTGGAGTAGCATTATATATTGCCTTACTTATAAAATTCTTTTAATGCAAAAAGTCTTTATTGATTGTTACATAAGTTCGATTCATGCATCATGTTTAAATCACATGTTAATGTTTACCTTCCCCTTTAATGTGGTTTGGGTTAAGTTGTACCAACCCTATTCTTGCTAACCTTTACATCCTCCTACCTAAATCTTGGTAATCTGATCATAACTATTCTACAGGATGGCCCGTACTAAAATAACTCCTAGGAAGAAGACAGGACCAAAAGGCGTCCCTCGTCACCAACTCGCAGCAAGAAATGATCCTGAAGCAAGCACCAGTCATACTAAAACTCATGAAGAAAGCGGTAGTAAGTCCAAGAAAGATCTTCAAAAGAGATTGAGCGCCTGACCAAAGAATTGGATCAAGCTACCAGAGATAGATGCCGTGATGCAATTCAAATTGGAAAACTGCAAGTCGAGTTGGAGCGACGCGCTCAAAACTACGGAAAATGTAGTCAGGCCTTGATTGAGACGGTCCACGAGAAGACAGAGCTTCAAAGCATCGGTGTCATCATCTAATTCAAGATAATCGAGAATCGGTGGCTTATGCGATTCAACCGAAGCTCAAGGAGTCAATCTCAATATACAAATTCAGCATATGAATGATCTCCTCAACCCAAATCACCAACCTCGGGCGGCACAAGATGATTTGGGTATAGTAATCCAAGAGGAAGATCCAGAAGAGGTGGAGCCTCACGTTAGTGACAATGAGTCGAGAATGACCCTTGAGTAGGAACAAGATTTTGTAGAATATGTAATATAGCCTTGTTTAATAGTAAGCTACTTAGATGAGCCCTGGGTAGACGCAGAATGGGAACCTTGTTTTATGGATAAGTTATATGTGTTGTTTCTGTTTGTATTTCTTTTGAAGTTCAATAAATCTGGTTGGGTGTTATATAGTTTTGTTTTAAAAGCAGATGTCGCACAACAACAATACCAGCTCCCAGAATAGGAATGACATTCCAAACCCCCCACCAGTCCCAACTAACCTGGCCGATGCCATTACGGCTTTGGTTCAAGCCACTACTGAGAACTCTCGTCTGATACGAGAAGTAGCTCAGCAGAATCAGAATAATCATCGTGGCAACAGAGATAGACATGATCATCAGGATGAAACCTCCGATCCAGACTTTACTGCCACTAAACCTCCGGTTTTCAACAAAGCTGATGAACCCCTAGAGGCGGATGATTGGCTCGCACAATGGACCGTAAATTTGAGTTGATTACCCGCACCGAATACCAAAAAGCCATATTTGGCGCCCCAACAACTCCGCAATGCAGCCGGAGCTTGGTGGAAAAAAACTTTAAAGCGGAGCAGCCAGTGAGCATCGATTACTTGGATCGAAGTTCAAAAATGCTTTTCGAGCTCATTTTATTCCTAAGGGAATAATGGCTAGAAAGCTGGATGAATTTCTGGCCCTAATGCAAGGAGAAGAGTCAGTAATGCAATATGTTGGGAAGTTTAATCATCTGTCACAATATGCCACCGCCCATGTAGATACTGATGAAAAGAAGAAAAATTGGTTCATTCGAGGTCTCAACCCTAGACTGCAAGCCATGATGAATGTACGAGACACGGATACTTATCACGAGGTAGTAAATATGGCTATCTCTTCAGAGGAAAAGTATCGTGCTCTCTAGGAATATGAAAATAAGGATAGACAGGGAAAGAAAAAGTTTGGTGGACCTTCTGGTGGCAAAGCAAAACGCCCAAAAATTTCTTATCATCCTATGAACCACAATCGCCCATTCTATCGCCCCCCAAGATCAACAAAGAGTGCCCCCGAGCATTCGCCCTCCACCACCTCAAAATCCCAATTACACATGTTTTAATTGTGGGAAGGCTGGTCATATGGCTCGGGAATGCCCCAATCCCCGACAAAGATAACCCAAACTATCGTGGGAGTTTCGGGAATCCGCAAAGAACCCAAGCGAGAAAAGATCGAAGGGAAAGGGTGAGAAGAAAACCGAAAAAGTGTACTACACCAATGTGGAAGAGATACCTGCAGGGGAACCGATCATGATGGGTATGTTCCCCGTCGCTAAACACCCTGCAGTAATGTTATTTGATTCCGGTGCATCGCATACATTTATCAAGAAAAACATTTGTGGTGAAACATGAGATAGTTATTAGGAAAATGAAAGATGAATTCATTATACACTCACCCGGGGACGTATGTGTACTAAAGAAGTGGTATATCGATCCCCATAACATTAGGTGGATATGATTTCCCCACCAATATGATAGTTCTAAAGGATCAAGATATAGATGTGATCCTTGGTATGAACCGGCCGTACCGTTATGGTACTATTATAGACACTCTCAATAGAACTATCAAAGTAAAATTACCCGAGGAAAATTTTGAAGTCCTTATTCAACTTCCAATTGTAAAGAGGGCGTTGAAAAAGTATGTGCAACCCGTGTTAAAGAGATCAAAGACATCCCAAAGTAGTATGTGAGTTTCCTGGGATGTATTTCCGATGATTTACCCGACTACCACCGGAGAGAGATGTTCAATTCAAAGATAGAATTGAAACCGGGAACTGCCCCATCTCTCGAAGAGCTTACGCACGGCACCAAAGGAATTGGCCGAAAATGAAAACTCGCCACAAGAGTTATTAGAAAAAGGATTTATTAGACCAAGTTCTTCACCTTGGGGATGTCCAAATATTTTTGTGAAAAAGAAGGATCAAACTTTGAGAATGTGTATAGATTATCGCCCACTTAATGAAGTGACGATCAAAAAACAAGTACCCTTTGCCCCTGGATTGATTTGCTCTTTTGATCGCTTAGCCGAGCTAAAGTCTTTTTCAAGATTGATCCGAGATCGGGGTATCATCAAATCAGGATTAAACCGAAGATATTCCAAAGACCGCATTTACCACCGATATACGGTCTTTTACGAATATTTGGTTATGTCTTTTGGTTTAACAAATGCCCCTACTCATTTTATGTACTTGATGAATACAAAGGTTTATGTCGAATTGGATAAGTTCATGGTGGTATTTATTGATGATATCCTTGTCTATTCCAAGAATGAAGAAGAGCATGCGAGCATCTCGTAATAGTTTTAAAACGATTGAGAGACCATCAATTATATGCTAAATTTAGCAAGTGTGCCTTTTGGCCGAAAGAAGTACAATTCCCCGGGTCATGTGCTATCATCTCAAGGAGTTGCCGTTGACCCAAGCAAAGTGAAAGATATCCTCAACCGAAACCACCAACGATCGCTCATGAGGTTCGTAGTTTCCTTGGAATGGCGGGATATTATCGCCGATTCATTCTTGACTTTTCTAGAGTAGCAAAGCCTATCACGGAGTTGCTAAAGAATCGTGACTAAGTTTGTTTGGTCACCGTAGTGTGAGCGTGCTTTTCGGACATTGAAGAAAGCACTAACCATTTGCCCGCTTTTAGCCCAACCGGACATTGAAAAGCCATTTGACGCCTTCTCGTGGACGACCGGTATTGGTATTGGTTGTGTGTTAATGCAAGAAGGCAAAGTCATTGCCTATGCATCACGCCAACTAAAGCGACATGAAGAGCATTATCCAACCCATGATCTAGAGCTAGCAGCAGTGGTCCATGCTCTAAAAATCAAGCGCCATTATCTACCGGGTAATACTTGTCATGTTTATACGGACCATAAAAGTCCAAGTATATCTTTACCCGGTCGATTTGAATATGCGCCGAGAAGATGGCTAGAGTTAATTAAGGACTTCACGACATAGAAGTGCATTACCATCCCGGAAAGGCAAATGTTGTTGCCGATGCACTTTCCAAAAAATCCTCAATGTAATTGTCTTATGGCCAACATAAGGGATAAAACTCTACGTCGAGAACCGGAGAAACGAATATAGGAATTGTTGAACATGGTATGGTAACCAATGCTACCGTAGAATCAACTATCAAGTATCGATTATTGATGCCCGTAAGATAAGCAAAGGCATAGCACATATCAAGGAAAAAGTAAGAAGTGGAAAACCCACTTGTTTCGAATTGATGAGTCGATGTGCTACGGTTTAAGGATCGATTGGTGGTACCAAAGAATCCTGAAGTTACGTCAACAAATCCCGGATGAGGCTCATCGACCGGATATTCTATTCATCCCTAAGTACCAAGATGTATCGATTTGAAACAGAGATTTTGGTGGACAAAAATAAAATTGAGATTGCCCAAGATGTAGGCGAGTGTGACACTTGTCGGCGAGTAAAAAAAGCTGTGCACATGAAAGTGCGGGGGCAATTACATCCTTTGCCTATCCCCTCTTGGAAGTGGGAAGAAATCGCGATGGACTTTATTGTCGGATTACCCCGAATCAAATAAAAGGGTTCAACTCTATCCGGGTTATAGTTGATCGACTTACCAAGATAGCCCATTTTCTACCAAGAAATGATAAGTATAAAGCAATAGATTATGCCAAGTTATATGTCCATCGAATTTTCAGTTTACATGGAGCACCAAGACACGTTGTAAATGATAGAGGTTCTTTGTTTATGTCCAAATTTTGGAAACAGATGCAAAAGTCACTTGGTACCAAATTAAATCATAGTTCGGTTATCATCCCCTGCACGGCAGAGACGGAAAAAAGTTAATCAGATTCTAGAAGATATGTTGAGAGCGTATGTTCTCAATTATTCGAAAAAGTGGGATGATGTTTACCATTAGCGTAGTTTGCCTACAATAACAGCTTATCAAGAAAGTATTCAAATGACACCGTTTGAAGCTCTGTATGGTCGCAAATGTAGAACCCCATTACATTGGTAAGAACCCGAGAAAGATGGTTCTACTGGAGTAGATTTAGTAAATGAAGTCGAAGAAAAAGTGAGATTTGTGCAAGATAAATTAAAAGAGGCACAATCTCGACAAAAAGAATTATGCGATAAAAGGGGTAAATTTTTGGAATTTGAAGTAGGGGATTATGTGTATTTGAAAGTATCACCCATGAAAGGAGTAAATCGTTTTTGGAATTAAAAGGTAACCGGCACCCCGATACATCGGTCCATTTCAAATCTTGGAAAAACAGGGGACCGCTTGCCTATCGACTTGGATTGCCGTAAAAGATTATCGCAGTGCATGATGTCTTCCATGTATCTCGCCTGAAGAAATGCCTATGAGTACCGGATCGTGTGGTTGATTTTGAAGACGTTAAATTAGAATCGATTCGACCTACTCGAATATCCTATTCGGATCCTCTAGATCGAAAAGCTCGAGTCACCCGGCGTAACTATCGATGGTACAAGATCCAATGGAGCCAACATTCGGAAGAAGAAGCTACCTAGAATCTAAGACTTTCTAACGGAATATTTTCCCAAATTCTCGCTTTCTTAATCCATGTAAACGTAAGACCTCTTCTTGTTTTATGAACTAGTTTGAAATGTGTTTGCTTGACACATTTCCTTTGCCGTTACTAAACCCTAGGCTTCAAATCTCGGGACGAGATTTCTTTAAGGAAGGGGTCAGAACACCCCCGGTGTTACTTTCACTAAAATACGACATGTCATTATGATCATTGCAAAGCATGCATGTTTAGCCCACCATGTGTTGCATTGAACTAAAATAAGTTTATTTTATGATTGGTTACGTTGTCGGTCAAAAAGACGCGAGAGGAATCGGATTCTCGAAGTTACCCCCCACCCTTGTGGGAAACCCTAATTTTTGAACCCTAGTTTGTCCTCTTCTCTTTTATTCAAAATTTATCAAGATTTTGGGTATGGTTATTAAAGCAAAAGGTAGATATTTCAAAATTGAACAAAGTTGGTATTTTGAGTTTTCAAAGTTTAGTTCAAAATTTTAAAGTAATTTTGAATTCGACAAAACCCTTTCTACCCCCTTTTCTCTATTTCAAAATCTAAGCAAAATTTGAGAAAACTTCCAAAAGTTAGTTTGTAGATCTTGCTGAGATGAACAAAAGTTATGTACAAAGTTTTTCAAGTTTCTACATAATTTTTAAAGTAATTTTTGAATTCAAATTTCAAACTTTTTGACCCCATTTCAAAAAGTCATATTTAGAGGCCGAATTTGAAAATCTCCCAATTGTGAAAATTGTAGATCTTGAAAAATTAAGGCAAGTTGCTTTTTGAAATTTTGAGTTCAGTTCAAAATTTGAGAGTAATTTTGAAAATTCAAAGTTAGGGTTAGGGGAGCTACAAGTACTCCACCCAATCTCCTCTCCCCGCCACCGGCGTTGAGGCTCGCGCCCAATCCACCGCCGGCGCCTTCCGGTCAGCGCCGCGAAAGCAGCAGCCAGCGGCGACCCGGCCACTGTCCGGCCCCCCTCCTATAAATGGGGCCGAGGGTCGCCGCTTTCTTTTAAACCGCCGCCGGTTTCGTCCCGCCCGCCGCCGCTCGTTAAATTACGCCGTGCCATTTTCATTAAACCAACTCCTTCAAGAAAGCCTTTTCCTTACCTTCCCTAGAACCCGCCGTGACCCCCTTTAGCCGCCGGAATCGCCACCGCGAGCCCGTCTTCCTCCTTACGCCCGTTCGGAGCCGCCGCTTATCACCCCATCGTGGGTCACCGATTCCGTGGAGCTTCAGGCGAATTAGTTAAGCGTTATCGTGTTGCCTTTGACATCGTGGTGGAACGACTCCTTGGTTTTCACGCTTGGAGCCCCGACGTCACGGGAACGCGTCATGTCCGGGCCGCCGCCGTCCCGCCGTCGCCGCCGGCAACCCATCTCCGCTCGTCCTTGACGTAATCAAAGCCTCGTCCCAAGCTCCCCGGTGAGCCCCCGCGCCCTCCTTCTCTCCGTTTTCTCTTTAGTCCACCGACGACGCCGGACGCTGACCGCCGGGCGCCAAGCCGCGGTGAGCACCCATGTGTCGACACCGGCGGCGCGCGTCCAGCCGGGCGGCATCGACAAGATGCTGAGGCCGGGCCCGGGCCTCGGCTCGCTCACTAGGCCGACCCAATCTCTTTTCTAGCGGCGGCCGGCTCGTCACTATTCATATCAGGCCGGCCCACCATGCACAGTAGCAGGCCGTGAACAATTCTCGGGCCGTGCGGTGTCGGGCCGCATTCAACCCGGAACCCTTTTTCATTTATGAAATGTTTTATTCAATTTCATTTATTTGAATAGTGTCCGATTTTTCCAAATTTTGTATAAATTCAAATACTAGTTCAAAAATTCTAAAAATTTTTGTGTAGCCTTCCCATGGGTATGTCTATCCATGAAAAATATGAAACTTGAATTTTGAATATTTTGACATGATTTAAAAATACAAAATTTAATTGAAAAATGCATCTTCCTTGATTTTTAATAATTATTTTATTTATCTAAAAATCATGAAAAAAATTTTGACACTGTTTTATGGCATGATCTACCTGTACAAAAATTTTGAGCTTGTTTTAAGAAAATTAAAATATTTATTATTTCATGCCCTATTATTTCATGTGTTAAACAAATAGTTTAATGTTTTATAACTTAGGATTTTGGGTGAATTTTGGGTTGTTTTATGAACCTTAAACCATACCACTATCAGATGGTCCCCGAGAACTCCTTAGGCAATGGTGATAATATCTCGTAGAGAGTTGTTCAACAAGTTGGTTTTGTTGGGTTGCAACTTTATCGTGAAGGAAAGTTGTACTCAAGTGTTTATCATTTCATGCACTCTCGCCTCATGTTTTATATGCACGGCATCATGTTAAGCATATGTTATTCTTTTTCGTATAGTGAACGAAGGTGATCGAGAAGTCGTTGATCAAGTCTCCGAAGAGGGCTATCTTGTTGACCCGAGTTCGGAATATTGTGAGCCATCGTCCCGAAGTCTCCAAGTTACTTCGTCGATCAAGGCAAGCCCCTGGTTCATTTAAACATTCCTTGTGTTTTACAAAGCTTTATATCACCTTTTGCTTAATCTTTTTGCATTAGGTGATAGGAGTTGAGTGACAACCTAATTGATGCATTATCCATCCTTGATTATTTCAATATCTACCTTGAGAACCCGTTTTGATAAAATACCTAGAAATGCTTAGCCATGCTAAACTAGATAGACTTTTGAGTCAAAATATGACAAGTCTCTTATGATAGCCCGAATGGGCATTTGATGAACAAGGATGCTATATGATGAAACCATACTGGGATATGGTATTGAAGTTGAGACCGGTCGGGTAATTTGCACTGAGAATGGAGTCTCAGTGTAGTATTTCCGGCTTGTCGATTAAGGACCGTTCGTTGTAAGCAATGTGGACTGAGACTATGGAACGCAAATCTACGCCCGAGGTCTTTTGACCAATGGCACGCCTGCATGCGGGCGTCGCCCGGGATAGTTGAAACTAGTTACGGACACATACTCCGGTAAGCCCGATCTCGGGGGTGTCAAATCGAAACGCATAACCGCGAGACCGGGAGTGGAGAGATGGCGGGAGCAGCGTGTACACTCATAGGTTAAATTCTGGATGCCTGTGGGTTAGATTCCCAAGGTGTGAGGTGTACTTGTGCTCGGGTGGCGTGGGGCGGTTCCGTTTTTGAGTATCCAAGAAAGGGTTGATATATGCAAGCTTAAGTGCTACATATGTCGTGTGGAAAGAACTCCCGGTTTGGGTTAATCGATTTCGAAATCGCCGTGCTTCTCGGATATGGAGACTCGGTTTCCCCTTATATCGTAGTTTAATTATGAAACAAAGAAGAGTTGGAATAAGTGATGGAATATCTACAAAGTGTGTGCTCTAGTATAAGATCACCTAGAGTAGGTGAGAAACTAAATTGGGATTAAAATATTGAAAGTAAGGATTCACTACTAGAAAGCTTTTCTGCAAAAAGAGTCCTTGATTCTTGCTAAAAGCCTTATCTTGAATCCTATTAGACCAGCATTCCCGAAGTCTTCTCCTATTTTCTTTAGTCGGGTAAGTCTTGTTGAGTACTCCGCACTCGGGGTTTGTTAACCCATGTTGCGGGACCAGTAGTCATATGCAAGACTGGACCTTGTTGTATGACGATCCATCAAGAGAATAGTGACGATGAGTGAAAAGTGAGACCGGTGGGGGGGTCCATTAGTGTATTATATGTAAGAAACTTTTACGCTATTCCTGCTTATATATTGTAAAACCTGTTTTAAATATATGGTTGTAAAATTATTGTAATATATAAGTTTTCCGCTGTTTTACTTTGATTATGTATGAAAACCTGTTGTATCTTTGCAATGACCTCGTAACGGATCCGGGTTGGAATAGTTAACGGTACTTTTCAGTTACTACGGTGCACACATGTGACTATTAAAGGACGTTGTACCGATAATTAGTACATGTGGGCCCCGTAATTTGGAAGGTTACATTACAGCCGGGTTTTTCGCGGGTTTGGGCCTCAAAACCGGGGACGTTCGGTGGACGGAAGGACGGCACGTGGCGGCATCGGGAGGTTGCGTGGATGCAAGGCTACCGATGAGGAGGCGCGGTGGCCGTCGGATCGAAAAATATCCGTAGCTCGACCAAAATAGCCCTAGGGTTAGTGGTTTGACTCATATATGTATCGGAGGGCAAAATAGGGATGAAAAATAAGGACCATATATAGAGGATGGCAGCGATCCTCCCCTCTTTGCCTCTTTTCATTTTCGACTTTTCCCTTCTAGCTAGGGTCTGAAATTGGAGATTGTGAACCTGTGTGATTCTTGAGTGGGCAAGGGCTAGCCCTAAGTAGCCTGTGCCATGGTGGCTGTTTGGATTTAGCTCGAGTCTTTTTGGTCTGTGCCGCTGTGTGCTCTTTGTTCTCCCGTTTTTCTCTTTTCGCTCATAGCTGTGATCTGCGTTTGCATGAGTTTGGTTTGATTCCAGGCTACGATTTTTGGAGGATAGGTTCGTCCCTAGGTCGATTTCATCTGTGCCAAATTTGAGAGCCTTTCCTTTGGTATTTTTGGGTCGCACTTTTCTGTTCGTGCGTTCAGGCGTCTGTTCTAGTTCGTCGTTCTGTGTGCTTGCTCTTGGGGAACCGGGACCGATTGGAGAGCAGTCTGTGTCGATTTCTTGCAGGTGTTTTTTTCTTTTACGGATCAAAGGGAAGGAGCTGGTCGGCCAGCGTCACCAACGCTGATGCTCAGGCATCACGCGCGCTCGGTAGAGCGGTGCTGCTCCTGTTATTTCTTTCTGATTGATTTGCGTCAGGAGAGCAGGTTCAAGCTGTGACGGTGAGCAAGCAACGAAGTGCTCGGTCTGTGGTGATTTGATTTCTCAAATCTTGTGTTGTCCTTTACAAGCTACAGGAGGATTTGATTTTTCAATTCATTCTCAAGCAATTTGGTGCTTTGCTTCCGTGTGCAATTTGGCAAGGTGCAAGTGTTAGTTTTTCTTTTCTCTGTCTCGCTGTTCAGCAGGTCCTAGGCAAGCTTCGATCTTGTTTTTGCATTAGCTTGAGCAGAGCTCCGCATCTTCAGCTTGTGTGTGCTCTAGCACCAGTCGGAGAACAAGTTGCAGCGCAGAGCAGCACCCGACGCTTACCATCCTCGTTGCAGGCGCTCGTTCGTCAGGATTCGATCACTCCAGCGCTGAGCCTCAAGCAGTCTGCAGCAGCTCGTCATCAAGCTACAGCTCGTTAGCTCCCGTTCTGCAGTTTCCTCAACATACACAGCAGGCGCCAGGTTTGTTAATCGGCAAGTGGAGTATGTCAAGTTCAGAATCATTTCATTTTCTTGCATACGTGACTTACTACTCCTAGCAATGATAAGCTAATCATTAGTGCATTAATTTATCTCATTTGCTTAGAGTACAATTAACGCTTTGCAAATTCCTGCTAGCTATAATTGCGCATGTGCTTCATATCTGCAGTACAGAGCTCATTGTTTGAGAGCATTTTCAGCTTGCATATTTTGTCCGTAGTTTTCGAATCTGAGCTCCAATTTGTGATCCGGATTTTGCAATGACATTCTATTGATCCGAGAAATTTTGTCTAGTTACTCTCCGTCCACGAGTTGGCGTTGGTAATCTAGTTCCGGGGAACCCGCTTCTTTTTCGATAGAAGTTGGGAATCTCATCTCTTTGTCTCTCTTTTTGAGGTTGGGGGTTGAGCCGATGACCCGAAATTGAAAAGGAAAATCGAGGCTCCCATTCACCCCGCCCCCCTCTCTGGTCGCCCGTTTCGGTCCTTCAGGGAGGGACGCGTCGCCGCTGGATCTTGAGGGGAGGGGAGCCACACCGCCACCGGGAGTTTGAGGCGCCCGCCCCACGCCGCCATCGGGATCTCGAGGGGAAGGGGGGACGCGTCGCCCCAGGAGGGGAGGACGCCAAGCCGGGATCTCGAGGCTGGAGGACGCACCACCACCGGTAGGGGGATCTCGAGGAGAGGAGGTCGCGACTGGCTTTTTTTGAGAGAGAGGGTGGGCGGCAGACGCAGGAGGAGGGGAGGCGAGTGAGTGAGGCGGGAGCACAAAGGAGTGGGAAAACCCTAGAAACCTGTATTTATATCCGGCGAAGGATATCGGGCCTTCGGTCCTGCTTTGGCACTCGCTCCTTTCGTGGTGGCGGGCCTTTTATAACGCCACCACGGTTAACATTTTTTCCGTGGCGGGCATTTTTAATGCCCGCCACGTTCCGTGAAGGGCGTTTTTATTATGCCCGCCACGGAAAATTGTGACGAAGCAAACGGATGCCCGCCATGGAAAAGATTTTGCACCATCACGTAAAATCATTTCATTACTAGTGTCTGGGGTAAAGTCAAGAACATTTTAGTTTGCTTCTCACCACATCAGTAGGCCTAATGATTGTGTAAGGAATGTTATCACCTAGTGCAACCGTAATCACTTTAGAGCTCTGAAAGGAGATTGGGTCTTTTTTAAAAAAATGCAAGAGATTGGGTCATTTTGATAAAAAAAAATAACATGAATATCAAGCATCCACTAAATGGACAATTACCTCCTCGACCTAATAACGAAAAGATAATAGTTCTGGCTGCTCATAGGTGTGTCATGGCTACATTTAAAGAGTTATATTTGGTGTGGAGAAAACGCGACCACAGGCTATCCACATCATCCGGATTATTTTGGATCGTTCGATTCTCAATCCAACGGTGGAGCTGCCTCCCCTGCCTCATATATATATCATCGGTGGAACCCTAGACCTAATCCTGCCTCTGCCTCTCCCGGCCATAGCCGCCTCCTCCCTCTCCCTCCTCTCTCCCTGCGCGTGGCGGCGCGGGCGTGGGCGGCCAGCCCCTCTGGCGGCAAGGCGCTGGCGGGCGGATGAGCGGCGCTGGCCTTGGCGGCCGCCCCGGCTTGGCGCGGCGCTGGTGCGGGCGGCGTGGGCGCGCCCGGCGCGGCGGCGCGGCCCGGCGCTGGCGGCTTGAGGGCGGCGGCGCGGCGCTGGCACGGCGCCGCGGCGGGCGGCGGCACGGGATCCGTGGCGGCACGAGGAGCAGCGGCGCGGCGGCGGCGTCCCCCACTCGACCTCACCGGTGCGTTCTTCGGTTCTGTCCAAAATCTCCTTGTCTCCATCCTCCGGCATCTCGACCTCCGCGGCGGTGGGTATCACGATGGTGGCGATCTTTGGCCGGCGGATCGGGGTGGCGGCGGCCGCCCGCGTTCACTCGCCCTGGCTAGCGTTCGGATCCGCCTCGTCCTCGCCTAAATCTTTCGTGAAAGTCCACCGTCTCCGCCCACGACGTTGTTATCTTCTCCAAGTCATACCGCCCGCATTTACCCCCCACTCGCCCTTAATCCTTAGATACTACCTCTTCTTTTTCCTTGCGGAGATCCGATTCTAAGACCGGATTAAAGGTACGATTGCTGTGATATCGCTCCAATCTAACTCGTAGCTATAGAAAATCGGTATACATAGCTTTTAGTTGTCACCGATTTCATCCTATCACGGTTTCACTAGCTCGTAATTGTCTCATTCTTGTGGTTTTTTTAGCGCATAGGATCTATTACTCTGTAAGGCTGATTCTTTGGGGAAAAAATCCCGCAAGTCCGACCCAAATTTCCGTTTTACGTAGCACGCAGAATTACATAACTTGAATCCTATACCAAATTAGGAAAAGTCCGGACAGTCTATTCTA
The DNA here is from genome assembly GCA_015847255.1 of Hyparrhenia diplandra. NCBI lineage: Eukaryota > Viridiplantae > Streptophyta > Magnoliopsida > Poales > Poaceae > Hyparrhenia > Hyparrhenia diplandra. Next base: position 916,860 of record JADLZK010011175.1, on the reverse strand, counting down.
GCAACCATGTGTGTTATTGCACTTTATGTGGTGACCGGATTGTTGTCTCCTTTCCATTTCTAGGCTTGAGTGATTGTGTGATTTAAACAGATTTACTTCTTGTTCTCTTTAGCATTTTCTTTACTCGATGTCACCGTGTAAGTGTAAGAGAAATGTACTTGATGAAAATTGCAACAATTCTCTTGAGCTTTGAGCCTCCCAAGAGGTTTACATTCTAGATTTGTGAACTTAGCAAAGACTCTTGTGTCCACCTGTTTAGCTCACTAGATCTCTTGCGATGCAGTTCAAGAAGCTAAACCTAAATATATTTATCAAGTTTAACATTTAACACTGCTTTGGGAGTACATAACATTAAGAAAATGCAATCGATAAAGTGATAAGTGATATAAAGTCGGATACTCGGTCGGATGACTGGCGGCAAATGTACAAATGATAATGTTGGATTATAGAAGCATGAGCTTTTTTAGTTCTGCAATCGTGATTCGAGACCGTCCAAAAGGTATAATGTAGTCCTACCTTGTCTTTAATATTAGCTCGTTTTTTGTTGTATGCACTAATTTCTATTGATGTATCATTGCTTCGCAGACCGAAATGGAAAATTTAGTTCTACAATTGTGATTCGAGAGACCGTCCAAAAGAAGACTGTTAATCTAAAATGAAATGAAATATGGATACTTTCTAGCTTATTCTAAATATCAATACAATGAAAAAGGTAAGCTTTGTGTCTATAGACGATTATAGCTATCATTGAAATGTATTCGGTTTTATAAATGAAGTTGGTGGGATAGCTTATATCTTAGACTAGACAGGTCCCCCACGGTGTAGTGTGGTATTCTTCGGTTGGAAAGAATGTCATGAACTAATCCAAGCAAGAAGAATTTTCTCGCTTTTCATGGTGATGCTTCGAATGACATGTCGCCTTAGATGACCACATCAAGGGCCGAAAAATATCCTCCTTCCCATATAGAGAATTTTTGTTTACCATCTAATCCCCATTGATCTGTCACAAGCTTTTAACTCATACAAAAAAACATATGCACCTCGTCAATTTATTTCAAGAAGTTATTTTTACCCTACAGACTTGGAAATGGCCTCGTATTTTCATTGTTAAATTCAAGTATGTTTTGTTTTTTTTTTTTTTTGATAAACGTATATCAGATTTCAGATAAAGAAACCAAAGTACAAATACTGAGACACGTACAAAGATACGATGTACCATGATACATACAGGCAACAACATTTATAGAACCCCGGAGCGGATGAAACTCATATGAAGAGCATACCAAGCGGTTGTTGAAAAATGAAAAATAATGAGTGTTAATTTGCATATTTCCAAAGCGGTGTCCAATGACAAGTCAGTATGCACTTGATTTTTTTTGAGCCGTAGTAGGGGCGGGTAAACACTTGATCATTTTGCAATACATTCTCTGTTTCTCAATAAGCAATACATTCTCTGTTAATTTGCATAATAATAGTGTATGTTGTAGGGCTTTGATATCTTTCTTATATCTTGGTTATGGTTTACCATGTCTTTTGTTTTGCCTAATTCCATTTTGCCTCAATAAGCAAAATAATGTCCTGAAAAGGTCAGTAGATTTAGAGTAATTTTAGGATTGGTTGATAGATGCCGTTGTATTTCAAAGATTAGTTTGTGTTACGATAATGATGCTTAGTGTGTTGCCGTGTTCATACGTTTCCTCCGTTTCAGCAATAATGTCTAAAAAAGCATGCTCACCGAGCCATCGGCTATTGCTACACCAAATAGCACTCTATCTTCACCGGACCTTTCGGATGTATGTCTCTTATTCACTTTGCTCATGTCCCTTGTTTCCTACAATTGTTCAAGAGTTTGCATGTATGATGCTCATGTCCCTTCTTTCCTCGAGACTCCACCGCCCAAGCTTGATGGCCTTGAGACACCAAGATATTGTCAAAGAAGCACAAGAGAGGGTAATAGATTACCTCTAACTCTTAACACATTTAGATCAGTATCTTTTCATCCATGCCTAATCGCTACTAATGCACAAAGGACCCATCCAAAAGCAACAATCACATTTCCTCCGCCGCAAGCTCATTCTAGATCATGATGATGTGACTACAGATGTTTGGTGTGGAGATCACAAGATGATCTAGGGTATGAATTAACTATGCTAAATATAGGTATGATAGTTATACATACAATCTAGCTTGGTGCTGACTGATGCTTGGGTGCGTCCCTGAGACTATTCAGTGCAGCAAAGAAACTGCTCTTATGCTATTTATATGCCAATGGGCTGTTGAGACTCTGTATGCTAGGATTTTGGTATTCTGTATTCTCGTGATTATGCTACTCTATATGCTCGAATGTGCTCCTCTATATGCTCAAGTTCTGATGCTCAGATGCCCGAATGTTTTGATTCTTTCTTACCATTGTACGCGTGCTATCTTTAGATATTGCTCGCATATTTGCGAAAAGTTAAAACATGTTTCGCATAATGAATCACTATGTTATTTTGCTAACACCGATGTAGCAAATGACCATGTGTGATGCTGATGTAGCATATATTACGGACATGTTTCGTAGAATGAATCGCTTAGTAGTATTTGTGGTTTGAACAATGGCACCGTGTACTTCAATGTTGACATTTGGTATCTATAATCTGCCATAAGCTTTCCAAATATTTGGCTGGCCCAATTCTCGCATGGTATGGTATCTAATATCTATGTGATTCTCTTTCCAAATGTACGATTGTGTTGACCTCGAACATCTACCTAGCCTCCTGTAATATTTAGATCATGTTTTTTCGTAATATGTAGTTCATGTTTAGACATCCGGTATCTATGTTGCATCCGTATTGTAATATTTGCTTCATGTCCGAACATTTGGTATTATAATATTTAGCTCTCATATCCCGACATCTAATATCTATGTGCATTCTCTTTACAAATACTGTTGTGGCCATTGCTTTCAACAAGCATGGGCGCCGCGCAAAATCACTAGTATGCAAGAGGCAAGTGTGACAGTCTCGGCGACAACAGGTTTGCCTGCATCGGTGGTTTCAGCAGTGAAGGCAGCGCGCCCTGTTGTGGTGGTGCTGGGCTGCATCGGTTCTTGGGTCCGCGTTGTGCATAGGATGGCATCGCTAAAGGCCCGTGTTTCAGCAGTGATGTATTCAGGCACTGGGCAATGGGCCTTCCAGGGATTCTCAGCCCAACGTCCTCGTCTCAGGCTCCGAATGGATTTAGCCTTGCAGGGATTCTCGCAAAAAAAGTTCCTAAAAATAAATTGGTAAATTAATAAAATTTTTATCCCGCAAAAAAAAAAAAAAAATCAAGTAGCTAAAAATGTTGGAAGCATTGTTGACTTTCTCTAACCGTTTATAAAATCTCACTCATAAAATATATAAGACAATTGTACATAATGAATTCTGGACTATTTTGAAATCATATTTATCATGTTCCGCAAAAAAAAAAAAAAAAAAAAAAAATCATATCTATCACTTTTATACTTCTTTGTCTCTTGTATATTAGACTAGAAAGACTATCCTTCTCCTTATTCCTTCCTATATCATTCCACCCTCTAGATTAGCAAACCCGATACGAAGCGTGTATATTTCCTCGCGGTTAGGTCGATTTAATTTTTCTAATTGTGGGTTTTAAAATTCTTGAGATGCTCATGAGGGGCATAATTTGGAGAACAGCGTGCTCTGAAACGAGATAGACAATTCGTAAACTTTGAATCATCATTCATCTTTCTGAACTACAACATCTTGCTTTGTCCGCCATTCTTTCCCTTTTGCTCAAGTCTTTTCCTCACGAGCTAAAGTTCTTTTTGATCACATCAATATCATTTTGTGATACTTGTTTTTGGAATTTTCACCAGGGGAATGATCCCAAACTGAATATATATTAAAAAAGGCCCAAAATGAAAGATCTACAAAAGGTTTGGGGAAAAACAACATGTGCCCACCGCAACGGCAAAAAGAGAAGAAATAAAATGCTGAGACTACCACATTAAATCGCACGAGCTCTTCAACGATGCCTCCATATATAGGTGAATGACGCCAAAACATAATCATCGTCAGCCAAGCAGGAGTTTGGGAAGGCTTTCACCCAAACCATGTATGGGGGTAGCAGCATTGATCGGGTCGATCTTGGAGAAACAACAAAAGGTTCTTCGGTGACGCCTTTAAGAAGGAGACTCTCGTCACCGGTCCAGACCCATACTAATCTAAGTTGAGCTTGAGCTTTCACCCAAAACCTTTGAAGGTGCTCCCGTTGATCCGTCTGTGAAGGAAGGAGCACGCCTAGAGAGAGTTGTCGGCTGCCGTCACACCGAGTGGAGCCGTTTATTATTTATACATTACATTTCAAGAAAGAAAGTGAAGGAAATGTCGTTTTCACCCAAGTCTTCAAATATCTTTCTTAACCATCTCCAAATATTACACATGTCTGACACTCTTTGCTGACTGCCGTCAACAAAAAGAACTGATCCCGTTTGATGTATTCATTCGTGCAGAGGGTGACGGACACTTTGATACATTTATTTATGCAAGAACCGAAGAACGATGCCATTATTTGGTTATAGTTTATAGTAGGGAAGAAGCACACACATACATCCATTATTCGGCAGATGCACTGACATGCATACATGATACATGGCACGTCTGCGTTATATTTTTTTATTCAGTTCCGGAGCAATGCAAGGCAGGCACCGGCTAGCTTATCTCAGCCGACATGGGGCGTCTCGGCGACGGTGTTGACGAAGATGCGGACGCGGTCAGGGCGGTAATCCCTGGTCACCGGCGAGCCGACGGGCAGCACGACGATGTCGGCGTCGGGCTTGTCCTTGAGGATCACCTTCTTGGCTTCCTCCACGCTGAGTCCGACCACCTCTGGCCACGACGTCTTGGCGCCGCCGGACTCCGGTGCCGCCGCCGTGGAGCTCTTGGTCGTCGTCGGTTACGTGCTGCGAATAGTATAGCTAGATCAGTTGATGATGATGTGGCCTGCAAATTGAAAGGAAACAAACTACAACTACAACTAAATATATTATTATTACAAAAAACAAATTAAGGTATATATAGGTAGCACACTCACGCGGTGTGGTGGCGATTGCTGCTGGTTAATTAAGCGAGCTATGCACCGGTGAGGTATTTATAGATCGAGCTGCAGGTACAATGCATGTGTGTGTTCGTCAGGATAGCCTTTAGATAGCTATGCATATAATATCTCTTAAACAAAAACAAAAGACGATAATGTTGATGGACGGTGCCAAGAAATCGTAGCTGCTCCACTGCTCAACAATCATGCATATATACGCACGAGGCACACGAGGTGGCCCCCTGCAGCCGGCCGGTAAAAAACAAACAAAAAAAAAGATAGCAACGCTGCAGAAACATCCAAAAGGATAAGCAGAGCTAAGATAGGATAGGACTGCCGCTTGCATCTCGAATTCTCGGTGGATGGCCAGCTCAACAATAATGCATCAGGCATGCCACTAGTACAAAATTTATTTGCGTGGCACACCCTAAATCATTCCATGACAGGCACACCTTTTGTTCGCCATGATTATTGACCGCCCACCATGCCGTCCTTGTCACTCACTCACTTATTCTTCTGTTTTGATTGATCAATATGGAAATTTATAAAAGATGGCATAAAAAGGGAGTCGACAGAGTCAAGATATAGCGTGATTTTACAGTATTGTTTGAACTCTAGATGAGATCACTCGTTTTTAATGAAAGAAATTGAAAACAATTGATCCCACTTTCGTATATTCATTCGTGCAAGGATGGACGACATTTTGACACATTGATTTACGCATGCAAGAGCGATGCATTACTATTAGAAATTATTATTAAGTGACAACACAGGGTACACACACATGACATGCATACATGGCATGTCCGCGTTTATTCGTCGCTTTTTATTCAAGTTCTGGAGCGAGAAGGAAGCTGGGCATGCAAGCAGCGAGCTTATCAGCCGACATGGGGCGCCTCAGCGACCGTGTCGACGAAGACGCGAACGCGGTTGGTGCGGTAATCATAGGTCACCGGCGAGCCGACGGGCAAGACGACGACGTCGGCGTCGGGCTTGTCCTTGAGGATCACCTTCTTGGCTTCCTCCACGCTCTTCCCGACCACCTCCGGCCACGACGTCTTATTGGTGGCGCCGCCGCCGCACTCCGGTGCCTCCGTCGCCGTGGAGCTCATGTTCGTCGGTTGTTGTCGGTCCCGGATTGAAACTGCAAATCAATAGATGACGGTATTAATTGACGATGCTCTGGAAATTAACAAACTACTGATGATCGATGTATAGCTACTATATATTTGTATTGCAAAAAGCCAAAAGTGTAATAAGATTTAGAAAGGCAGACTCACGGACAGGTGTGGCAGCTTGTTATTGTGCCTCTTTCTTGTGCTGCTGGTGAAGCGAGTATGCACTGGTGCAGTATTTATAGAGCTGCTGCAGCCTACAGGCAGGACGATGCTATAATTTAAACAAAAAATCGTAGCTGTGCTCCACCGCTCAACAATAATGCATGCATATATTAATGGTGATCAGCTCATGGATCTTTAGCTAGACATATAGTGTTTTTTTTTTTTTTGAAGCAAGCTACACATGTAGCTGCTCCTGCTAGATTATTACAAGATCTATTCCTAAGTCCCCTAGAGATAGATTGTTGAGAGATAACAGAAACCAATAAGTTACCGACCGCGATTGGTGCGTGGAGGATCTATTGACTCGACCGATCACTTAAACTGTCTTTTTAATTGACCCCAAATGCTCTCTATATGCTTGTGGCACGCTGGCAGAATTTTTCTTCCATAATCTGAAGACGTTTCTATTAACTTTCAATACCACTGTCATGGACCTGCTCATGGTCATGGATTGCCATTTGGGCCGTTAAACACGCCATGGAGGCTTCCTTAATTTGGCCCACAGAACTAGCAATTTTTGTACATGAGGAAAAGTGAGCAGCAGCGCTGTGGGTTTCGAGTGACCAGAATCGGAACTCGGTGTGCTCAAGGAGCTTAATTGCTTACTTTTGTTATGCTCGATCTATATCTCTTTCTTCTTCTGCTTGTTCTCCTTTCTGTGTACATGTGTGTTTCGTTGTCTCATCTAGAACCTTCCAGCATTCATCGTGTGCTACTTTGAGCCGTTATTTGATATACAGCTTCACCAATAGTTTCATGGATGAAGTTATTTCTTTTACGCTCCCATATAGAAATGGAAAGAGATGAATTTCTCTCTTATTCTTTTCTCAGCCATCTATAAATAATATGTTAGTGAAGCTGTTTTTACAAAACATTTTCCTAAAACAGCTCGACTTCAGTAATCGTTAAGTAATACTTGTTGGTTGCTGACAATCACCAACTACATCATGTTGATACACCATCCTGAAAACACTTGCTCTGCGCATAGCCTTTATTTAGAACTTTTAGATATCATATATTCATTCGTGCAAGGATGGGCCACATTATTCGGCAGATGCATGGACATGAAGACATACCATGTCCGAGTTTATTCAATTTAATAGAATATTCAGTTGTGGAGCAAGAAAGGAACCCAAGCTAGGCATCAGGCAGCCTTTTTCTCAGCCGACATGGGGCGTCTGGGCGACAGTGTCGACGAAGATGCGGACGCGGTCAGTGCGATAATCCGCGGTCACAATGGAGCCGACGGGCAGCACGACGATGTCGGCGTCAGGCTTGTCCTTGAGGATCACCTTCTTGGCTTCCTCCACGCTGAGCCCGACCACCTCCGGCCACGATGTCTTGGCGCCGCCCGCCGCCGTCGTAGCCGTGGAGCTCATGGTGGTCGTCACTCGTCGTCGGTCGGCGGGAACTGCGAATTGAACAGTCGATCGATGATGCTTTGGACTGAGATCTGAAAGGAAATTTACAAACTACTACTTCTATATCGTTGCAAGAAACTTATAGAAAGACGCACTCACGGGCAACTGTTGATTGTTATCGTGCTTCTTAATTTGTACTGCTGATGCCTGCTGGTTATATGATGCGAGTATGCACCGTGAGGTATTTATAGAGAGCTGTGTTAGCTGCAGCCAAGATATGTGTGTGTTCATTTGCAACAACAAAAAATGTTGATGGATGGTGTCCAGAAATCGTAGCAGCTCCACCGTTCAACAATGTATTTACGCATGAGGCAAACGAGGTGCACTGGATTGGCCCCAACAACGGCCAGAAAAAAAAAAAGATAGCAACGCTGCAGAAACATCTCCCTTGCAGCTAAGCGATATTATTGCTTGTAGCCACATACGGAGTAGTCAGCAGTACGTGTAGCTGGCACTGTTATTGAGCAGTGCCAAAAAACCTCCAGCCACCACGTCTTCTTCACAACATGTATTCTTATCCTCTCGTCGACAACTATCGCTAGTACTACTACTAGTATCGGGTTAAGCTCATTTTTATTGGCTACATACTCCGTGTATTATTGCTCATGCTTAATTAATTTAATCAAATATAAATTATTTAGTTAAGTCATTTTCAATGGGAGTTCCATTAGAGTTAAGCTACCACACATACTTCCTCTGTCCCGCAATTCTTGTCATTCAAAACCTGTACCCCTCTCTCATTCCTGGTTCTTGAGCGACCACAAAAAAGGGACCGAGGGAGTAAGTGTTTTTGATGATGTGGTTGTCGAAGTCAAGAAGCCTCGGAAAATCAGACCCTCGGATACAGTGATGCTCTTACAAATTGTCCTTCAGCCTTCATCAAATCAATAATTTTGTTTTTAGTAGACAATACAACGCAACACTCACCTCACGAACGCACACTTTCCCCTATAAATACACTTACACAAACCCTACCCCTATAAACACCTACGAAAAACTAGACAAGACACTGCTGGACTATTTGCCATGTCTTGATTGAGGCCCTAAAAACAAATTGTCACAGGACCACTCTAGGCCAGCCAATCTCACGTTGCTGGCCTTGGGTCTTGCTCCCCTCCTGGCCTGGATACGGCCTCCTGGTCCATTTGTTCATATATCTTCTCACTCGTGCGAGGAAGGACATACGTTTCCATATGACACACATTCTTTTTTTTAAGGTCTGACAAACGTGTTTTGACGGTTTTGTCTTGACATTAGTGGTCATATTCTAGAGGAGTTGACATCACGGATAAGGCTGTTTGTCGCATAGGACTACTTGAGCCCATTGCTGGGATGTAATTTTTCGCGTCAATTTCCTTCTTTTTATTTCTCTTATTGTAATATTTTGGCCTGATTCTACTCATGGGTAGATGAAGCCGGATAGTTTCTACATCCTTATCTAAAAAAAAATTGTTTATGCAAAAACAATACCATTTATTTTATTTAGATTAGTTTGTATAGAAATGAAACAAACAAGCACGTACGTACATATATAGGTCCATTATTGGCAGGTATATAGAGCGAGGGACATGATAGAATACACACGCGGCATGTCCGAGTTACATTATTCATGCATTTTTATTACATCTTATAGAGCAAGGATGCATGGAATTGATACTGATGCTAGCTAGCCAGCAGCCAGGTAGCCTCGACGTACGTTATCAGCCAACGCGGGGCGTCTCGGCGACGGTGTCGACGAAGATGCGCACGCGGTTGGGGACATAATCACCGGTCACCGGCGTGCCGAGGGGCAGCACGACGATGTCAGCGTCGGGCTTGTCCTGAGAATCACCTTCTTGGCTTCCTCAATGCTGAGGCCGACCACCTCCGGCCACGACGTCTTGAGGCCGCCGCTCCCTGGTGCTATCGTCACCTCCGCCGTGGAACTCATGGTCGTCGTCGTCGTGGGTCGCGAATTGAACTGCCAATCATTCAGTTGAACGATGACGATGCAAAAAAAAAAAAAAAAAAGCAGACGTTACTACTAAATTATTGCAAAAAAAAAAAAAAAAAAAGAAGGCAGCAGGCACACTCACGGGCAAATATGTTGCTTGTTATAGTGCTTCTTCGACTGCTGCTGGTTATACGAAGAGCTCTAAGAGCTGCTTCAGCCTGCAGGATATCGATGGAGATGAATAACCGATCGGATGACCTGTTCTGATTTCCTCTGAAAGTCCGAACGTAGAGATCCCAATCCACATAAGCAATCGTGTGTTGACAATTAGTCAGAAGCCACGCAAGCTTCACGTGCAATCTCTTTTTGATCTTGTACTGAACACAAAGCATGGCTGGTATATTGCTAGTACTAGTCGTACGTTCTAGCTACCTGTGGTAAGGCAATGCATCATGAGCATTCATCATATGTATAGTTTATTCACATCACTGATAGAGACACCACACACCAAGATGCTGCACAGAATCGAAGTTGGCTTCTTAATTATATTAGCTAACGTGTTGGACATCCAAACAGCAGGATAATCCACCGATGTAATTGAACAACATTATCTGTAAGGAATATCGATCGTGGAAGATGAAGGACACGTACTTGTCAAAGCTGAATGCGTGTATCGCATCGCGGGAACGAATTTCCATTCCTCCTTTAATTTTGTCAACACGATTGTGCAGATTTCAAAGTTAAATAAACGACTCTGTCTCCACTATCTGTAAGTGATTGAAGTTCTTTCTTTCCAGTTCAACGTTACCTTACAGTTTAGGCGATTGAGACATCTGAAAGTTTGATGCCATTAAAAATTTACAAAGTAGCCAGAGCTCTGCACTTACAATATATATAAAGACCGAAAGCAGCGACCACAGGGGTTGAATGGGAGCCACAATTTTGTTTCGAAATATTTAGCCATTGTCTCTCAACTTCATTGCCAAACGCGCAAACAAAATACGTGATGTCCACGACCCAAGTGAGTGGGTTCATGCGCATGCACTGCTACAAAAACACAGAGAGAGCACAACTGCTGCTAGCAAATTTGACAAGCACAGACCTGCAAAGCGAACTGAGATGAGAGAGCACGCACGGCACAACACTAGAGTGAAATAGATGAGCAAGCAAGTAATGCTCCCTGTAGCTTGAAAAATGACAACTCAAGAGTTGGAAAATCAAAACACAAACAACCTCTGCATTTGTTGCTTTCACTCAAGGTTTGGAAGATCAAATCACAAACAAGCTTTGCATTTGTTGCTTGCTCACGATCACTGTGTTTGAACTTGCACTTCTGACGGCAACGAATCAGAACGGAGGGGCGAGCGGAGGAGCTGCACTCCATTCGACGCAACAGATAGAGCAAGTGGTATTTTTTTTTCTCGAACGTGCATTGCACGTAATTCATTAAGAAGAAGAGAGTTTTAGGTTACAACACAAATCCAACCACAAACACAAAACACAAACATCGGTAATCCAAGGATTACTGAAGAACGCCCACGGGCAAAAAGAGATTGTGATTACAGGTAAACTAGGCGGCGGACTAGGTGGGACCGAGGAGGGCGTCACTGCTCCTCGTCAACCAAACCGGCGGATTCAGGTTCCAGGCCACCGGGTCGAAACCATCACCAAAGAGCACCTACATAGCCTCTTCCTTGGTTGGCGTTAGTGGACCCGTGAAGGCGGCGAAGTACGCGCGAGCGGCATCCAAGTCAGCCGTTTGGTGCTGTGTCGCAATGCCCATCTTCTGCATCAGTATTGACTGCGCTGAAGCGTCGCATTTGCCGCACGGGGCTTGGCGGCCAGGCGTGAGCTCCGACGGACGAGTGTTGCCGGCGTGCACCGTCTGCGCAACTTCGGCCCGCCCTTGATCAGCGGGGAGTCCAACGGGATGCATATCCATTCCCCGAATCTGCTGCCGGCGATAGTCGCGTTTGAGGGCCTTGGCGGAGAGACCCTTTGTCGTGGTGACCTCACCGACCTCCTCGATGCCACGGCATCCTCGAAGCTGAGCTGAACCATGCGCGGAGGCGAAGGGGTTCCACCAGCACCGCCGAGCCTCAACCGACATAGACGAGCGCGTGGAGACGGATATAAACTCCGCTGCCACTAGGTCAGCCCACCAATCCACCAGCACTGGAGGTGCGGGTGCTGGAGAGCGAAGACGCTGCAAGGGGCATGGCGCAGAGCGCGAGGCCACAGTCTCATCAAGCATAGGATCCCCCCGAGTGGGTGGCTCCACAACCCTACGAAGGTCGATCGCCAAAGGATCGGGCGAAGCTTGCCGGCCGCGACGGTGGCCTCGGTAACTCACGGCGGCAGATTTGCCGACGACGCGGACGCCACGCTAGAGGGCTTGCGGCGGCGGCGCGGCGGACGTAGGACGATGGCGCGATTGACGCCCCCCCCGTGTGTGCATTTCCAACGGCGAGGAGGCGCCCACCGGTGGCTGGCGTCGTCGAAGCCAGAAGGGATCCGGACAGAATCTCTCCAACACGGATCGGGCGACATGCATCGATGGGCGTGCCAGAGCTCCTTTGGCCGCCGCGGCGGCAATGCTCGGCGTGGGCGGCGCTGCAGAGCCGCCGGTAGTGGTGCTCAGGCTGGGCGGCGATGGTGACGGCGATGCTTGCAATCCGGGCCGGTGCCTCGTGCCGCGCGCACGGCGGCCCGGGCGAGGAGGTGCACGGCGGCGGCGTGGTCGGGCCGCGAGACGGTTGAAGCGAGGCCGACAAGTGAGGGGCTGCGCCCGGTAGCGGCGACGACGGAGGCGGGCATGGGATGGAGAGTGACGGCGCCCTCGGTGACGCCTTTGGACAAGCGTGAAGCCGCCGGTCGATCGGGCGCGCCACTCGAGGAACGTGGTGTCGAGAAGTCGAAGGTCGACGACGAGGACATCGGGCCGAGCCGCCGGTCGCTGGTGCGCGCCGACCGGCTACGGACCAAGACGCTGATCCACGGGCACGCGGCGGTAGGGGCGTCCCTTGTCCTTGACGCGACCCGCGATGACGGCGACGACGGCAGGATGCCGCCTCCAAGGGATGGCGACCGGGCGCGAGACGAGCAGGACCCCGGCATGGCACCATAGGATTAGACGAGGGCGCCACCACTACGGCTCGGCGGGCGGCTGCAAGGTACGCCGGCCGAGCGGTAGAAGGGCGACTCGTCGCCGGAGGCATCGCCCGTCGTCATCCGCCCACCGCCCGATGCTTTTGGCGCCCCCCCGGCTTCAGGGTGGAAAGGGCGCGGCATCGGGGGACAGGTGGACGGGCTTGGAGCGAGGGGCGGACGACAAGGACATCGGAGTCGGAGGCGTCACCGTGCCCCCGCAACGCCGTCGGGGCGTCCTCGATGCGAGCAGCGAGCCATCCATGACGGTGAGGCCCCGCAGCATCAGATCCTGCGGCTCCACGCGCGATGAGCCAAAGAAGGTCCATGCCGGGCTCGACGGCACCTCGAAACCCAACCCAAGCATAATCAGCGGGCGGCGGATGCAAGCTGCGGGCGCTCTACCGGCAGAGCGCGCTGGTTCACCCGGCAGATGGGGGCGACCGTGGGACCCGGCAGCGTCGGAGCGGGGAGGAGGGGGGAGGCCGGAGGTCCCGGATCCAGCCCGCATCGCCGGGGGCAGCCGGTTCACCACCATCCGGCCCTGGGATGCCCGTCGGCGGCGGCACCGCATGGCCGCCATGGATCTCCCGTTGGCGGAGACGGGCCGAGGTGGGGTCGAGACCTCACCCCCCGCAGATCCGGGCGCGGCTTCAAGATGGTGATGACGGCCGCTGAGGAGGGGCACCCTGTACCGACTTGGCGGCGCGGGGCCGGGGCCGCATCCTGCCCGGGAGAAGGCGGCGCGCGCCGCGAGGGAGCAGGGAGAGAAGGCAGCGGGTAGGGGGTGGGGTGGAGGGGGGTGGGGGGGCTCGAGCGAGGGGCGGCACCCACGCCGGGCGGCGGCGGCGGGGCGGCGGCGACGCCGGGCGCCCTACCGGGCCGCGGGGGGCGCTTCCGCAACGGTCATTTCCTCGGGCTCTGTCAGTAGCAAGTGGAATTTCACGGAAGCAAAAAACAAACTAACAGGAAGCACCAATTCAACGTGATTTAACTACTCCATTTAATACTAGCTCAATACACATGGAATATTTCATTCACTGTAGCTTGATGAAGACACAATCAAAAGATGAGCAGCTAAAAGATTATTAAGGCAAAGACACATGCTGCAGCTGCTACGGAATGCAAAAGGCAGAGCGTAAGATCAGATGACGAGGAGACCAGGCTGCCTGAGGCTAGGCTCAGTGGTGGTTTTATTTCCCTGTTTTTTTGATGTGATAGATGAATAGTAAATTTTGGAGCAAGAAATGAGGGAACTAAACACAGCTGTATGGAGCACTAAATATAAGTAAATATACCCAAGACTGTGTTTAGTTCCCTCATTTCTCGCTCCCAAAATTTACTATTTATCTATCACATCAAATCTTTTACCTCGTGTATGGAGCATTAAATATAGGTAAATAAAAATAAACTAATTACATAGTTTTGATGTACACTACGAGACGAATCTTTTAAGCCTAGTTAGGTTATGATAAGACAACAATTACCACAAACAAACGAAAAATACTACAGTGTCTAATGTGACATTTTTTGTTCCCAAACTTCATCCATCTAAACACAGCCGATTTGCTTTGCAGATTTAGAATGACAAATGAAACAGACCCTCTCAATGGAGGGTTTTATTTTACTGTTTTGAAGGCAACCTTGAAGACAACCACTCGGGCAAGGATAAAGGATGGGCACACATATATGTTTATATAAGAACAGTACCATTATTTAGGTGTTTGGATGCAGCCAATTTCTAGCAGATGTCACCTCGAATGTCACGTGAGGTTGTGTTGCATTGGGTGTTCGGATATAAAAAAAAAAGTTATAATTTCTTAGTACTCCACGAGACGAATTAACTAAGTATATATTTAATCTGTCATTAGCACATGTTTACTGTAACACCACCTTGTCAAATTATGAACAAATTAGGCTTAAAAATTATCATCTCGCATAAGTAGGTGCTAAACTTTAGCAGGGAAAACAAAACACCTTCATAGTAATAATTTGTACAGTAAAGAAAGAAGTACATACTTCCATTATTCGGCAGGTACAGGGACATGTATACATGTGGCATGTCCGAGTTACATTATTCATTTTATTTTTCTACTACAGCAAGGATGGAGCTGATATATACTGAAGCCAAGCCTCTCGATCTTATCAGCCGACGCGGGGCGTCTCAGCGACGATGTCGACGAAGATGCGCACGCGGTTGGGCACAAAATCATCGGTCACAATCGTGCCGACGGGCAGCACGACGATGTCGGCGTCAGGCTTGTCCTTGAGGATCACCTTCTTGGCTTCCTCCACGCAGAGCCCGACCACCTCCGGCCACGACGTCTTGAGGCCGCCGCTCCTGGTGCCGTCGTCACCGCCGCCGTGGAGCTCATGGTCGTCCTTGTCGTGGGTCGCGAACGTAATACTGCAAATCAGTTTAACGATGATATGACGATGCAAAAAAGGAAACAGACTACTAGTAAATTATTGCACAAAACACACACACGTACAGACGCAAGGTATATAAAGGCAGCAGGAAAACTCACGGGCAAATATGTTGCTTTAGTGCTTCTTCGACTTCTGCTGGTTATACGAAGAGAGTATGCACCGGTGAGGTATTTATAGAGCTGCTGCAGCCTGCAGGATCGACGATAGAGATGAATAGCCGATCGGATAACCTGTTCTGATTTCCTAAGTCTGAACGTAGAGATCCCCAATCCACAGAAGCAATCGTGTTCGTGTGTTGACAATTAGTCAGAAGGCACGTCAGAAGCCACGCAAGCTTCACGTGCATTCTATCTTTTGAACTTTCAACTGAACACGTGGCAGGCTTATATGCTAGTACTAGTCGTACGTTCTAGCTACCTGTGGTACGGCTACATGCATGTGCATGCCATATGTATAGGTTATTCACCATCATTGATAGAGACATCACCAAGATATGCTGCACAGTTTTTGGCTTCTTAACGTGTTGGACATGCAAACAGGATGATCCACCGATCTAAATAAACAACTATATCTGTAGTATAAGGCATATCGTGGAAGATGAAGAACGCAGCAAATTGTCAAAGCTGAATTCCTGTAACGCGGGCACTAATTCTTCCCAACCCTCTTTTGTCAACACGATTATGCATATTTCAAAGTTAAATATAGGACTCTGTCTCTACTAACTTGTGATTGTAGTTCTTTTCTTTCTAGTTGAAGTTACCTTACAGTTTAGGCGATTGAGACTTCTGAAAGTTTGATGCCATTAAAAATGTACAGAGTAGCCAGAGCTCTGCACTTACATACATACATACATGAGTGGTAATGTCTGTTCTCCTTTTCATTTTACTTTAAAAAAAAAACAGAGCATGTAGTCATCAGTTGAGATTTGCCAAAAAGAACTCAGTTAGTTTTTCTGTAGTAGTCGAGACAATGAGAGATTATATATGCTATACCCAACTTATCTACACTTCACCCCCGACTGGAGGATCGATAAAATCACTCAGACAAACAGAGATAACCTTTACAAGGTTTACAATATTGCAAGAGCTCTGAATCATTCAGCTCTTAGTTTAGCTAAAGAAGATCATACATCTCGATCTGTCGTCTCATCCCTCCCAAACTACTGTATCTTGTACAAATGTTCCTCATGTCAATCAGTACCCGGTTAAGTAAGCACTAACCTCTGTGAATTTGAAGCCTTTTAGGCGATGCACTCTGTACGCTAGCAGCTGTTCTTAAGTGCAACGAAGTTTCTTGTCCAAAAATGGTCAGCTACACTTTTCATTGCGACAGATTTGTGTCCGAATGATTGGAATGTGCTTTAGACACAAAAAACAGTGATAACACATGAATTCCCCATATGCAGAAGGGATGCCGGAACAGGAGCTTTGTTATTCATGCATAGAAAGTAAAACAGACATCCGGATCCGTTCTGAAGATGCATGAACAGGCCGTGTACATGATAGATCATTTCATTTGGCCTCTTCTGAGTTATTCTTTTTATTGTACATATATTTTTATTCAGTTGTCGCTGCAGTAAAAGGAAGAAGCTGAGCAAAGCCTAGCCAACATGGGGAGTCTCGGCGACGGTGTTGACGAAGATGCGGACGCGGTCAGAGCGGAAATCCTTGGTCACCGGCGTGCCGACGGGCAGCACGATGATGTCGGCGTCAGGCTTGTCCTTGAGGATGATCTTCTTGGCCTCCTCCACGCTCAGCCCGACCACCTCCGGCCACGACGTCTTCTCGCAGCCGCCGGCGCCGGCCGTCGAGGAGCTCATGCTCGCTGGATCTGGATCGATAACTGATGAGAACGGAACGTGACGAACTACTCGTTGAGCGATGATGAGATATGTGTGCAGTGTCTTAAGGCTTATTATGTGCGCTATTTATAGAGCTGATGATGGTGAATTGGTCGTATGCATGGTAGTTGGTAGATGCTGCAAGCAAAGCAAATGAAAAAAAAAATGCTGATGGTGCAAAGATATGGTACACCACCAGCCTCCAGCCTGCTAGCTCCACGTCGTCCAGAGCTGAATAACGAAGGCACGAGACACACGAGGTGGCCCGTGGAAGAGATGATGCTGCCGACAGCCACTACACAACAAAACGGAGGATAGGTGCGATGAGCGGAAACTAAAAATCCATATACAACCACGTGGATGATCATGACTATATAATGCCATTTCCCTTCGTCACTAATGTCATTATAATCCGGTTCAATCAATGAGAAAGATTTTACTCTCTCCACCGTCTGATTTTTTTTTTTTTACATATCTCTCATGTATTGAGAAGTCTAACAGCTTTATGTTTCAACAAAGGGAGTAGATCTCGGAAATTATTATTGACCTAAGGTGAGATGCCAAATTTTAATCCACTTCCAATTACATGATTTGATCCACAAAACCTAATTATATTGTTGACCTACATGTGACTATCCTAGTGCACCGTCAAGGAAATTCGTTCTTAATTTTCCTTACGGTGATGGTAAATGCACTATCAGGGAATTTCATGTTTCAAGTAGTGATGGATGAGCATTGAGAATGTGATCCTAATACCTATCTTGGACAGTACATATATGGAATATGTGAGTATAAGTCACTAGTACAGAAAGGACTCTCGGTTCAGCACATTTGTCTCGACTAGAATTGAACCCGGGACTAATGTGAGCATTAATCCTGGCCGGGTCCAAAATTCTTCTACGTCACATGACCTTTAATCCCGGTTGGTGTTACCAACCCGGACTAAAGGTCTACGTAGTCTTATTTGGTGTTTTCAATCGGACTAAAGAGCTTTGACCCTTTAGTCCCGGTTGTTAACACCAACACGGACTAATAAAGAGTGGTCTTTTAGTCCCGGTTGGTGTCACCAACCAGACTAAAGGTCTCTCATACAAGACTAAAGGTCCCTCACGAGTGAATTCAAAAGTAGAGAGTGCTCAAGACTGTCTCACATGTGTTGTATGGTTGAGTTGGTATTTGTGAAAGCTTTTGATAAGGTAGAGCATGAGTTCATGATTCAAATCAAAGCCAGGGGGCATCAAACGTGTACTCATAGATAGCTGGAGACAAAACTTTTTTGTAACCTTTTTTTTTTCTCTTTTCTTTGGGCCTTGTAATTCTTTTTGTACTGTACCATTCTTTCATTTAATTGAAAAGCAAAAATATAGGTAAGGGAATTCTCCTACTGTTTTGGTCAAAAAAAGTTCATGATTCAAATTATGCAGCATAAGGGTTTTCCTCCAGATGGATAAACTGGATCAAAGCCATTTTTCAATCTGGTACTTCAGTTGTCTCCTTAATGGTGTTCCAAAAAAAGTTTTTCACTGTAAAAGAGAGGTTAGACAGGGGTGATCCTCTATCCCCCTACTTTTTTGTGTTAGCAAATGATTTCCCTACAGTCCCTCTTAAACAATGCCACAAGACAAGGCCTCATAAGTCTGCTAATTCCTTTAAGTATTGATGTTGATTTTTCTATATGCAGATGACACACTCATCTTTATGAAAGGGGGTCATACTGAATTGACCAATCTGAAGGATATACTATTTGCTTTTGTTGAATCCTCTGGCCTAAGAGTCAACTTTGAAAAATCCATGATGCTTCCCATTAATGTCACTGAGGAGAGGTTGTCCAGGTTGTCCATTCTAGCTTAGCATTTTGGGTGTATTACTGGTACTTTCCCCTTCACTTATTTAGGTTTGCCCTTGAGCTTAACACAGCCTACTATTGCTGACTTATGGCCTCTTGTCACTAAATGTGAAAGAAGAATGGTGGCCTTCTCATCTCATCTATGTGAGGCGGGAAGACTGGAACTCACCAATGTTGTGCTCACTACTCTCCCCCACCTTTGCCATGTCCACCTTTTTGTGTTGCCCAAAAACAGTTATAAAGAAAATAGAAAGTATAGGAAACATTGCATTTGCGGGGTGCTGATCTCCGGAGAAAAAAATAAACATCCAAAGTTGTGTGGCCACTTTGGTTACTTTGTCTAAAATAGAAGGAGGTTTGGGGTTTATCAACTTGTTGATCTTCAATAAAAGTTTGCTTATGAAAAATATGCATAAATTTTACAATAGACTGCAATTCCTTGGGTCCAGTTCATTTGGGATAAATATTAGTCTAGAGGTAATCTTCCAATTCTTTTCAACAAATTTTAGAGGCTCCTTCTGGTGGAGGGATACCCTTCATTTGATTATGGACTTTAAAGGTATGGCAAGGGTCATGGTTTTAGATGGTAAGTTCTCCTTTCTTTGGAATGATGTGTGGCATAATATGATCCTGAGTCAAGATTACTATAAACTTTTCTCATTCGCAAAGAATCCGGACATTCAAGTCTTTCAAGCTATGACAACAGATCACTTTCATGACTTTTTCCATTTACCTATGACCCCCTGAAGCCTATGAACAATTTCTGAATCTGCAAGTGATCCTAGAAGATCTGTTATTGCAAAATGAGATCCCCATCCCTTTTGATAATGACAAGTACATTTGGGGAAATTAATTTTTTTCATGTAACAAGACATATAAACATCTCATTGGACATAGGCTGCTAGCCCCTCCCCCCCCCCCCTCACACGCACACACTTTTAGGTGGCTATGGAAGTCCCACTACCACAATAAAAAGGAAATTTTTCTTTTGGCTTATTCTCCAAGGAAGATTAAGCACAAGAGAACTTTTGAGAAGAAAGAATATGCATCTGCCAGACTGCACTTGTGTTCTATGCACTTTAGGTGTGGATGAGGAACTCACACATATCCTTTTTCGTTGACCTTTCTCTATGAGCTGTTGGCTTTCTCTAAATTTGTTCATCCCTAACTCAAATAATGTTCATGCGATCATTCGTAGAGTCTACATTCTCAGCTTCATCTGCCTTTTAGCATGGAAACAATAATCATAATGTGCCAGGCCATTTGGATAATGCGCAATGATGTAATCTTTAGGTTGTTGCCTCACTCCATTCCTTGATGCAGACAAGTGTTCAAGCAAGAATTTACCATAGTTATCCTAAGAGCAAAAACAAGACTTCATCCCTCGATTGATCAATGGCTAGAAGACTTTGTGTATTTTTTTTTTATTTTCTTCACTTCCTTTTTTTTTTTTTAAACTTCTAAGAGGATTATGTTGTCTTTAATTTCAATAAAATTCCAGTAGGGGTGCAAGCCCCTGCTGTTCCATCAAAAAAAAAAAAGCAAGCGATGCATGAGGTCTTGAGTTTGAATCTCACACGACGCATGGGAGATTTCTGGGGGTTTAAGTAATATTTTTTTGTCTTGAGGATGGGCTTTAGTCCCGGTTGTGCGAGCTAGGATTGAAGGATGGGACCTTTAGTCCCGGATTGGGATTGAACCCATCAGTATTTGGACATATACCTATGTTTATGAAGTATGCACCAGTATGTAAGTAACAACATACTAAACAAAATAGGACATGCTCGAAACTTTTCACGTATTTCAATTTGAAGTTTATGAAAATGTGTAAATAGATAAATAGTAACAAAATGGTAAATGAGTTTGCTCTCATACACATAGTGGTACGCTACAAGTTTTGTGCGAAACAACCGTCTTACTGTACCATAAAAGTTTATTTGCCGGTTGCCAACAGCAAATACTAAACTGGAATCAGAACTGATTCCATCAATAACGAATGGATAGTATCCTTTAGGTTGCAACAATTTGTGAAATTATCCTCCTGATTGTACATGAACTCCATTGTCCTTGTTAAGTTGAATATCCGCTCCAATAGTGGCTTTGGATAGGAATTATCTGGATTAAGCCACTCACTATTAAAATCTTTCCATGATTCCTCTTTTAGTTTGTGTATCTGCTCACGCCAAGCAACTTCAATCGAAACATTGTGCTCCTTCATATAGCTATCAATTGTTGAAGCAACATGAGGAATCAGTTGCTCTCGCTGCATGAAGTTAAATATTCAAAGATATTGGTAATAAATCAAAGGCAAAACTCATACAAAAAAGAAATATTCATATATTAGGTTGTCAAGAAGAAAAGTTCTCCCTCAGCATTGCTAGATGGGAACACAACTATGTTATGTACTTATTCACAAAAAAGAACTATGTTATGTGCTTATGTGAGTATACCAAGGTCAAAGTGAATACTAATAATCGAGTTATCAGTCTGCTCTTGGACTTCAAAATTATCATTTAAGCTAAAGACTGAGATATTACCTCATATGACTGGAGGTCATCTCCTAGTCTAAGAATCATGGATAGTGCCTGGACCATTTTAGGAACACTAGAAACCCAATCGAAGCAATCCTTTGTTGGTACATCATGCATCCCAATGAACGAAGAACATGACGCAAGGGAACATCCACTAGTTCTTATTGAAACCTTAAGATGCTCCTCAACTGACTACGGAATGTATCCTTCTTCAAGCATTTTAACCTCCATCCGGTAGGCTCTAACAAGGTCTTTTTGTCTAGAATTTATCATAGTAAATATCTGGAAATTTTCAGATATTTAAGATAGTTCGATTATGTGTTTATAAAAATGTTTGCACTGATAGCATCAATTTATTATGCAAGAAGGCTAGTAGCTAACTACATATAACTTACGCTTTAGCAGATATATAATTATTCAGAGTGAGACCTGAAAATGAATTATAAACATGAGGAAGAAAAAAACTCATTACTAGGTATCTTAGGTATGGCATATGATAACTCTCATCCTGGTGAAGCATATTTGCAATGGTTTCATAGCTATCCAATATTTTTCCCCAAAGTGAATTTCATGCACTCGGGAGATCATTTACACCCTTTGTATCCCATCTGCACATGAAATTCAGGCAAACAAATGAATTCTATGTATTGTCATAATGATAAAAAAAAATGTAATGCTTAATTGAACTTTTCGTGCAATTTGATTATCTAATTATTCATCAATCTTGCTGCTGGTTGAACATTCCTTTATTTATTACTGGTTTTCCCCAAAGCTAGCTGGAACATTTGATGCTGGTGACCACATGTCGAAGCTAACAAAGATAGACCAAAAATACATAACTTATGATCATCACAATATATTTATCTCAAGGAAACAATGTACCCTCTTGATATCTTAGTTATATAGAACATCGATAATCCTATTTCTTTTATTGGACATATATATAACTTATTCGCTAGACAAAAGTAGCGTATATTTTTCTTTTTGTTGTTATTCTTTGCATGTTCCAATGTAAAGATGTATAGAAAAACTTCATTCTTTGAACCGAACATAAGATATTTGTAAGTAAGAAAGCAATACGAACCTTTCAAAGCACTTGGTAAATAACATACATTCTTTTGGAGTTGCATAAGAATCATAAATATCGTCCCAAGATCGTCACGATGGCTAAAATCATTGTCAATATTATTCTCCCTCGTGAATAACATGATTCATAGTATACTCCTAAGGTCCACAAATAGCACTCCACAAGTCTATCTCGAACAAACGGAAGCCTCGATTCAACCTGTACACCTTTCCACCACCTTTAATAATATTAGAGGCAACAATATTGTCAATCATATATATGGAACTAGTTTGAAATTTGGGAAATAATTATTTTATATTTTATAATGAAAAATAATTTCTTCACCTTGTAATGATAGCCAGCTCATGTTGATGATGGAGTTGCATAATATTGGAGTTCAACTTTGCAAGTCTCAACACCTCCTCAGGCATCATCGTGTCTTTCTCATATGCTGAGATGTAATACTTCAACTCATAAATTCTAACTCTTCTAGGGTATCATTGTTTCTAAATGTTTTTGGCTGAATACTATGGCCTGGTCAAGTATTATCTCTCCATGGGTCCTCATATGTGCAGCATTGTAAAGGTTCAACAGGTCTTTAGGACTGTCCGTAATAAAACCTCCCTCTTCATCTTTGAACCTCACAAACACATCTAGTAATATGAGAAAAATAAATCAGCTTGTATCTAACTAATACGAAAGCCATGCACAACTTTTTTATTGATTGCTACCTGACGAGACCTTGTATCGATGTTTTCGTAGTAGAAAAAACCATGCATAGAGCTACTGTCCCGAGATCATAGCCACTGACATCAGCATTCTCAATCTGTGCAAGTGCAGCACTAATCTCTTCTTCGAACAGGTGATCCAAGCATAGACGCTGCAATGCATCGATGAGATGCAGCCTCTCTTGCAGGCTACTACTTTCACTTCTCTTCTCTTGATGAGATGCACCAGTAGTACAAGTGGTTATCATTTTGGCCACTTGTTCCTTGAGTCTCTCGGCTTGTTTTGCCATCTGATCACGAATCTGCTGAAAGCACTACATAGTTAAACTCGTCATCATAATGGAATGCAACTGAATCTAACTACCACTTCTTCAATTCGTTAATTAGTTTTAAAAAAATTAACTACATGTGTATACAAAGGAATGAAGGAGAGTTATTTATTATATATCAGTGAACTGATAAACCTCCTGCCGCGAAGCTGATGCTGTGTTGGAGCAGCCAAGGAAGAAATCTCCCCAGATAGATGGGTGGAAGACGCCGCTGTTTTGGCGCAGGCAGTTGTTGTCACCCTCATCTTGTTGCCGTTGGTGGCATTGCAGCGTGGTGTGCCACCGCCGCGGCTGCTGCCATGCACCTCCATGAAATGCTTGGGCATCGCCTAAGCGGATGCAGCACCAGCTGCTGGAGCAATATGGCATCTCCTGCTGGTGCACGGATGTGGTTTGAAGTAGAAGGTGGCCATGACAGTACGTTTGTATTGTTTTGGTAATGTAAGGCTCACTTATGTCTTGCTCTCCTTACGGCAATGGTTTATATATACGTTAGCAGCAGTGGCATCGTAGAGGGACTAATCAGCAAACCATTTTTGTTTGACAAGCGATAAACTTTGTATGTATGTTACTTGCTTACATAGTAACTACTTTTAATCTGGAAAAAAAATTGCATGTGTATTCAGAAATAATTGATTCCTTGCTGATCCAAAACCCCAATGCATGTGCCGAATAGTTTTTTTTTTTATCATTGTGTCCAATAGTATATACTATATAGCACAGTGCATGCAGGAGTGTTTGTTTGACATGGGTCGACCTTTCAATCAGATACTGAATACTAATTTAAGCTTAATTTATACGTGTGACTATTACAGCCACATTCGCAAGAGTTGCATTATGCATCGATGGTGACGGGCGAACACACTAGCTTTCCAATTCGTGTACGCCTATCTACAACAGTGCACACGTACAGTGAGTTGCTACAAAAAATCTTTTGAGCTGAGGCAATGTAGTACACAGATGAACAAAAAAAATCTTTTGACGCTTTAGTGATTACTATACGCACGTATCATCCGGATCTTGATCACTGCTCATGAACATGGCCTATTACCAAGCAGCCGTGGAGTATTTAAAGAGTAAATTGGTTGTGGAGAAAGTCCTCGGCCAGGGCATCCACGCCATCGTTTTTTCGTGCTGGGTGGCTCAGATCGCGTTGACCCAGGGGCGGAATGTGTCCTGTCAAATCCTGGCGTAGTTGGCGTTGTCGTGTGTCTATTGGTCAGCTTTTTTCGTTGTCGTCCATCCATTCGCTGGTTGGTTTTACCAGGCCCGTTGATTGTACGGTGCCTTGGTTGGCTGAGTGGAAAATATCTACCTCCCTCTCTCTCTGAACGGACCGGCTCTCCCCACTCTCGCCCTCCCCTGTCTCCTTCCTCTCTCCCCGTCTCTCTCGGGACCCGTCTCCCCTCCCAAAGACGGCGGCACAACGGGCGTCCCACGGTGCGGCGCAGCTGGCCGGCCGGCGACACGACGGCACAACCAAGCACCGGGCGCTGGGGCGTCCACATACTTGGCGCTGGGGTTTGGGGCGACCAGGGCGATGGAAGCCACCCATCCTCCGGGCGTGGTTGAGCGGTCCAGCCGGCAGCTTCGGCGGCGGTGACCAGCCGATGGGGCCAGTCTTCCTTCTGCGACGGAGTAGCACGCCCGGCGGATCTGGCGCGCATCCGGTGCCTCCATGGCCGGATTCATCACGTCGAATAAGCACGTGAGGCCTCGGCCTTGATGAGACTCAGGTTTGGGGCCCTCTCTCCTTGCTCCTCCTCTCCTTCCTTGGTCGGCTTTGTGGCACCCGTGCTCGGCACCATCCTGGCGCCGCCCTTGCCTCCTGCGACAAACTGAGATTTCGTTTACGTATGTGATTTGCTTTGTGTGCCGTGCTGCTCCGGCCCCCGCAGTCCGCAAGATGTTTACCTACCGGAGGCGGGTAGACCAACAAGGAGGTGGTGCCGGGCGAGGCAGCTACTGCTTGTGCTGGCGGGCCGAGGGCGTCAATCTTATAGGCGTAGCCGACCTACCTGAGGTGGCCTGCAAATCCTTCCTTGTAAGGACAATTTTCTATTCCCAAGACAAATGGAGAACTCGGTTAGCCGGTAGTTGCATCATAAGTGGTTTCTTGATTCTCGTTATGTGTACATAATTCAGCAAGTATCATAAGTGGTCTTAACCCGGTTAATATGAATCAATAGCGGATGATTTACGTACGCTGATTTTCTTATTGTGGATTTCTCTCGCTCCATGAATGTGAATCAATAAGCATCATAACTTCGGGGGTTCTAGATGGGATGGAGGATACTAAAATAAAGCACATGTTCATAACTGCCGGGGAGTGCAATTGGGGTTCTTAGCACCGAACTAGATGTGAATCTCTTTGTTTGTGATCGATTGCATTTGGGAATGACCATGCATCTTCGGTTTTGCGGATACATGGAGGACCAATTGGAATTCAAACATTTTGTATACAGACTGTGAAGCACACAGGGAATTGTTCTTTTGTCACAAAGGTTTGTTCATTATAACGCAAATAAGCACCTGTTTAAAATTCTCTGTTTCAATTGCCCATGTTTTTTTTACCTATAAATGTAGCTACTAACTATAATTATTTTTCGGCATATCACAGAGGTTGCAAGCATGAGTGATAAAGAATACTATTAGTCTGAAATGGAATGAAGAGCTCAACCTTTGTGGTTCCTATTAAAATGGTATGTTCAATGTCATCTGGACCTTTCTTTCCTAAATCTGTGCCTATACCAAAGTCCAAAGGCTTCAACAACATCAAATTATGGTGAGATGTTTGCTTCGGTACTGTTAACCATTGCACTGACTTTTCAGGCAGCAACCATGTAAGTAAGCTGTTTTACTATATTGGTATATTTTATAGCTCACTGCTAACTATTAAATACATAGTCCCATTTAGTTGACAGCCATGTAACACTTGGGTTGCAGAACGCTCCTTGTGGTGAGGCGTGGTCTTACCTCTGCTCATGCATATGTCAACAATAAGAGTATTATAATGTTCCTTACAAAGAGTGGTTCGGGAACAATCCTAGGATATTGAACAATTGATAAAGGAATATATAGTGTGCTATTTTTGCAATTTATAAATTCTTATACATAGATTGAATTCCAGTTTCATCTTTAATGAACTATTTCCTTCTTTGTTTTTGCATGTAGAGAAAGCTAACAATATAAAAAAACCCCAGGGTATAAAATTGTTTACACAGGAATAATTAGGGGGAACTGTCCTTTGCTCTTTTGTGTTCTTGCCTGATTCTGTGATGCAGGGTGCTCATGACGCTTTTCATCGTGCTTGTAGGTTTGCATCGTCTAGATCTGAGGTTTGTGCGGGTGCCTTGGTCCTGAGGTCTTCAAGCTAGGCCTGTGACGGACTGCATCCATTCCTTGTCTGGTACCTTTTTTTTTACTATATTTATGTCATTGTGTCTCAAATATCTTCTCTGTTCTTGTGTATAGAGGAGCCCTACATGTAATGCTTGGATACTTATCGGTTCTTTCATTTCCTTCATACGATAGTTAATTTATTCAGCGTATTTATGTTCAAGGATGTTCATGGTGTAGTAGATGATTCTATCTGTAGATGATTCGATTCTTTAGGACCATGCTAGGAATCAAAGATTACAGCTTATATGATTCAATTTTGAAGTCATAGGATGGCAAAGGACTGCAAATTTCAGGTAATCCAATACCTTTGAGTTTGATTCATGGAATTGTGGTATGTGTTACCCTGATTCGACTGTGTTTTAGGCCTCCTGTCCTAAAATGATGACCTCACCGATTTAAGATTGCACATTGTTAACTTTGGTGTTTGTTGCTTGGTTATCCACTCCCATAGCCATGCAAGATAAAAAATAGAGGCAGAGTTGTTGGAACAAAGAAAATACAAGGATTAGCTTTAGTGTTCTTCCAGTGTGAACAAAGGAAATCCAAAGTCTAATTCGTCTATATTACATAGCGTACCCTACAATTGATGTGTGTACTTTAGTGAGAGGGCCTGCTCACCTAGCAGTCTAGCAGGCACCATGGTCTCTCATTACACAAATATGCATTGTGAGAAATATTTGGTGATAAAAGCAATGACATATTTTTCTTTCGCCATCTATTCCTCTCTTTCTAGATGATGGGTAATAGTGAGGTCTCCATCTTGCAAGTCCCTTGGATGATCAGCAAGCACCGACTGCAGCTACATTAGTTCTTAGACCATGCTTGCACTGACATAACTTTTTTTTAAAAAACAATTGCACTGACATAACAGGCCCTGACATTTATTTATTTTGGTGATGTAAATAGATTGCTCCCCAGTCCGCATTTTTAAGTCAGATCAAAGCTGGAAACTTTATTAGTGGCGTAAATATCAGAAGTTGATGTCACTTTCCTTGAGACGGATATATGATCATGTGCTACCGTGGATAGTTGTGTGCAGCATGTTCTATTATGTCTTCGCAAAAACTCTACCTCCTTTGGTGCTATATTCCAGACTCTTTTATGTAAAATTATGTACAGTTTGGACATCCAACGTCCCGGTGTTGGACTGAGTTTTTTTTTTATTTGGAAATTCAGCTTTCTATTCCCTGCCTGTGGTGTCATGTTGTTGGTCGCTGTAAGGTGGATATTCAAACTCAAGATTTGTTATAAAAAAAAGGGGCAAATTTAGTACTTAAGAATCTATCTGTACTTTGGTGAATTTCACTACTTCCTTTGACATGATGCTTACATAGGAACACATTTCGAGTCTACGTACGTATACTTCGGTTGTGTGGCGTCATATAAAACTCCAGGCAAGATTAGAGCTCTGGCTTCTAGACAATTCCATCTCGGTTTACATATTGCAACAAACTATACAAAATTCTGCTGAGTATGCAGCGCGCATGGGCGCGCGCAAATCACTAGTATATTCTGTTAACTGGAAGAATATTCAGTTAATAAGCTCATAACTCTCAGTACGTATATCCTGATTTACACAGTACGTATATCCTGATTTACACAGGACACGGTTGTAGTAAGATGGCAAAAGCCGCATGTTTTTGTTTGAGAATATTCCTTGTGCGCTATCCTTGATGAGCAATGAGAAAAACATAACTTGTGCTTTGGCTGACAAAAGCAATCCCATACCACTGGACTCATGTATCTATGAGCGTGTGACCAATCAGGGGCTTTGTAAGCGCTTCATGGCACAAAATTGGAGCCCAGATGTACTTCCAGGTGCCACTATCATTATTCAGCTGTAAATTATTGCCGATTCACCAAAAGGAATTACTGCTGATTATTGCTCGAAAACCGACACACCACGATATGGAGCACTGACACTGTACATCAGTGCCTATTTTAATTAATTATTATAAAAACCCCCACATCTGGATCCATACAGAAAAGGTGCAATTATTTGCCCTTGCTTATTTAATTTAACTATTATAAAAAACACACATCTGGACCCATCCAGAAAAGCTGCATTATTTGATCATCGTCTTGTCATACATTTGCGGGGTATGCAGCATCGGCTAGCCGACATGGGGCGTCTCGGCGACGGTATCGACGAAGATGCGGACGCGGTTGGGACGGTAATCATAGGTCACCGGCGAGCCGACGGGCAGCACGAAAATGTCGGCATCGGGCTTGTCTTTGAGGATCACCTTCTTGGCCTCCTCCACGCTCAGTCCGACCACCTCTGGCCACGAATGCTTGGCGCCTCTAACCTCCGCTTCCATCGAGGTGCTCATCGTCGCAACACGTACCTTAGCTGTGGTGGTAGATGGTTGTCATTCGAAATAATTAACTAAACGACCTATATAAATCTATACATACTACATGTAAAACTAAAGGTGGTAAGTAATTATTACTCACATAATGGAGTTGATGATGAACTCCTTGATGACCCTAGCTGCTTGTACTGCTGGCTAATAAGCACGGTTACATAGAGTATTTATAGAGCTCCTGTATTAGTAGCTAGCTAGCCACTCCAAACAGGTTTTTGGTAGCTAGCCACTCCAAACAGGTTTTTGGATGGGATCAGGATGAGGATTGATTTAAGATAGTCATGCTACCGTGGACTTGACTGTGCATGCACGTGTGCCACACGCATGAAACACAAGTCATGCTACGGTGTGGACTTGACTGTGGATGCATGTGTACCACATGCGCACGAAGCGCCAAATCATGCTATGGTGGACTTGACTGTGCATGCACGTGTGCCACACGCACGAAGCGTCAAGTCATGCTACGGTGCTTGACTGTGGATGCATATGTGCCACACGTGCATGAACCACCAAGTCATGCTACTGTGGACTTGATTGTGCATGCACGTGTGCCACACGCACATGAACCGCCAAAGCGACTTTACTGAGCATCGACATCTACTTTGAAGTAACTCTGCTTGCTTCTCTTTTTACATGTTTGAAAGGACATCAAAAGGCTAAAGGAAAGGACATAAAAATAGGCCAGGTGTAAGCAGGACATAAAAAGTCCAAAGGAAAGGATGCACGACACGATACAACAATATAGTAAAATTAAAATCTACTTATGCATGCCAAAAAAACACATTGACACACACGCGCGCGCGTAAGGATGAGAGCAAACACCACATTACATAGTAAATGATCATGCCCCAGGCCCCTGATGGGTTCAATGGCTCCTTCATCAAGAAATGCTGGAACACTGTAAAGGAAGACTTCCTAAGGCTCTTCAGGGATTTTTACACAGAAAATAAAGACTTGACCTCCATAAATTCTTCAGTTATTGTTCTTATCCCAAAAAAGGATAACCCTGAATCTGTCAATCATTACAAGCCTATTTCACTAATGAATTATTCAATGAAGTGCATCACTAAATTATTCCCAGAGATTACAGAAAGTTATTTTGCAACTGGTACACATGAACCAATATGGCTTCATATAGGGGAGAACAATACAAGACTGCCTTACTTGGTCCTTTCAGTTCTTGCATCTCTGTCATAGCTCCAAAAAGGAAGCGGTTATCCTAAAGTTAGACTTTGAGAAGGCCTTTGATAAGCTAGAGCACCAGGTCATTTTAGAGGTCATGAAACACAAGGGTTTTTCAGCTAAGTAGGTCAACTGGGTGAATAACATTCTTAGCGAGGCAGCTCATGTGTCCCGCTCAATGGTGTCCCAGAAAATCTTTCAAGTGCGGGAGAGGGGTTAGACAGGGGTGACCCCCTGTCACCATTGCTTTTTGTACTGGCTGCAGATCTTTTGCAGACAATTGTCAACACAGCTTGGCTCCTTGATGATTTATCCCACCCCCTCTCTAATAATTTTGGTGGAGACTTTCGAATTATCCAAGATGCAAATGATACTTTGCTAATCCTCCCCGGTGACAATACAATCTTTGGAAAATTTGAAGACACTCACTGAATACCTTCCCTATATCCACGGGGATGAAGGTCAATTTTGATAAATCATCCCTAATGCCTATGAACATGCCCAATGCCAGAGCACATGAACTAGCTTCCATCCTTGGGTGTCAAGTTGGAAGCATGCCATTTACCTACCTAGGCCTGCCACTTGGAACTACTAGACCTTCAATAACAGACTTCACTCCCTTGATGACAAGGATTGAGAAAAGGTTAAAATGGCTTTAGGAAGCTCATGTCTTACAATTGTAGATTGCTTCTAGTCAATTTTGTTCTATCTCCCAACCTTTTATTTGTGCAGTTTGAAATTCTCCCCTCGAGTGATCAAACAGGTAGACAAGTATAGAATGCGATGTCTTTGGAACAAAGGTGAAGTGGGTAGAAAAGGTGGTTGTTTGTTGCCTTGGAAAATGCTTGTAAACCAAAATCTCAAGGAGGACTTGATATTATTGACATCCAAGCACAGAACGATGCATTGCTTCTCAAGTCTTTGGAGAAATTTTACAATCACTCCAACCTCTCTTGGGTCGATCTTACGGACAAAGCTCTATCTAATAGCAACATCCCTTAAAATGCCGAGCTCCGGTGGGATCCTTCGGTGGAAGGATGTATAAAGCTATTCAACAAGTTCACTAAGATGGCAACCTGCAACCCTGTGTTGGAAATTCAGCACTATTCTGGTTCAACATCTGGATTGATCAGCCCTTGCAAATTAAAGCAAATACCCACAGTTGTTTTCATATGCCAGAAAACCAAAATGCTCGGTTAGATTTTTCTTGAATCAAGAAATGGACAGAATCTTCGACTCCCCTATCACAAACAGCGCTTCACAACCGACCAGATCATGCAGGCCATTGAAAATAGGGATTGGGATGAAAACATTGTGGAGAGCTAGACATACACCGGGGCAACTCAAAATTCACAAGTAAAAAGCCTACGGATCCTCATCACCACACACCTACCTCTCCCCTATTTACATGGCCTTGGAAAGCGGGTAATCCTGGGAATCACATGTTCTTCTTTTGGTTGCTACTAAGAAATAGACTGAATACAAGGGGATTCTTAAAAGGAAAAATATGCACCGGCCAGCTATAGTTGTGTGTTATCCGATCGATACCGAGGAAACTTTATTCCACCTATTCTTCATTGTCAATTCAGCAAGGACTGCTGGAGCTTTGTCAACATTGACTGGGATCTAGGGCTGCCTCCTCTAGACATGGTTAAAGCAAGGGCTCAATTCCAAAGTGCTATTTTTCGAGAAGTCATGATCACTACATGTTGGGCCATTTGGAAAGTCCGAAATAGTATTATCTTCGACAATGGCAGAAGAAACATGGGTGAATTCAAAAGAGTGTTCCTGCCGGAACTTGGATTGGTTTGCACCAAAGCCAAGCCGGCAAGAAGTGCCCTCATTAGTTCTTGGAGAGAGAACCTTTTGTAATTCTGTTGATTTCTTTCTTTTGGGCACGGATGCCTTGCACTTTACTTTTCTTTCCTTCTTCTTTTCTTTCTTCCTTTCTTTTTAAGTTTCTTAGTTTGTACATAGACATTCTTTCATTTAATTGAAAATGAAAAAAAAAATAGGTAGGGTGCCCCCCCCGACTTCTTTAAAAAAAAAAAACATGCTCGAGAATCAGCTCACCAGGGACCGTTCTCCTTAGGGAAAAAAATAGCATAGTACCTCGACACAAAAGCCTATAACCAACATGATTTCATAGATCACTCCACCAAAAGAAATTATTGCCGATTCACCTAAAGGAATTATGGCTGATTATTGCTCACTTCAGTTCGAAAACCGACACACCACGATATGGTGAACGCACCGCACGTCGATGCCCTTGCTTATTTAATTTAATTATTATAGGAAACCCACATCCGGATCCATCCGAAAAGCTGCATTGTTTGATCATCGCCTAGCTTGTCATACATATGCGGATCGATCGGTATGCGAAGATCGGCTTAGCCGACATGGGGCGTCTGGGCGACGGTGTCGACGAAGATGCGGGCGCGGTTGGGGCGATAATCCGCGGTCTGTCGAGCCGACGGGCAGCACGCGAAAATGTCGACATCGAGGCTTGTCTTTGAGGATCACCTTCTTGGCCTCCTCCACGCCAATCCGACCACCTCGGCCATGAAACCTTGGCGCCTCTAACCTCCGCTTCTATCGAGGTGCTCATCGTAAGCCATCACGTTACTTTAGGCGTGGTGTGGTAGATGGTCGTCATTCGAAATAAATAAACGAGCTATATAAATATATACATACTACATGTAAAACTAAAGGTGGTAAGTAATTATGACTCACATAATGGTACTTAATGCCGAGTACTTGAGTTGGTGATGAACTCGTTGATGACCCTATGCTTGTACTGCTGGCTAATAAGCACGGGTACATAGAGTATTTATAGAGCTACTGTATTAGTAGCTAGCTAGCCACTCAAAGCGTGTTTTTGGATGGGATCGGGATGAGGATTGATTTAGGATAGTCATGCTACCGTGGACTTGATTTGCATGCATCGTGTGCCACACGGCACGGCGCGCCAAGTCATGCTACGGTTGTAACTTAGATCAGGATGCATGTGTGTCATACGCGCACGGACCGCCAAGTCATGCTACTTGTGGACTTGATCTGTGCATGCACGTGTGCCACACGCACACAAACCGCCAAAGCGGCTTCACCGAGCCTCGAAATCTATTTTGAAGTAACTCGCTTGCTTTTCTTTTTACATGTTTAATGTGACATCAAAAGGCTAAAGGAAAGGACATAAAAATAGGCCAGGTATAAGCGGGACATAAAAAGTCTAAAGGAAAGGATGCGACACGATACAACAATATAGTAAAATTAAAATCTAGTGTGGAAAGAAAAATCAATGCATGGTAGGTTTTCAGACTAACATTATGCATGCCAAAAAAACACATTGACACACTCACACACATAAGGATGAGAGGAAACACCACATTACATAGTTAACCAAACACTATAAATCTGTTTCCAAAACTAATTGTGGATAGTAAATGACTCTACCAACAAGGAATGAATGGTGTCCTTGAGGTTGTGGCAGTTCGTGAAATTGTCCTCTTGGTTGTACATGAATTCCATCGTCCTTGCCAAGTTGAATATCCTCTCCAATAGTTGCTTTGGATACATGTTGTTGGGATTTAGCCACTCGCTGTTTAGATCTTTCCACGAGTCCTCTTTTTTAGTTTGTGTATCTCGTTCTGTGCCACTTCAATTGAGACTTTGTGGTTTTTCATGTAGCTATCAATTGTGGAAGCTACATGAGGGATTAGTTGCTCTCGCTGCATCAAGTCAAAAATAAAATGAAAATACTTGGTAAGAAATAAAATTCCTCATTGTTGTTAACCTAAGATCATTTAGTTAGATTATATGGTGGAACATATTCACCCACATTGATGTGCTAAACTTGGCACATATATAAGCTTACATTTTGTAGATGAATTCAAGGAAGAAAAACAACACTATTATTTCAATGGTAGGTAGCATGCCCTCGATAGTAGGCATTTTTAGTGACTTCGACAATATTATGATCTACCAACTTAATCTATCAGTGAATGTGCATGTATATCTATGTGATTAACGATATATATTGTGTAAGCATTGCTAGATACTAACAAAGCATGTTTTGAGATTATCAATACCAAAGTCCCATAGTAAATTGAAAATGCATGGGTCTCTAATTATATTATAAACTTAAAACATGTCCATCTTTCAGCTAAGGAATTATAGAAAATACCTCATATGACCGGAGATCGCCTACTAGCCTGAGAATTATAGAAAGTGCGCGCACCATTTTGGGTACACTAGAAATCCAATCAAAGAAATCCTTTGTTGCAATATCTTGCATCCCAACAAAGGAAGCACATGACAAAATGGGACACCCACCAGTTCTTAATGAAACCTTAAGATGCTCTTCAACGGACTTTGGGACATAACCTTCTTGAAGCATTTTTACCTCCATGTTGAAGCCACTCACTAGATCTTTTTGTCTCGTATATTAAAGATAGCAACCTGTATTGAAATTTTCCAAATACTAAAAAGCCGAGATGTATGCGTGTTAAACATGTTTGTTGACGACGAGAATCAAGCTAGCATGCAAGGCTACTAGCTAAACTGATATATACCTCGGGGTTTCTGATAATTATTCACTCTAAGAACCAGAAAAAGATAAAATATGTAGAGGACAAAGCTAAGGTAGCTTACAAAGTATTGTAGATACGTCATGCGATACTTCTCCTCTTGGTGGAGCATATTCGTAATAGTTTCATAGCTATCCAATACTTTCCCCAAAGCAAATTTCATGCAACCAGGGAGGTCTTGAGCCCCTTTGGGATCCCAGCTGAACATAACAAATGGGAAATAGCTGATGAATTCTAGACTACCGCTTTGGTAGAAAAACACTGAAACAATATTGTTAGGTAATTTAAATGTGGAATTGTTTATCGATCACACAGTTTGAACATCCAATACATTTGTTGGATTTCTGGCGAGCTAGATAGTATTTTCCATGCATGATAATAACAAAAAAAGACATCATTAGTTACCAATATAATATGGTAATCTAAAGGAAATAATATAATATACACTATTTTCTATCTTCTTGTATAAAGAACTTTGATCTTATTTTCTAGTTATACATACATACATATATATACAACTTACAAGTTAAAATAGCACACACTTTTCTTTATTGTTCTTTACAAATTTTATGTCAACAGTGACATGAACTCATGCAAACTTGGGATAAAAAAGAATATTTGCAAGCTAAGAAAGTTAATACAAACCTTTCAATGCAATTAGTGAGTAATCCACATTCTTCTGGAGTTGCATAAGAATCAAAAATATCATCCAAGAGTGTCACAATGGCAATAATCATTGTCAATATTATCCGGGCTCTTGAATGACATGGTTCGTAGTATACTCCTAAGATCCATAAAAACACTCCACTATTCTATCTCGAGCAAAAGGAAGTTTTGATCCTACCTTAATATCCTCCCACCATCTGTACATGCATAACCATACAATTGTCATAGATCTATATCTTCAAAAATTATTAAGCTTGTAAACCAAATAAAGTGAACTTTTGAAACCTAAACATTTTGTCTTCATATTAATTATTATGGTTAGTCATTTTTTATTTTAAATAAATATTTTTGTGTAACAGAACTCTAGGTATTGTAACAACTTAATTAACACATGCAGCGCCACTTCACCTTGTAAGGATATTTAGCTCTTGCTGATGATGGAGCTGCAGGATATTTGAACTCAACTTGGCAAGTTGCAATACCTTCTCATGCAGTGTTCCATCTTTCTCATATGTCGAGATATAATACTTTGACTCGTAGATTCTAACCCTTCTAGGGAGCGGGATCTCAAGTGCAGATTTTACTTCATATGCTAATGACCCTTGCAAGTGAGGCAATATTATCTCCAAACGACTTCTTGTGAATGTTGTGGCTTCGTCAAGTATTATCTCCCCATGGGTCCTAAAATGTGCGGCATTGTAGAGCCCTCAGTAGGTCTATAGGTTTGTTCACTAAGAAACCTCCCTCCGCATTTTTGAACCTCACAAACACATCTGCGGCAATGGCATCAAATTTGTTGCTAGTAGAGAAGAAAGTTTATATTTGGAATTAAAAGCAATTACTTCAAGAGCCAAAAAGAAATAACATTGTATAGAGAGCCTAAACAGGGATCATTGACTCAATTATGAATTGAGTAACATGACTTTGTGATTTTTATACCGATAGGAGTGAAGTGTTCTTTTGGGCTTCATTTGGTTTTGTTGTGGTTAAGTGTAACACCCTAACCTTCTGTACACGTTGAATGGACGAGACTTGCTAATTAACTCTCTTGCGCTTTATCCGTTGCTTCACACAAAAGGATCAATCCAGAGTTAACAGCCTCTCAGGCTGAAGCTTTTAAGCTGGTTTACTAGTTGCTCTCAAATTCAAATTATTCAATATATATGGTACTAAACTTGGCTAGCTACAGTACCACGAATTTGGCCTGGCCCAATGGGCTAGGTGTTACTCAGGAGCTATCACCGAGCTTTAAAAGGTTTTAACATCTGTGCAAATCCAGCCCAGGAACTCCCTAATAATATTATTCTGAATAGCATTATTGATGCTCCAATCTAGTATTACCTCCATTCCAAATTATAAGACTTTTTGGATTTTCTAAATGCATTTATTTTACTATGTATCTTGACATAGTGTATAACTAGGTGAATAGTAAAAAATGTATCTAGAAAAAGTCATAACGTCTTATAATTTGAAACGGAGGGAGTACTTTTGCAATACATCTGCTAGAATATTAGGTAATATGATATTATCTTAATTGGTTGGGTGTGAAAATATTATTTACAGAAATTAGTTAACTTGGACAGTGTTATAGCAAGATGACGCAGACAGTATTAACAAAAAAACAACCGATGTGCACGGTTTCATTAGCTTCTGCATGTCAATGTCAGAGTATCATTTGAGGACGCTCCTTTCTTATATTGATGCATGGCTGGCCTAACATTTCCTTCATGGGTAAAAGAAGACGTACATACTAGAATCACACAAACAGTACACATGATTATTTTAAATTTTATGGCCAGCCGGTGGTTAAAATAAATTTACCTGATGAAACCCTGCATCGGTGTTTCCGAAGTAGATGAAACCAGAGAGATACTGTCCCAATGTCACAGTCACTAACATCAGTAGTCTCAATCTCTGCTAGTGCAGCACTGATCTCTTCTTCGAACAGGTGATCCAAGCACAGACGCTCCAACGCATCTACGAAATGCAGCCTCTCATGCAGGCTTTGGCCCATACTTGAATTTTGTGCTACCATTAGAGCCACCTCTTCCTTCAGTTCATCTGCTCGTTCCATCCAAGTCTAATGAAACAATAAATTAATACTGAAGCTATATAAGCGTAACTACAAGCACAAGAACTGTCTCAAACTTTCAATGGCCTTGATATAGATCATGCTCAAATTGGCTAGAAGAATGTAACTACATCTATATATATTTCATAGATAGATATCGAAAAACTGATTGATCCATAAATAAATTATTAACCTTTTGCTGGGACGAAGCTTCAGGGCTAGAGTAGCCAAGGAAGAAATCCCCCATATCGATGGGTGGAAAATGCCAGTGTTTTGGCTCAGGCGGCTGTCACCCTCATCGTCAAGATCTTGCTCTCTTCTTGGGTTGAAATATTGCTGCAGTTGGCAGCGTTGTTGCAACCCTCTGAGCTTCTTCCAACTCCATGAAATGCTTCCAGATCGCCTGAGCGACTTCGATTGGGAGGCAGTAAGAATATGGCAGATCCTGCAGCTGCTGTGGTGCCGTGGTTTGAAGGAGAAGGTGGCCATAGTATATTACTGCTCGATGTCTCCGAATTGAGATAACTTGTGTGCCACAAACCATCTGTTTAATATAAGCTAGAGGAGATAACTTGCGCAAAAGAGGAAACCTACGTGCTCTAGCCTTACTTGTTTTCAGATAGGTAGGATATAGCCGTACTTTAATATACACGAGGCACACGAGTTCGAAAAAGATACAGCTCCTACCTGCCCCAAGCAGACACGAGGCACACGAGGTGGCCCAAGAAATAAAGGAAAGCCCTAAAAATAAAGAATTACAAAATATTTTTATCTTATCACGAGAAGCCGTCTAAGTAATTATTATAAGTACCGTGATCGATTTTTGGGACAAACACTAGAACAGAGCAGGTTTTTTATGGCGCCATGGCTAAAACATTACTAGCGGACGAGTAGTAGCAGGTATTAGAAACAGCCAGTGAAGAATGTTGGATGGGGCCCGCATAAAACCCGCCAATGCAACGCCGCCAGAAGAAGTGTCTTT
This sequence comes from Hyparrhenia diplandra, assembly GCA_015847255.1. NCBI lineage: Eukaryota > Viridiplantae > Streptophyta > Magnoliopsida > Poales > Poaceae > Hyparrhenia > Hyparrhenia diplandra. The sequence goes on along the minus strand of JADLZK010011175.1, from coordinate 877,909 downwards.
CCTAAAGGACCGCCAATATAGTTTAGTATCTTTTTACTGGCGGCGTGCATTAACCTGCGTCAGTGTTATATAATTTTATCACAAGCGGTTTGCAGTACCGTACATCAAGCTGTTACTACATATATTTTGACTGGCGGCGTGCATAAACTATCGTCGGTGTTATATAATTTTATCACAAGCGGTTTTCGTACCGTGCCGCTAGTGTTACCACATGGGTCGGTTCATTTTATTCCTGTCAGAAAAAAAAAAAATTATACAGGCGGCCACATATAAACACGGTTAATAACCGCGAATATATATATACGGTCGAGCTACTCCCATGAGTAAGGATGAAATGGTATGGATATATATTTTACGATAGTATTCAAGACCAAATTCGTTTAGAGAGGGGTTTTTATTCGTGTTCGATATCTGTATCGATATTATAGCAGTTTAGCAGATCTCTCTCACGCGTGTATACTTTTTCATATATGGAATTAAGCCCGCAGGATCGATCGATCAACCCAATTATATTTAAGTCGTTTTAATTGTTTACTATAAACTTCGTGTGTATAGGTTTCATGGATTCGTTCAAACCTTTTGACTCTAAATATGCCATGGCATGATATTCTTTGGTATTAACTTTAAGAAATATTTTTATTTAATATTTAGGTCTCTAAACGATATCTCACATAAAAATAACTTCTTTCAGAAAGTGTTAGCCTCGAGCACTTCAATAACTTTGCGGTGGAGCATGTCTCCATCTAAGGTCGTTTAAACAATTTTAAATTGAGCTCTTTTACAATACTTGGATTTTCCTCCCATTTCCTCTCATTTCTCTATGCTTTTTTATTTTTTTTTAAAGAAGGGTACGTAGGTCATTTTACACCTTCACCACTCTCCGACCCACCCAGCCCCGCCGCCATCGCCCCGTCCGCTCCTCCTCCTCCTCCCGCACCGCTCCCCCTCCCCGGTCACGCCCTCGCCTCACCCTCGCAGTGGCCAAATCCGCCGTCGTCGCCGCCCTCATCATCGCCATCGACCCGTCCGCACCCCCAGAGACGATCGCGGTGACGTCCTCGCCCTCCCAGTGGCCGAATCCGCCGACGCCGGGCTCGCACAAGGCGGCGCCCGCCTTGCGCCGGCGCAGGCCCGCCCTCGCCGTCGACGTGCCCCGCCACCACGTCGCCCTCGCCGTCGCGCGGAGTTGCCGCCTCAGGCGGACTGCCCGAGCCTGCGCACGTCACTGCGATCTCATCGCTTCTCCCTCATCCCGGCACCCCTCGGCTGACTGGAGCGGCATTGCAACAGTACACCGACACCTGAATCGAGATCGGAGGCAACAAGTAAGTGGATGCTAAATTGGAACAATCACAACACAAGGTGGATCAAAACGTCCGTACTTTTTCCATGAGCACCTCAGTAACCTCTTGACTGTAGATTAATTGCTAGCAGATAAGGACTTTCTAGTGGTTTCAGCTTATTGAGTGGATATACAGATATAGATTTACGAACTATTTCACCATCCTTAATGAAAAATTGAGTTGTCGAATAACACGTATTGGAGGATCAAGGAACTGCTCAATGTTGGGATATTATTTGCTTGGGATGTGTGCCAAATCCTGGTGTGTGATCTTAAGAGAAGTAATTAGGAATTAGGACTGTTGAACCTTTAATTGCAAATCAAGTCTGAAGACTAATAAAAATTTGTAAGTTCTGGAACAGATTTCAGAGTTCTTGCTTGTTGCAGTTCCTTACAGACCACTGAATCCACATTGTTATAACTTAGGGCTACAATCCTTGTGAAATTACACTTGAAGGAATATAAACCAACAATTTGGCAAGCACAAGCCAGTATAATTAAGAACAGTAAACTTTCCTGAATTAAGAAATATACCATCCACTTATATCACCTCATGGAATGTATAGACTGCAGTTCAAACATTTTGATCAGTTTGTAGTTTTGAACTGCTAGGTAGTAGTTGAGGGAAACAACATTCAGAGAAATCATTGAATTGTATAACCTTAGAGTATATCACTTCAAGAGACAAAAATGCAGTTTGTTTAAACAAACAGCGAAGCAGCAGAAAAGTGCTTGTCTACATCTCGAATTATACATATGGAAAAGACTCTTTCAACCTGTATATGATTATACATGATTTTTTACTTCCCAGATAGGGTACCTATCAAATGAATCAATCAAATAGGAACTCAGAAAAATTGGGAATGAATGAAGTAACAGATTCTAGCTATATCAAGTGTTGCTCGTTAAAAACTTAGTATTATGATGCTACTCCACAGGGAAAGTGCAGGGCTTCTAGAACCAAAACATGCTGCTGGAGCTCCCTTCTGCATCACATGCTCTTGTTTTTGTTCAGTTTCAGAGAGAAGAAACAGAGAATTATTTTCTTGCTCACATTAAAATACCCTACAAAACCTAGCCTGATCAGGAAAGCAAAGTTGCAGGCTTTTGATTCTGCAACAATGCATTTGTTTTTTGCAGCAATGCATTTTTTAATTGCTTGATGCATGCTTAACTGCAAAATGTAGTTAACTGAACAAACATGAACCCATTTTTGTACCTGTATTTAGCCATGAATATTTATTCTTATTGCATGACAGCTGAGCCATTTCTCAACATTTGCAGGGTGGTTTTCAGACTCTCTTGAAATATCTTAAGGAGAATGATCCTGGCAAACTTTCTGTAGCACTTGCTTCGGCACTTGATATAATTTAAGCAATGCTTAGAACAAGGAATTCGGTTCCAGTGATCATTATGATTACTTGGAACATTATTTCCCCCTGTTGGATAGGCTCCTGGTCTGTCCGTTCTCCTGCCACAACAGTACTTAGAATATCAAGATTGGATTTGATGAAGGAAAGGACTTCCTCCTGACCGTGATGTCTGCCATGGGTGAGAAGCAGGTCTGTGCTGTGCTGTCAAGGAGATTGGGGGCAAGAACTAAAGCTGCTGCTTCACACTCACTGTTTAAATACAATATTTGTTGTTTTGTGCTTAGAGTTAAGAAGCTGAATTGAGATGCATACATAGGCGATCAAGTTGTCGATGAGAATTGTTGATACATGTATCTGTGATGTTTGGTTCACCGTGAATTTGTTGGGATGGTGTTATTACTTTGTGGTACTTGGTTATATATTTTTTGAACTGAGTCATGATGTAACTCTGGTTAACGATGAGAATTGCTATATGGTGTGCCTTGGTCGTGAATGCAACACTACGATCGCCGGAGAAACCGAGAGACAAACTACTTCGCAAAAGAGAGAGGGAAACTATGATCCTATAATTATGGCGCGATCGCGGCTTAAACTAAGATGCTATGGAGTGGATTTTTTTTTTCTTTAGCCTGCACCGGCTGTTTTATTTGGGCCATACGGAAAAGAGAAACGGCCCAACTAGCCCGCATCGGCTGTTTTGTTTGGGCCATAAGGAAATGATGCTAGTTCAATTACGTTTAAAGCAAATAGCGCCTGCCTGTCAATAATGGTAGTACAAGCAAATGTTCGTGAAACTGAATGGTGAACTTTCAGAGCAAAAGTTCTGTGGAGGCTTGTCTACAGAGTGATAGATGCATTTGGATTATCTCATCTCAGTGTACTCACCATCTAAGAGTGCCTTGCACAGTTCTTCCTTGGTCACATTGAGTGCCCTTAGCATTATCGCAATGTTTTGTGATTTCTTCAGGTCGAGGACCTTGTTCCCCTGGCTGCAGAAACTCGAATTTGGCCCCTTGGTTCCGGCAACAAGAAGACTTTGAACATGACGGCAAGTTCATCTGTGTCTGCAACTGGCTGGGCAAGTTCATCGGCCTGAGCTCCGGCAAGCCGATGCTGGAGATGGTGGCCATCGAGCCTCGGCCATGCTGGTCATCGATCCGCCGCCCGGTGAGGGAGGGGACGCCCCCCATGGCCACCGTGCTCGCGGCCTGGTGGGTCGGGAGGGCGAGCCGTGTCGGGAGGCGGCGGCGGCGCAACAATCGCTAGCGGGGGATCCCCGCTGGATCCGCCGCCGATGGGGGAGGGGCGCCGCGCCATCGCCGCTGCTCGGTGGTGGTGGTGGGGGCAGTGCCGAACCGCGGCGGCGGCCGCCGATCCCACCGCGGAACACGACCTCGCCGCTGTTGCAGGAACAAGGGCGATTGGGCGAACGAGGGGCGGGGTGGTGGCCCGGTCTCCTTCCATCGGCGCGGCTACTCGTCTCTCGAAAAGCCGCCGCCGCCGGCCGGCGGCGTTGGCGGAGAAGAGGAACCGTAGAGAAATTTTGTAAAAAAAAAAAAAAAAGTTAACAAGAACTATACTAAACGTATCATGATCTCAAAACTATGCTACTCAACACATAATTATGAAGTTACCGTTTTACCCTTATTCAAAAAAATAATTACAAGAATGCAATTAACGCCCCCCAAATTTACGGAGGAAACAAGAGGAAATTTTTTCCCCATGGCCCACCGACCATAGACACATCATTTTCCTCCCGTTTCCTCCACCTCATTTCCTCTTGTTTCCTCATGCCTTCGTTGTCGCCGGATCGATCTCTCTCGTTCGATGTGAGCCATCAAATATTTCTCCAATTATTGTAAAAAAAAATCTTTTAAATTTAGAATTTTAAAATCTAAGAACTTAAAATTAATATTTAGGACTCAAAACAATTTCGAATTAGAAACTTATTAGCTATAGAGTTATAAATAGAGTTGAGAACAACAATTTTTATATAGACCATGTCAACATCCATGGTCATTTGAAAACTAGAAATTTTAAATTTCAAAATGTGAGAACATGAAGCAAATATTTGAAAGCTATTGATAACGCCGGGCTCTACAATTTTGATCTAAAGTTTGTCTTCTGCAAATTTCTATGAAAGTATATGGATTTTTTTATATACTCCCCATGAGTCTCCGTTGGAGCACCTCGCAAGGTATTGCTCCCCTAGATCCATGCAATGACCAACTGCTCTCTGGCATAGTAAATCACTCACAACCATTTACACAATGACTTGGGTCTCTCACTATTGCCATCGAGAGATCACCAGCTCCGATCCTCAACACCATCAACCTAGCTATCTAGATGATGCCTATGAACAAAAGTAACAAGCACAAACTGTCAATTGACCTAAAAAATTCTAACAAGATATGTATTATGTCTTGTTAAAAAATCAACCAAATACCTAGTGGGAAAAAAGCTATTGGATGAAAGATTAAATATTATTCATTTGCTTTACTTTGTTGTTCTTGCCTCATTAAAAACCTCATGTGAGCAACATCATGTAAAACTCCAAAATACAGTCCTATCAAGTATTGTACTCATGGCTGAGCTTGTGTTGGAAAGTTTCTTCATAATGAAATCTATACAGATTTTGAATTCTAAACGATCAAAAGGAGAAGATTCGAAAAGTTGATTGTGGACCCATGTAGGCCCATGGAGAAATAAAAGGTCCCCCTACCGTCTAATCTCGCCATTAGCGGCGAAACGAGGTCGAACCAGCTAATAACCACAAAAAGATAAAATATAGAGCATAAAAATTTGAACAATTCATGTTAAGGCACGTTGGTTGAAATCCGTATATATTTTGAACTATAAGTAATCAATATGAGAAGATTCAAAAAGTTGATCGCGCGTGCCCTGTCGGCCCATGGAGAACTAAAAGGTCCACCTCCCCTCTAATCTCGTCATTAGTGGCTAAACGAGACCGAACTAGCTAATAACCACAAAAGATCAAATGTAGATCACAAAAATTTGAACAATTCATGTTAAGGCACGTTCGTTGAAATCCGTGCAAATTTTGAATAATAAGCGGTCAATAAGAGAAGATTCAAAAAGTTGATTGCGGACCCCTGTCGGCCCGTGGAGAACTAAAAGGTCCTTCTCCCTCTAATTTTGCCATTAGCGGCTAAACAAAGCCAAACCAGCTAATGACCACTAAAGATGAAATGTAAAGCATAAAATTTTGAACAATTCATATTAAGGCACCTTAGTCAAAATTCGTACAGATTTTGAATTAGGTCAATAGGAGAAAATTCAAAAGGTTGACTGTGGACCCTGTTAGCCCGTGGAGAACTAAAAGGTCCCCCTCCCCTCTAATCTTACCATTAGAGGCTAAACGAGGCCGAACTGGCTAATGATCACTAAAGATGAAATGTAGAGCATAAAAATTTGAACAATTCATATTAAGGCACATTAGTTGGGACCTTTTTATGATGTAGCTAAAAAGCTAGCCAATCAAAAGACAACTGAGAAATGCATGATTTATTAACAGAAAACATAAATGAAAGTAGACTTTCTTTATTGGGCACATGATCCTTAGACGGCATGCAAAAGTCGAACTGTATCAGCCAACTGTCGGAGTCTTGGCTACCGTACCGACGAAGATGCGAACACGATCAGGGCGAAGGTCCAGGGTCACAAGAGAACCAACAGGCAACACCTAAATGTGCGCGTTGGGCAAGTCTTTTAGAATGATCTCCGTTGCCTCCTTCATGGACATGCCCCACAACCTTAGGCCATGATGTCTTCTTGTCACTGCTGGTAGCATCCATGACAATGGAACTCATCTTCGTGTATCGGATCGCTCCCTCACGAGAGAGTCCCGCGAGTCGCTCCTCACGCGGGCGAGTCCCGGGCGACAAACCTAGCGCCACCACCTCTCTTCTCTTCCCTTCCTTTCGCGTCTCGCTGCCGCCGGAGCAGGCTGCCTGCAGGGCTGTGCGGCTCGCAAGGATGGTGGCGGCGGGATCCTTCGATGGAGTGGTTGCGCGGGTGATCCAAATGGCCGACGGTGTTTCCTCAACGGTATGCGTGAGGATCGGCGAGGACGCCTCGCCCTGCCTGCATCGGCGCCAGCCAGGCCTCGGGATGGCATAGGCCGATGGCGACGGGATCCTTCCCTTTGTCGCTGGTGACGGCCCGGCTGGAGAGGAGACTCGCGGACGGTGGCGTGGCGGGGATGGCGGACCCGGCCTCCGGGCGGACAGATTTGTTCCTCCCCTCGTTGCGGGATGCGCCGTGCCTTGGGGGCTCCTTTGCGGGCTCTGGGGGTGCGCGGCGGCTGGTTGGTTAGTGGAGGAGGTGGAGGAGGTGGAGGTGCGAGCAGTGGGAACAGAGATCGAGGAGTCCCGACGATTGGCGGTGCGAGGCCGGATCTGAGGCTTCGAGGCGTTGGTGGCTACGCAGGCGGCAGCCGTTCGGCGCTGCTCCCAGTGATGGTCGTATATGAGCTTCGTGCGATGGATTCCGTCCCCCTACCGGTGCTAGGGCACTGGGGCGCTGCGGTGCGTGGATGTAGGTGGTGCACCTCCAAAGAGCTCCATTGATCTGGATTTGTGGCCACCGACGTAATGGCATGAATGGCGGTGGGGTAGCGGCTGTGTTTAGACGGCGGTGACGCCTCCGTGGGTGTCACTTCCTCATTGAGGCGTCGTCACTTCTCTCCAAAGACGCCTTGGAGATATTTCGGGATGAAAATTCAGCACCGGTCTTCTGGTCGGGGCGGCGATGACAGCTTCGGATGTCATTGTCTTATTGTTGTTGTAGTTCATTTGGCAGTGTATTCTCGCCTTCTAGCAAGCTAGAATGCGGTGGATGACTTCTTTGAGCTCCTAGAGGTTTTTCTTTTTCGTTTTTCTGGCCTACGGCCTGAATTTTGTAATAATTGGTCTGATTCTACCTATTGGTAGATGAAGCCGGCCGGTATGAAATACTATCCATTATCTAAAAAAAAATCCATCGTTCGCCTACATGCACAAATATATGAACATACAGAAGGACGGGGATCAATTTAGCAAGAGAACTAGAGATCATCGGTGCTCAAGCAATGTATATAGACCTATCTGACCTGCCAGAGGGGAGTGCAATGATCTGTCGACATGGTTTCTGTTAACTTGCTATAGTGGACTTTCATATATGCCAAATGCCTTACAAAGATAAGGATGCCCACAAAAATACTAGTCAGCCCCGGCAACAAACTTCATTTGTTCAATTGTTAGCTGGACCGATAAGGATCCTATTGTAATCTAGTTGGCAAGAGCTTTCCATGTCATGACCATTTGTCATGAGCACAAAGGTACAACAACCACATAGATGATTATGACACGCACAACTATAGAAACATATCTCTCTCATTCATTCTTGTCCTTGTAGAAGAAATCTGTCGGATCTCACTGCCTACAAAAGCTCAAGCATGCATGGTGTGATACGATATGTAATACAAACAGGTCATCATATAATGGATGTGCCTGGATATGCACACCGTCAGTTTTTCCTAGATTACACTCCTTAACACTATTAGATAAGACAACACGGAACTCTAATAGTGTTCAGATTAAGTGTTGTACGTTTCTAATTAAATGTGCAATCATATCAACTGTTGTACATATCTAATTAATCGTATCTAATTAGTTGTAGAGTTCATGTGCATTCTCTAATGTTCTCTTTGCCATCTTTGTAGAGTTCATGTGCATTCTCTAATGTACGCTTGAAATGTTTTGATTATCAAACAGAGTATACAAAAATGAACCTACCATCTTTGTTATCTTTGCTAGAACACAAGATTATCGAACTCAAACAAGTTTCCGTGCACCTCATCCCAATCAAATAACAGTCTGTTGCACTGGCTCGGTGAGGTCAATGCCAATTTCACAAGGTGGATACGCCATGGTGGCTTAAGCTCATGATGGCAGATGTCAGGGACATTCTCCTACACTCGCTACAGAAGACTTATTATACAAATTTGTTTATTTGTATGTGTTAGTAGATTCGATGGGCTAGGCTCTAAATGAATTTGTGTGCATGTATCTTGACATGTTGTATATGTACATCTGAGAATCAGTGGAAGTTTGTTGTATATGTACATCTGAGAACCGCGATATTCCTAGACTGATCGACTTCCGAAGACTCGTTGTACGCATATGTATCTGTTAGCAGATCCCTCTAACTGAAAGCAGAACTGAACTCACACGAACACGCTGCTACATGTTTAAATTTTCACTAGTACTTAGATTTCATTTTTGTTGAATTTGTGGAGAGGAAAAGGGCAATAGAACATGATATGGAGAGGCAGCCTTCAAGTATTTTTTTTTTTCTCACTGGAGCTCAACCGAAAAACTATGGCGCCAATTCATTTTGGGTGAGACGATTCTGGAAAGGAACAACAGGGTTAGGCAGTATATATATCATTTTGATGGAAGAGGCACTTAGAGAATTGAAATTGAAGATGGGATGACGACTGGACTCCACCTTGCAAGGGAATCAAGGGAGTATAGCACATTACCAAACCTATCATTTAAACGCTGATGGCATGGTCAAAGTTGCATATGAAGTTTGTCAACTTTTAGTGAGCACGCCACTTGAGAAGTGCTTATTCACAACATCCTCCAGTAGCACCCTGATGCACCTAGTGCTCACCTAGAAAAGAATTACCTTAACACAGTCACAAGAAGGTGCCCACATACACAAGGACGCATCTGCATGAGCAGCACTATCAAATACAAACTCAATTTACCCACCTATGATTTGACATCAGTGATGTGCTTCCTTCTAGTGTCTCTGATGTAAATGTATTTTTTTGTGTTGTTATGGGGTAGTGATGATTGCATATCATTGTTTATTTATTATATATTCCATGAGGATTATATTTTTCATGACAACCATACACATGGCACTTCTTGGTCCTCCTTTTGATGATGACATAGATAATTAAGCTAAACCAATCAAAGACAACCAAGAAAGGCATGTTTTATTAACCAGGATACATAGACTTAGGCTTTGTTTATTTGGTAAATCATCCAGAGAAGGCATACACTATATCAGCCAACTGTCGGAGTTTGAGAAACAATATCGACGAACACACGGACACGATCAAGACGGAGGTCTTGGGTCACCATCGAGCCAACAGGCAGAATTTCAATGTGGGCATTGGGCATGTCTTTAAGAATGATCTCTGTCGCCTCCTTGATGGACATTCCCACCACCTCGGGCCATGATGTCTTGTTGTTGCCACCGGTAGCACCCACAACAGTGGAACTCATCTTCAATGATGGATTGTATTTTTAATCAATCTGCATGCACAAATATATGGACATATAGAAGTAGGGGAGTCAGTTTAGCAAGAGAAGTAAATAGTAATAGACATCATCACTGATCAGGACTGTATACAAACTACTTGACTTCACCAAGGTGAACACTTACTGCTTGTCAATGAAAATGGCTATTTGTTCTGATGTTGTGGCTATGTGAGACTAGTGTAGTGGTAGTGTATATTTATAGACCCATTATCCAATTGGCTAGAGGACAGGGCACTGATCATATCGACAAGGTTTTCATTAACTTGCTGCAGTGGACTTTCATATATGACAAATGCCTTATGAAGATAAGGATCGATTGTACACTAAAGGACCAGTCAGCTAGCCCCGGTAACAACTAGCTTTGTTCGCTTGTTAGCAAATCTTGATAAGGATCCTATTGTCATATGTTGCCACAAGGTTTCCATGTCAAAAAAAAAAAAAGGTTTCCATGTCACCATTGGTCATTAGTTAGATATAGCATTTATATTCCCACATCAGGACAAAGGCACAAGAACCATGTCAAATGTCAGAAGTGGAGATGCATTTACCCTTGACTTTGCCAATTACAAATGTCAGAAAACGGTGGTAACAAGTGTTGATGGAGTAATCTCTCGTGCAAGATCTGAAAATATAAAACCAATCGATAAAATGAACTTTGATAGCAGAAGAGCTATGATCAAGTATCCTGTCGACAGCCGACATCACCCTGCTGCGTGCTGCCGTGCCCCTGCTTGCATCAAGCTTCCGTCGCTCGCGGCACTGTGCCTCGAAAGCCTCTTGCCGCTCAGCGCCTCAGCCTGCCCTCACAGCCTATGTGAGTAATTTTTAAATTTTTGGCAACAGCAACAGGGATATATCGATCGATATGGGAACTCACATGGGCTGAGTTGGCCCAAATAGAAGCCCAACTACAATAACAATTTTTTTACCATAAAATCGAGCACGCCCGCAAACAACCGTCCGGATTGACCATGACATACAGCAATATGTACTGCACCAACAGGATACATACCATCAAGAACGACAGCCACAAAGATTGCAACATAATGTTGCCAACATTGCTAGAAAAAAAGAAGTCCACAAATCATCTCACCAGCAACAAGAACAAAAGAAAAACTATGTTTATGAGATTAAAACATTCAGACATCAGGACCACCAGGATTACATGAGACTCAACCATTAGCACAAGAAATGAACAAAGTCACATTACATACCAAACAAGTTCAGGAAAGCTGATACTAATAACTTCAGCTTAACTGTAAAAACGAAGGCCAGTGCGCCTCAGCTTTATGTTACAACAAAGGCTAGACAACAGGAGAGCCACAGCAGCTATACCAAGAGATGAACACAGGGTGCTGATGGCCTCAGATTTTTTTTTTTTCTTCTTTAGACAGCTAACAGCTTACTTTCTCCTCACTCTAAGAGCTAAGTTTAATTTGTACAGCAGCAGAGTAACTGACATGCTTCTCACTCCTTCCATCTTCCTCTTTACAGCAGCCTTCAGATCGATCAGACTCAACACGCATCACTCCTCCCTTGATTCCGCCGCATGGGTGGGGATCTTTCTGCTACAGAATTAATGTACACTCTTCCGCGCAAACATACAGTATTTATTTTTCCGGCAAGGCCAAAAGGGGCCTTCATATAAGGTTTTAGTAGAGAAAAAAAGGTGAGTGCAAACCTAGCAACTGTTAGCTGTACAACTAGAGAGTTTGCCCTTCAGGCAGCGGTGCATGCTGGTTGAAGCCCAAGGCGCTTCTCTGTGACCACAACAAAATATACAACATGATTAGTCACTAAACAAACATAGTACAAAAATCATGCCCAAGTCCTTGACCCATAAATGGAGATCGAACACATATACATACCTCCAGCAGCAACAAGCTTCTCTACACGGGCTACTATGTGCTTCCCGTAAGTGTACTTCTTCAGTGTGTTCAGGTGTGTCTTTATCCTTGTTAGGATCATCTCTCTCTGCTGATCGTCACAAGTTTCTAACACCTTCTGCACCACATAGTTTGCAAACTGGTCTTTCATCATTACCTAGCAACCACAATGCAACACATAGTTTATCAGTAAAGATCTCAAAGACACATTACCAAGATTATTGAGTGAACGAGCACTTGGCCAGTTCTGCTTAAACAAAAACATTTTATACAGAGAAAGAAAAGATTGAAACATCACCATACCTCAAGAGGTTCACTTTCAGTAGTGGATCCAAGCATCTCACCAATCAGAACCTGACGCTCTACAGGATTTCCAAAGGCTAAGCACTTCTCAATGACATTTGAGGCAAACTTTTGCTGGCTCATTTGCACAATTTGGCCAATTAGCTTCTCAATAATAGCTGATCTCTCATGGGGTTTGCCATGTTCCAGAACATGCTGTAGAGTTCAGCAAGTCACTAGTGAGAAAATATCAAGAAACTAAACACCTAGCACAAACAAATCAAAGAAGGCCCCAAAGATCTCAGAATCATGACTAAAGCATATGGCAATGGTTACCCCATAAGACCTGCCCGCAACAGTTGACTCTGAATCAATGCCAAAGCAAGATTATGTGCACTGCTTAGAGCAGTGGAAAATATAATAACCCATTGGAATGTTTCCAGTCAAGCATTTCAAATTTTGGTAACAAAATCATTATGCTTACATTATTCCCCTAAAAAATAGTATCCATAGAATTATCCCCAGAAGTACATACATAATACCACAATTCACAAATAAAAATAAATGTTAGCAGCAAATCATGTTAAAGACTACCTATCTCCATTACATTATTTACTTGTAACCTGCGGCGAGTAGTATCTAGTAGCACCATATCACCATAAAAACAAAAATCCACCAAGTTCCCTACATATTAACTAGAGAAAACATAAAAGGAAACCACCTAGGGCATGTGAACAAGACTCCTGAGCAATGGATGACAACACTGAGTTCGCAAAACTCAATTTGTGTCCAACCAAATTGTTCAAATATTTGTAGAGAAATAGTGGCAAGTTACATGCAATGTTGTAGTTTACATGAATTGACTAAGAACTAAATTACAGAAGCACTGTCAATTGAGTAATATCAAGGCTCAAGGGTATACTAGAAGAAAGGTTGCACACTAGCACCATGAAATCATACACAAGAAGAAATATTTACTAGTCTCTTCAGGAAGAGATTGCAAACTCTAATATGCAATTTATAACCCAGGCATCACGGTGGTCCTGCAAGGTGCGGAAAAATGAGTGTGTGCAAACAGGGGCGAATCCAGGCTATCATGTCATTGGGGTCAAGCAATAAGCAACGGGGTCAACCACATGCTGATTATCTATTTGCAAGAGTGATTTGCAGGTGGATTAACAAAGTTCAATTGATTTTCTGGCAAGTTACCGGGGTCAATTGACCCCAATGAATACACATTGATTCGCCACTGTGTGCAAAGCCTGGCCCAACAAGCTCCATGAGTATCTGACTCCCATTACTACCCAATAAGGCGACTGAGTATTGCCGCAACGGAGCCCCAAGTGGTAAAGTCAAGGACCGCCCGCGGCGACCTCTGCAACTCTGTCATCGCACCACACCTGGTGAATTCCCAGCACCCACTTCTCCTTTGGTCTCCTCTTTGTCCATTCAGCCAAACCCTAAAGTCTCTCCTGGTTCGTGTTAGGCCATTTAGCAGTAGCAGGCCAGGCTGCCAGGCATCAGCGCCTCGCCTCTCTTGTTGCTTCCTGCTCCACGTGGCAGCAAAGCACATGGGAGAGGCAGCAGTACTGCAGAGCCAAGTCTGACTTCCCCAAGGCCAACTGGCCAAGCCCGATGTATGTTACAGACTTACTGTAACAGTAGTTACTAACTAGATCAATTGATCCTCAAATTAGTTTAATTGATTGATACAGCCCGTAGATGTAGGAGGAAGTAATTAAGGATTTATTTGTTACTATTTATGCATTGTGTACTTAATTGTTGAATTTAAGACATATTATGCTATTTAGCACGTGTATACCGAATTACAAGACAAATTTTACGGTTGCTTACCAAATTGCTAGATAGATTTTACCGAGCTACATGTGGAACTTTGGTGACAAAATCCTGGGTCCACCACTGCCTACGGTGTTGCCGTGTTGGGCTGGAGCAGTGTGGCTCCTAGAAGTTGCTCTTAAGGTCGATTGCCCTGACATGTAACTCCGTGTACAGGTTGTGTCCACAATCTTAGCATGTGGCAAGCCAAATAGTCTTTTGCATGTGTTGGGGTGGGTTGAGAGTGAGTTGTGTGTTACAACAAAATAACCCTAACGCTGATACAAAATAAGTCTACTTCACTGAAAGAGGAAAGGGGGTCCATGTTCCACATTTCAGTATTGAATGATACTAGTTATCAAGCAGACAACATCCTAATATCAACATAATAGCATAGAGATGTTACTGCACAACACAGCCCACCATCACAAAACCAGGTGGACAGGTACAGGCATGTATCTCTTTCAAAACTGAACATGGCACTGACCTGAACAACATAGTTGCCATACTGGTCCTGAGCTAGCAAGCAAACAGACTGGAGAATCTCATCCATCATTATTTGTTGTGTCTTAGGATCATCACAATGCTCTAGAACCCTCTGTAGCAATTTGTGATACAATAATACTATGAGTTATACTGTTACAACAGGTAAGCCTCTAAATGGATGAGAATGAAGCATTTAATTAGCATACCTGAATAACTCGACAACCATATGGATGAGTGGATAGCATTACAACTTGACCATAGAATGTCGAAAAACAATAAACTCGATAGCATGCTGAGGAATGCACTCTATGCATTTCTGTATAACATGGTTCCCATTTTGATCACGCACACAGCGCATGACATGGCCCTCCAGCTCCAACCATTTTAGTCTGCAGATCCAAATCAACAACTTCTATAGCCTGCACATATATCATCAATAGCATCAGAAACAAAATGTCACTTGCTACAACCTCTCAGCCAATTATGTAAATTCTAGAGGTGAGGGTTAAACAATTGTATAAATAATGATCCAACATGAACTTCTCATATAGGAAAAACAATGGACCAACAGTATACCACCAAATCAGGAAGCCAGTGACTGATCACTAAGGAACAATATGAATTTTTATGCAAGGTAAAATTACTGGAGCCATCAACACAGTTGCAAGTTCAAAAAGAAACAAAGCTCTACTTATTGAATAGACATGAAAACTAAAAACTATATACTGCATTTGTTGGGGAGATATTTCAATTGACAAGCACCTTCTGTATAACCCGACACCCATACATCTGAAGACTAAGAGCAAGGACACGGCCAATAAGCTGACCAGCCAATTCCTTTATCTGAGCAGTGCTTCCATGCTCAAAAAAC
This sequence comes from Hyparrhenia diplandra, assembly GCA_015847255.1. Taxonomy (NCBI): domain Eukaryota; kingdom Viridiplantae; phylum Streptophyta; class Magnoliopsida; order Poales; family Poaceae; genus Hyparrhenia; species Hyparrhenia diplandra. Next base: position 862,496 of record JADLZK010011175.1, on the reverse strand, counting down.
TGAGAAAAAACAGAGCACTGAGTTAAGAAAAGGTATAAGACAGATATAATCACAAACAGATATCTGAGCAGCACCTCCATACTCCTACCTTTTGAACAACATAATTTCCAAATACATCAGTCATCAATGTGAGAGCTTGAGGCATGATTTCTGAAAAAACCATGTCCTTTTCTTCAGTACTGGCTGTCTCTAGCTTCTGTTGTATGAATCGACTCCCATATTGATCAGCACTATAGAATATTAAAAAATTATTAGGGTAATTTCCATGTTACAACATTATCAAGATTATAGAAACATCAAGAAAGAAGTGTACCTAAACTCAACAACATGGCCAGCTATTTCTGAGAGCTCATATGATTTACTTTTGTTGCTCTTGAATTCCTCCAGAAGCGAGGGCATCAAATTGGCATCCATCTTTCCACCCATGCCTGAATTCCATGAACCAAAGGAATTACCAAAGTTTCTCATGCCTGATGGAAAGCGCATGTTGCGCTCACCATGCCTAAGTGGACTGCCTGGCGCAATAGGTGAAGAGGGAAGAACAGGACTTGTCAATGGACTTCCAGCATATCCAAGGTTAAATCCAAGATTGCCATAGTAACCATATTGCTTTTGAGACTGGAGTAAAGGGCCAAGGTTAGCTTTCTGAGTACCAAGTAAGTCCATGTAAGAACTTCCCAGATGGCCCCTGTCCATTAGAGGATCATCGCAGGTAGCTGCAAGTTGAGCAAGGTACTGGATATACGCTGGATCAATAGAGTTCTGAAGAGAAGGTGACGCAGTTGGACTTCCAACTCCATTATAGTTCAGCATGTTAGACATACCAGCTAAATTTTGTCGAAAGATATACAGTCCCTCCTGGGGATCTAGAACCAATCCTTGGGGAAGCAAAGCCAGATCCAAGGGACAAACTGTCAAAAGATGTGAAACTACCAGCATTAATCTGGTTTCTCATTGTAGATGAATTCCCCAAATTGCCAGAATATCCATCAGGTAACTTAGATTGTCCGTGCTCAGAACGTCTCATGTAGTGCTGTTGATTGCCATTTGTTTGATCACCCCTGTCGATCAAAAAAGAACTTCTGGACATTATCGACATCCTGATAGAGCTGAGACTGGTCCATAGTTTGCCCACTCATTGCCCTAGATGATAAGTTCATCCCAGATAAAGCAGCCACCAGATCATCAGATTCTCCGATTGCGGATGAACTACGACGGAAAGAAGAGGAACCGCCATTGATCTTCTTATCAGGGTTACCAACTTTCACACCAATTGGAGGCAGGGATGGACTAGGGGCCCTCCTCACAAGTTCAGGATCTGGAGATGCACTCCTAGAAAGGGATGACCCTAAAATAGAAGCAAATGTATTTGATGGGAGATCATTGTTCTGAATTTCATCCAAGCTCCGTAAACTATTGCTAGAGTGCAGGCCTCCAATAGTTCCAGGTCCACGGTTTAGAGCATACTGTATTCCAGAAGAACCTAGTAAGTCATTAGTATTGTGGCTGGCAGTCTGCCTATCCATATCACGCTGATACGTGTCCTCCTGCACCATTTACAAAAAAAAAAAAAAAAAAAAAAAAAAAAAAAAAAAAGTACAAGTCTGATGTTAGATCAAACGAAACAGATAGAATGAACAGAAGTCCAGGAAAAAAAAAAGGAACCTTAAATATGCTAGTACTTACTGCAGGGTTTCAAGAATTTTGCAATACACAATCAATAAATAAAGATTGACAAAGGGAACCACAAAATTTAGAAGATTTTCTTTATGCACTTGTGCAGAATATGGCTCAATAGATGTATTGAAACAGATAGTCTACAGCAACAGGTAACAATGCCATAGAGGTGCATCCAAGCATTTTGCAAGTGAAATATGGAACGATGTTTGTCATGATACTAGACAGTTCTCAAAACCAGAAAGCATGAAGGGCTCAGGAACTAGACTAGTTTATTCCATCATAACATTTATTCCATCATAAATGGAACAATGTATGTCGTGGTCCAATAGACATTCCTCAAAACCAGAAAGCATGAACTGCTCCGAACTAGATTAGTTTATTCAATCGTAACGCTTTATTCCATCATAAATGGAACAATGCTTGTTGTGATCCAGCAGACATTTCTCAAAACCAGAAAGCATGAACTGCTGCAGAAGTAGATTCGTTTCCATCATAACATCACTAGTAACGGTTTAACGTCGCAATCAAGAAAGTCAGCTGAAAATACTACTTAGGCCTCAAAGTCAAATAGGGTAAGAAGGCGTTTTTTTTTTTCCCGTTACTTGCGTTACATATCTTCATGCAAATAAATTTCTCTACGTATTGCGTTACCTATCTTCATGCAAATAAATTTCTCTACGTATCTGTATCCATGACATGAAGAAGCACGACTCCAACAAACCAATGGATCACATAACTGCAAGACAGAGACATCACACAGGTCTAAAGTGCAATCATGCATTCATACTGCAGAGTGCGCACAACAACTGGATATATATGTCAAACATAGCAAATCTACGATACTCCAACGCTAGATATCTAGATACTCCACTATAAGTGGAGTGAACTCAAGACTTATCACTCATTAGTCAAAAACAGGAGCAACTAGTACAAGGTCAAAGGCTTTCTCAAAAGAAAAATATTAGCACAGAACGAAAGAAGGGGAGAAAAGATTCGATCTTTCAACCTGAAAGACGGTGGAGAAGCTCCTCTGTCGACCAAGATCGATCCCGGGCAGACCGACCGTCCCTGCGGCAGCCGACGCCTGCTGCTGCTGCTGCTGCTGCTGCCTCCTGCCGTCCCCGATCCCGCCGAAGCCCGCGGAGGAGCGGAGGCGGTGGTGCGAGGACCGCCAGTCCTCCTTGGACAGGAGCGGCGGCGGGAGGCGCGGGTTGAGGTGCGCATTGGAGTAGTAATAGCTCTGATACGCCGGGTCGGAGCGCAGTTCATCGTCCACGAGCAGGCTACCGGCGGCGGCGGCGGCGCGCCTAGAGCGCCCTCGACGGTAGGCGGCGCGGAGCCGCTACGGAACACCTCAAAGTCGCCATGGTCAGCATCCGCGGCCCCAAACGCCGCCTCGCCGCCGCGCGCCGCCATCTCGGTCACCATCGCCGCCAGGGAGGTGTGAGGGAGTAGCAGCAGCAAAAGTGAAAAAGGGTAAAACCAAAAAAGGCTAGATCTTCAAGTCCGCCGCGCTAGAACCCCGCCATTACCGCGGTCCGGCGGCCGGAAGGGAGCACGGAGGTGAATCTTTGGACGGTAACTTTTATCGCCGGAACGGAATGAGACGAGACGAGGCGGCGGCTGGTTGAGCTGCTCAGAGCAGGCGAATCGGGGGTGGGCGTCCATCTGCTGGGTGGAGCGGCGTCCGAATTCGGCGGATTTGGGATGGATTGGACCTCCACTCCACCTCCGAGTGGGGTGTGTGTGAGCAGTGGCGTGCTGGGGTAGTGGGGAAGGAGAAGAGTAGAGACTGGAGAAGAAATCAGTCAGCTGATTGCGGCTCGGTTAAGTACAACGGCCGGAGCGAGGAGCGCCGTTGGATCTGGGGATGGACGGCTCAGATCTCCTCAAGGGCTTTGGGTCCTCTAGGGTTTTGTTGTCTCACGGCACAGTCATCAGGGGTCTAGAGAGAGATTGAGAGGTGCCAAAGCCAAAGCCATTTTTGTTGTCTACTTGTACTTGTTTAGAAATGGAAACTTGGTGGTGGTAGGAGTACTTAGTATAGGTGTTTTTTTGTAGAAATGCAAATGATGGTCCTGCTTTGGTGATTGAATGAAAGAAGGGAAATTTTTGAAGGGTGCGGTCGCTTCAGTTATCCAAACCAAAAGTGCAATCTTGCTTGCTTTTTTCCTTCGGATCAGGTGGTGTAGATTCTTCTCCCTTTTTGTGCAGAGGATTATTTGGAGCAGATGTGTACATGATGCAATGTAGAGATGTGTCATGTGTGCTCTGAACACCGCACATGATTTTTTTAAAAAAAAACCGCACAGGATTTAGATTGTGTGAGCATGGAAGATCAGAAATAATGACTGTCTGATTGAGGTGCTGGGTACCCTTGGAACACATATTTCTTTTTTTTTTTACTGAAATTATGTAGTTTTCTTTGTAAAATTGTACTATTTTGTATATTAAAAACACCTTCTAAAGAGGTCCGAGGCTATGGAACCAAAGTGGATTAGGTGAAAGTGAAATCGTCGAAAAATTAAATGTGTTTCTAGCTCCTCTTCCGTACCTAAAAAACCACCTACCCTTACGAGTGTTTAGCAGGTGACTTTAAACAATAGCTCCTCGATTTTCCTATAACAGAAATGGTTCGAGCTCCTCTTTCTTCGTGTGTCAAAAAGGCAGTTCCAAGATCTTTGAGTATTTATTATAGCTTCTTTGGCTCTTTCTAAAAAACTGTCATTAAAATAGAAACCAAAACCACACAAACGGCATCTGACCTAGTGTTTGATCAAAGCCCGATGAGTCTCATTGTGCCGACTAGGTTGCACGGGCTTTTGAGCCCGAAAGCATATTGCAATGGAGATCAAAGAGTGCACGGGAAAGCTTGAGCATACACCTAGGGTTACCGAACCCCTGGAGCCACCAATGCACACGACCATGCTCTTTTTATATATAGGTGGTGAGTAGAGCACTACGCAGTACTCCCTCCATAGATAAGCTTTGGAAAAAGGGTTTCGTTAAATATTGAGAATATAAATCACGAATAACTTTTAAGTCATTGAGTTTGAAAATATAAAAATCATATCAATAGATTTATCTTAAAAATAACTTTCATAAAAATATTTTTTTATAGAAAAGAGAAGTTAAAGTTGTATTGTTGTCCTAAAGAACATTTATTTGTGATATGGAGGGAGTACATGCGGTAGTTTTTTTAACCAGGCCAATTGAGAATGAAATTAAGTTACATTTGAAAGAAAAATATATCCTAGGAAAAATAGGAATCCAGAATAGGAAAGGGGCAGTGATGATGAGTACGTGCAGCTAGGGTGCAGGCAGGCAGGAGGAAGCTGCAGCTCAGCGCGTGCGTGCGTGCTGTCGGCGTGGCCACTCGACCCACCACGTGACTGACGTTAACACCCTCTGCATGGATTGGATGGATGGATTAACAGCGGTAACAAACCCAATAACAGTGGGTTAAAAGTGGGGTGGACGACTTTTCCTTAGCAGCGTGCATCTCGAGGCGTCTCTGCTCCGCCACTCTCTCTCATGCTTTTTCTTATTCTTGCCATGCTTTTCTCCTTCATCATGTACAGTAAACAAAGCAAATCAAGGAACGAAATACTGTACTTATCTTCTGGCTCTTCTATAAGCTTGGATTAGTAGCACAGTAAAGTAAAAAGGGTAGAAAGCAATGGCCATGGAAATGACTTAATTGTTCGTACTTCTCGGGTTAATTATATTTGTCCCTCAAAATAAGTTTCCACCATTGTGGGATTTTTTTCACATGCTTCTTACCAACAACTAGGAGTAGAGTAGAAATACGTACGTACTCTTCAAAAGCTAATAGCTAGCTATCGAGAAAAGTTATATATATAGTAGAGACCAACAAAGGAGTCAATGGCACATATAGCCAGTCGAGATGAACCGGCGTGCAAAGGCTTTGCTATGGCCTATGGCAGTAAAATATGAGAGGAGTCAGGCCAAGCCAGCTCCTTTCAAAACAAATAGAATAAATTTCTCGAGCATAGATATTTGGTTGTATCGCGTAACCAATGAGACAGTGAGGATTGGGTACGTGCTGCAACAATTACCATGAAAATATAAATAATATTCGGGTAATAAGCTTTATCACAAGTAGAAAAGAAATGGGGATTCTCAATCTTTTGGTTAGCTTTGATTGGTGAAGATTAGGTCAATCTTTATGGTAAGTGAATAAGCAATCATCCATGGCGGTCTTGAGCTCCAAGAAGATATACTAGAGATAGAAACAGAGATAGAGATTGAGAGAATATTTAGTTACCACTTTGCACTTTGTAATTAGCAAGTGCATCGACATTGCATAGAAGTGTTTCAACCTTAATTGAACCATTTTATAAGCTTAGAGAGCTACTAATCTTTAAGTCATTTTTTTTGTCTTGGAATCTAAGGGGAGTACCATGAACAAACAAGCTTTAGTTACCACCTATGAATGTTCTCATATATTTTTTTCTTAACACAAAATGATGAAACTTTAGGAAAGCTTGGACAAACTGGGCCAGGAAATATAAATCCATCGTGACGGGCAAGCCCAATGCTTAGTAAAACCCATCCATCCGTTATTCGGGATTTAGGCCCATGAGACCCGAGCGTGGTCATTATATGGGCCAAATTCGACATCAGTCGAGCATGCAGCCCAACTGTATCATCTTCTCACCACATCTCTTTCGATCAAGAATCTTATCTCCTGTTTTTCTTTTTTTTTTTTTTTTTAAAAAAACAAACTGGAGGGGTTTGCACTTCTACAGGGGAATTTATTAAGCAAGAAAAGACGGCGTGTTTACAAGTGGCAAAAATTATTGTTCCTTAAAACTAAGTAATGTTTACTGTAATCAACTACTAAGTAATAATTAAAGATTAAAAAAGATGCATGCTCCTGAGCAGCAAACGTCTGTACCACTGCTTGGTGGCTCCGCTTGTGTGAAAGTAAAACATTGAGTACGTATAAGATGTACGGGTCCCGTGCATCCGTGCAATCATTACAAGTTTATTAGTTATAAGGATTACGATGATGGAAGCCTCCGACACGTACATTTCAAATTTTCAATCACTCATCCATCAATGAGGCAGTACACTATTGGAATCATGTATATCTCTACATTGCAAACCACACTCTTCTTGGTATATAAGAGATAACCTAAGACACATCCTAATAAGTATCGTGCACGGTTAATTTTAGTTGTTTCAACGGTGTTATGTGAGAGAGAATAAGTTGAAAAAAGCCAAAAACAAGCCGGACCCGAAAGGAGGAAATGAGTTATAGATGTAGGAACTCAAAAATCTTCGGCTTATTTGGTGGGAGAGAGATTTTAAGCGGGGAGGAAACGAGAGTTTAGAGGGTGAACTTTCACCAACCACTACTTAGGGAGAGAAGTGGTAATTGAGTGGGAATAGTGCTTTTAGAGTTTTATTTAGTCCGTATATGAACTCATCCTCATTGTATATCATTAATTACTAGGTAAGTGCCCGCGGGCTGCTACGGGTTTTAAAATTCACAAAAACCTCAGGCATTTTCTCACTAACACATATATGAAAAAAAATCTTGTGCATCATGGTTTTGATTTAATTTTAGTTAAGTGCCCACGGGTAAAATATCGCATGAGATACAACCAACAAGTAAAATACATGTAGAATCCTATGTCATCACAGAAATTAAAATTAAACGTATAATTCAAACTATTGTCTTGACATAAAAGAAACCTCAAAGTAAGCGACAATTCATTCCTTTTTTGTTTGTGAGACTAACATAGCGCCCAAGATAATCTCGTACACCTTCAACTTGTACCTGTGGCTGTGAATTAGTCGCACTTTTCCTACCTGGTTCAAAAAAGTGTCAAGTGGATAAATATACTGAAATGTAAACCAAATTTTTTTATCCAGAAACATTTGTATATCAACAGTTACCTCCATGAACGTGTTTGTCAAGTCCCTTAATCCCTTAATGGAGTAGGACCATCACCATTTTCCATTGTGACTTATACAGAAAAAACCTCTAAACCGCTGGCATGAGGAGGATATAAGCTAGCAAAGCAAAGCCAAATCCATATACACTCATAGCAACAACAAAAAGTAACTTTGTTTCACAAAAAAAAGCATATTCCAGCGTTGAGAGATGTGAGAATTAAAAAAAAACAAGATGATGATATTTTGGTGAAGATGCAGTAATTAGTTTTTCAGGTGATATTTATAGCTACTGTCATCTTCAGAACTACTATGCTTATCTGTGTGATAGTCCTCCACTTGCATGTGTGTTTCATGCATTTCGTTATCTAATCTATATGTAGGCTGTAGCAAAATTATATGGTGCGGTAATCTCAGAGTGTGGCCTTTGTACTATGGAGCCTAGAGTGCACTCTTTTGTGTCTATTTCTAGCATACCGTAGATGCTGCTAAAATGAAAACAGATGACATAGTCCAGGCAAGTAAATAAAAAAAGAACCTCATATATAGTGCCTATATCTAGAATACTCCAGTCAAGTCATTACTGCTAATTACTGAAAACATGACATGCACAATAGCAATCTGACAATAACATAGAAGGCTGTAGCAAAATGATATGGTTCCGTAATCTCAGAGTGTAATCTCAAAAAGCAGTATGATGACCTTGTTTTTTTGTGGTTATGTATCTCTGATAGTACTTGCTTTCAAACTGGCACTGCTGCCCAGCGAAGAGGACGGCATTGAGGAAGGCAACGCCCGTTTGATGGTGACTGCGAAACCCAATTGGTGACTTTTTTAGACTACTGTTGTTTCAATACTGAAAGTAAGAACACAATTCCAGGGATGATGCAACCGCTCTTCACTCAGTTGAACATAATCTGAATAACTCGAGTAAAGCAAGCGTACACTGCTCGTCATCCTGGATTGAGCAAACTGAATGAATGTGGTTAATTATGACTGTATACAAGGGAAAACGGGATATCAGAGCGGCGCCTTCTGAGCTTCCCGGCGCCTGCTGGGCAGCTCGCACGACTCTTCCGCAGATCGCTGAAACCAGCGGACTGTTAAAGTCGACTGAAACAAAAGGCTGAAGCAAGGAAGAAGAGTCAATTTCAGATTATTTGCATTCAGATAGCAGTTCGGAGAGCACTGCCAACGACAACTAACAAAGAATGTACCAAAGACTATGAAAGGCACGACTAAAATGGAATGACGATTAATTCAGTCACAAACTGCTTATTGTAGAAACTATTGTATTCTGCTTATTCTAGATAGCAGTTCATGGCAGCAATCTCACGCCGCACGTGGTCAGGTTCTGTTCTTTTGTCTTTGATAGCTAAAGGAAGGATGAAAATGATAATTCAATACCAATATGGTCGATGAAACAAACTGCAATTATTTTGCAGATGATCAAAAGGAGCTCATCGGTTCACATGTACCATATAAAATAACAGGTTACTCAACAATGAGTTGTCAGGTTCAGCAAGCAAAATAATGCTGCAATCTAGAATTTCTTATATGGACAGTTTACTTAGCAAATGTTCTTTGTAATCAAGCATAGAATTCTATAGATGTATGATTCATATATAAAAAGCAAAATGATGAAAGGAAAAAAAATCTGATAGCACTTTCAAACTCATTAAAAATGTAACCAGGTTGCTATAGAACGAACTGGTTGTAAAAAGCTAGCTAAAGCAAGTAATATTATTGCCTTGAGAACAAAATAGAATCAACACAATAATTGAAGCAATATCTGAACTATAAGGAAGCAATGATTACTTATAGTGCTCGAATAAACAAAAGACCTGAATATGCAGTACCATTGGTTAAGCATATACATGCAAAAGGACAGAATGTTATTGCACTAAAACAGCTGCACCCATTGAGCTGACCGACTCAGAAGAATTCCGTGATATTTTCGAATTGCTGGGAACCAAAACAGAGGCATCAAGCTGTTCCTGCTATAGTACTGCGAAGAGAAAATTAAATCGAGTCAGCCATATGAATTATGTCAGCTATTAGGACAACCAAAGATTTGGATGGTTTTCTAAATGAGATTCAGACATATGGATTACATATCAGCATATATATCCTGCGATTGTTGATTGAATTCGTAGATTCTGAATGCATGTTTCCTATCTGATTGATACACATCATCTCTAAAATTACAAACAGAAGAAAACTAAACGATACTGATTATTATTCATTAATTAAGCACAGAGTAACCATATTGCAAAAGAAATTATCTTGAAGAATAGACATAAGGGACGGAAGTTAGCTGTTATAAAAAAGGCATGGAGGTAGCAGCCATGTAATTTGATCAGATCAAAATTGGAATAGCCAATTAGCGTAAGGTAGGTTTTGGGTGGTCGGTAGTTAGGGTAAAGAAGGGGTTGTCACAATGGCACACCTGGTGGGCAGTTCGTGCCCTCGTGGAGGTCACGCTGGTGGGACGGAGCGGCGCCTTCCCGCGCTTCCCGGCGCCTGCTGGGCAGCTCGTACGACCCTTCCGGCGGAGCGGGTAGGGCACGTCCGGCTTCTGGTGGCGGGAGAAGGTTGCGCCGCCCTCGCTCGCTGCTTGGAAACTGCGCCACCGTCGCGAGGTCGTTGGCGAGTCTGCCGGCTTCGCGGTCGCAGGCGCTGGGGTCGCAGGTGCAGCGAGGGCCGATGGCTTCGCGGCAGCTGCATCTGGAGCATCCGACGGCGGAAGCCCGTCCGTCCTCAAGCGGTGGGGGCAGATCAACGATGGCGTCGCGTCGCGGCAGCTCGTCCGGCGGCTGGCGTTCCGGCCGACGATGTCGGGGAAGGTCGGCGTCCGGCGGTGGGCGAGACCGGTGATGGGGGCAGGTCGGTGGGCGAGAGGGGCGGGTGAGACTGCGAGTATGAGAACCGCCAGGTGGGGGAAGGAACCGCCGAGCGGGAGGGGAGGTTGCGGCGGCGTTTGCGAGCGCGAGGGGAGGAGGTCGCTGCGGCGGCAGGGTCTGGACTGGAGCGTGGGATCGAAATCTGCCGGGGAGGGTGATTACCGCGGGAGGGGTTTTTTTTTTTTGACAAACAAATTGCGGGGGGGGTTAGCGTCGAGGGAGCACGCCGCTCGGGGATTAGCGGGGCGGTTTTCATTTGCACGGTCAAAGGAGCCGGGGAATTACCATTTTGCACGGTCGAAGGGAGCCGGGGGTGGTTATAGGCAGGGTGAAAACGATGTCATTTGGGGATTTTTAGTAGTAAGATATATTGTAAAAATTTTGTAGTAAAAACCTCCACACATCAAGCAGGGGATATGAAGAATTGTCTAGTATAAAAGTCACTCTCTTATTTCCATACACGAACCAAACAAGATCGAGATCATCATCATCATATCTTAATCCCCTTCGTCGACTTTCACCACTACCATACAAAGGTGTAATAACTATATTAGTTAATTTCCTCCAATCAAGGAACTAGCTGGCCAGTGTGACTATATATATATAATATAATGTGAAAGTGCCTGACGACCGACCTAGAGCGCCAAAACGTCCTTGTCTCGCTTGTATGTCACAAATTAATTAGTTATAATAATCCTTTATATAAGTAGTCGAAAAACTTTGCTAAACTACGCTATAATATAGCCCAAATTGCACGGTTTCCAAAATAAACAATGTACCAAAGCGGTCCATAGTCAATTTTTTCAATAAAGTACAATTAGTAAACTTGTCAACATCTTGTTGCGCGGTCAATTAGATGACTTATTATAGCTCGAAAAGCCTGTATTAGAGTTGAACTAACTCGATCTGAACCATTTCGTTTCCAAATCATAAGGTTATAGCTTGGTTTATTTAATAATCACATATCCTAATTGGTTTTGAGATCAAGCTCCTGCCATGCGTGCACGAACAGGGCTGTAGCCTGTAGGGAGTGAAGGACCACTGAAACGCTGTTTCTTCAAAAAATCATCTTTGAGATCATGTCTCTCTGAACATGTTTCCCTCTAACTCTACGACATGGGGAGATGGATTGACCTTGGAATATTTTAGCTTGTGATGTGAGCAACTCCAAGAGTTCCGTAGAAATATGAACCCTCAAAATTATGTAGTGATGGAGGCTCTCCTAAATGTTTGTTCCCACAAATTCAGTTCCTTCCACACTTGCTCCCTACTGTTTTCCACCTAAAAATCATGCATATCTACCATGTCATCATTTTGTTGGATGGGGAATTTCACTAAAAATTATACGAGAAAGAATTTTATAGGAATCAAAAATCTGTGTTCCAAACCGGGTGGATCACGACTTCTGTAACTCTGTATATCATGGATAAAGCAAAGGCTGTTGTCAGTTATAAAATCCAAATATGCTACTGTATCTGCAGTTTTTGAACCAAAGGAACATATTATTGTAAGCATAGAGTTTATATTCTCATAATCAAATTAAATATTATAATTCTCCCAACCTTCGTTTCTGAACTATCTCATTATTCAGGGTGAAGACTACGGACTGAATAGAAAACAGCTGCAGACAGTATGAAAACGGCTTGCTTCAGTACAACTTTAAAGCTTACCTATCCTTCAAATTTAAGAATTCTTTTATGTATGCATTGTGATCTGTGAACAGAAATCTAAACTAAATGATGTAGTGCTATTACTGATGCCTGAATTTTTCTAACCTTCCTTTATTAGCCTACAGTTAGTTTTGGAACATGTAAAAACAGTCAAGACACTGTCGAGGTACAGCAGCCGGATTATTCAGGCAACTGACTTGCATTATTGGTGGTAGCTATCATCCAATGATCCAACCAGCCGGCATCCATGTTAATATATGCATGATAAATCATATATCCTTGCAAAAGCGCACACACGCACGCACGGTTGGCAGCAGCAACCACTAACCAGCAAAGCCAGCAACTGGCCTGGGCCTAGTGGGACTGGGATAGCTTTTGGCGCTTATATTAGCTACATTTGACTGAATCATCGCATACACTAATAGTAGTATGTCACACTCGATCATCACTAAATAGGCATAAAAAGATAAAGTAGATGAGACCAAACTATATATATACTGGTAAGAAGAGCATATATACAGAGAGAGAATCAACGACTCGGCAACTTTTTTTTTTCTTTTGTTTCATTGGTGTGGACTAAAAGTTTGCCAACAAAAATTGCCAAAATTGTTCATATCTTCTAATAGGAGAACAGGAGGGGTTAGGCAGGCCACTACTGGAAGTTTATTATAAAAAAGCGTGCCTGCAAAAACAGAATTGGAAGTTTATTACAGACAAAGCGGGCCTGAAAAAACAGGAAATCCCGTACGTACAGACCAAAAATGCCAACCACCTTTCGTCCCAAAAAAAAAAAAAAAAAACGCCAACCACCACACTAAGAAGAAGAACTGGATTCCCCACTGGCCACGCCCCTGAGTGTGGCTGGGTTCATTCAAACGTACATAAAAAGACAATTTTATTATCCAACCATTTACAAAATTTGTTTGGTCCTAAAAAAATAAAAAGACAGTTTTATAGCACAAAATCAGACCATTTTCAAATCACTCAACCACTGGTATATTTTCTCCCTTATACATTTGTATTGAAAACTCTGTCCTTACTAGCTCTTTATTCTTCACTATATTTGTGTTTATATATTCCCACATGATTGGTGATATTGGACCGATTTTTTTTTTCCCAAATGCAAAAAAGATTAAGAATTGAGATAGAAGTTGTTGAAGAGTGTTTCTTAATCTTGTAAAAAAAAAAGATCAAGATCGTTGTAACTTTGGATAGATCAGAGTATGGCACCATGGATTAAGATTTAGTCTAAGGTGACATGTATAAGTATGTTAAACTTGACAAGTGGTCAGATGCTAATACTAACAGAGTTTGTTGTATAGGCATATGGCTCCTCTCATTGAGAGTAACAAAGCTATATATATGTCGCTTTATTTGGGGCTTTGACCTAGTAGTTATAGATTGAAGCTAAGCTTAACAAGCCAGGCGTTGTCAACGCGTCACAAGTCTCGACTTTGGGGAAAAATAGAAAGTGTCACGATCTCACGGATCGGTATGGCTTGCAATTCGGCCGTACGCATTTTCTTCGACACAAGAATTGAACAAAATATGTGTGTGTGTATGCAGTCCAGAATAGAATAGCTGTACTGTAGGTTTGTTGGAATGGGTCTACGAAGAGTGGAGAATCCAAAGTCGGGCCCCTCCTACTGTCCGAGTAGTACCCTCCAACGTGGCAATGTCGCCTTCCTGTTCTGAGTGCAAGCATCTGTCGGACAGGGTTCCCCAGAAAAGTTTTGTAGAGATCGTTTAGTAGTATTTTCCTTCTTTTTGTGCATACAATACAGGAATTAATTAGCGTTTTTGCATAGAAAAAACATAATACTTTTTTTTTTGAAGAATACTCACGTGTACTTAAGGAGACCTGATTGGGCAAGTAATACATAGGCAGACTGCAGACCATTCTGGTCGCCGGTCAACACGACGACCGGCCGGCTAGAGTCGGCATCATCCCATCCCTGCCCTCCTCTACAGAGTGGTACACGTCAGCGTCGTCATGGCAGGTGAGGCCTTGCTTGAGTTGACCGACTCTGGCCCCTTTCCTCCCTGCTGCTGGACCTTTTCTTAAATGAGATCACGTTATCCTTGTTTCATCGTTTGTGAAGAGAGAGGGAGTCAAAGCAGCTTCACCAGATTGAGGCTATCTCATCTAGCTAAACATGATTGAGACAGTAGATTGTTAAAGTATGGGAGAGAACCGTGCTCTTAAAAGGTCGTGCCTGCACATCAACATACTGGACTCTTCTCTTCTTCTTCCCACTTGTATCTCCATTGTCCACGCCAGCATCGGCGGAGGATCACGAGGGCAGCACCGTCGATAATTTCCACCGGCAAGAGTGCCCCTTCCGCCCAAAGCGTTATCGGCTCTCAAGAGCACGTCGTTAGAGCAACACCAATGTATATGGACCAAGTAGTCCATAAGCGTGAGTCCGGTGTCGATTGGTTGTAGCTATACATTTTACCACAATGTATATGGACCAAGTAGTTCATAAGATGGTGTCAAAAAAAAAAAGTAGTTCATAAGACGGGACCTGCTTACCAGAAAAAAATACTAAAAAATTTCCATCGTCCCTTCCACCGTTGCGCTAGATCCCCTTCTCTCTTCCCGTCGGCATCCTCGTGGGCCACATGGATGGCGAGCCCGTGGCCGGCACGGCGGTGGCGAGCGAAAGCGATGCAAGCTTCGTGGCGGCGGTGGCATCCCGGGCGACGGCGCGCGCCAGACAATAGCAAAGATCTCCGTGGCGGCGGCGGCGAGCGAGATAACGCGACATCATTCGCGGCGCGCCTCGCATGGAGTTCGCGGCGGATCTCGCTTGGCGGCTGGCGGCGGCCTTGCATGGAGCTCTCGGCGGCGGCCTCACCGGCACATGGATTTTCGCTCATCGGGCGGCGGGGGGGCTGAAGGCGGCACGCCCCCACCGGCGGAGGGGTTGGCGAAGCTCGCCGCGCCCCGTGGCCGGGGGTTGGGACGAAAGGCACACCACCGGAGGGGGTGGGCCGAAGCTCGCGACGCCGGCGGGCGGGGTTGGGACGAAGCGCCGCGCCCCGGGGCGGCGGGACTAGGCGGCACTTATTGGACCGTCGGCGGGTTGCCAAAGAGCGAGAGTGAGTTGAAAGAGAAAGGGGAAGGAGAGAGAATTTAGTGTTTTTTTATTCCTTATGGTCCATGTCTATAGCACTATGGTCGGATGATAGCTATGGACTGTTTATGGACCGGTTCCACAATGTACCAGCTAGCTGATAGAGAATATTATATTTTTTATGGACTGCATTTTTGAACATTGAGTAGTCCAAAAACTGGGGCACAATTTTTTCATGGGAGAGATTGAGAGGACGTTTTAAGGAATTGAAAACAAAAAGAAGATGGAGAAAGAAAACCTGGTGAAGCATTTTTGTCCTCTTTATAATCTACTAGCAAATATGCCCGTGCGATGCAACGGGATACATACATATATCGACGGATGCATAGCTCGATGGAAACTCTCTTTATTTTTCCCAAGGCTAGAGAGGGCGATGGACAAAAATTTTTTGTGAACACGGACACATTCTTAATTGATATTTTTGATGAACACGGACACAGTTCTTAATTGATATTGTATTGAACTGTGTTCCTTTCTACTCCCTCCATTCCACAATACTTGCAATTCTTTTGACTCATATAAACTGTGTTTGACCTCTCGTCTTATTCAACTTTTTTTAATAAATATTACCACTTTTGTTATGACTTATTACATCACTAAAGATATTGTAATGATGTTTTGTTTGTTTTATATATTGACAAAACTATCTTTCAAAAGAAAAAGTGGACAAAACTAATGGCACTATTATAGTGCACGATCGATCAGTTGAAGGCCCACGCATTCTCCCTATGGATCTTAGTCTCCTCCTCTTCGGTGAAGTCGTTCTCCTGCGGATCTTAGTCTCCTCCTCTTCGGTGAAGTCGTTCTTGATGTTGAACATCTTGCGGATCTCCTCCATTGTCTTGCCCTTCATCATGCCAGCCACGTACCGTCTGGCAGGTCAAGTCTTGCAGCCAGGATGAAATCTAAAGAGCGTAGCCTGGTCGATCTTGATAAACTTTGTGTCCCAGCTCTTGAGGTCCTCGCTGCCCCTGGAGGCGTGGTAGTGTCGGCGCCCCCGGCGTTGACGTGCTTGTTGCATTATTCGGTGACCTTGGCGAGATCTTGGAATTGACGTTGGGGAGCGGGATGCCGTTAGCCGGTGTAGTCGTCCTCGATCATGTGGCGGATGGTCTGCAACTCCATCGCCACCGCATCCTCCACGACGAACTCCTCGGAGTCCGAGCTCCACACCGTAATCAATCTCGGCCTCGGAAGTCGCCATCGATCGATCGAAAGTTGATGCCTGATGCTGATGCGGCGAAACGAAACCCTAACTGCTAGCTGCGGCGCGCGGTAGGATGATTTGACGTTGATGAGGAAAAAACGATCTCTTCCTAGCTTATAAAGCCCAGGAGTCGTCCGATGCTACAACTCACATGTCCAAGCGGATAAGGAATTAATGACTCCAATTTCTTTACGGAGAGCTTCCGTGCAGGATACGTATGGATTTGAGGAAAGTTTTATTTTTTATGTAAAAATAACCGGACAGGAATCGAGTAGTACGTGTAGTATATGGAAAAGTAAATTGAATTGGCATAGGCCTTCAGGGCCACGGAGAACTTCCGTAACCGGTAGTAAGGGCATTAGTAGGTATATAGATATAGAGGTGAAAAGAAAAAGGGTGAAAAACAGAGGTGGAAAAAGAGGTGGGACTGAAATTTTCTATCTTTATTAGTAGGTATAGATATATGACAATTCTCAAAAAGAAAATCTATATATGACATATTTTAGGGAAGACGGTACTAGGCATGGAAATGGAGTCAAAGCAGCTCAGCTGTTGGGTCGATCATCCGATGTTGGAGCCGGAGGCACACGCTGAGCCACCGTGTATGCTGCCCAATGCGCGTACACCTAGGAGCGAGCAGTGGACCAGTACCACACACACCCAGTGACCCAACCCAAAGTGTAACGCGTACCGCACGTGTGGTTGGTTAATAATAATCGAAGAAAGCAACTTCAGAGAAAAAAAAAAAAAAAAAAAAAAACATGAAGAGGAATCAAGAACGAGACTGACAATAAAAACAAAACCAAGAGCTTTCCGTTGCTGCTGTTGTTGATGGTGATGATGATTAGTGAAACTAAAACACACGAACGCAACGAAACGCGACCGGCCATGGAAGGAAGCTTCGCAACGCCACCGCCACCGGCCGCCGCCGTGGAATTTCAGCGTGCTCGTCGCCGTTTCTTACCCCTTTCTCTTCGTCGTCACTCCACTCACCCCACGCGGCGGCGTCTGGTCTGAACGCAACAACACGCTTTCATTCAGTTTTAGCAGAGTCCAGTACTACCAATTCCTTTCGTTTTCTTTTTGCTTCAAAGATTTTTAAAAGTAAAAATGGCAACGCGGCATCGTGAGCAGAGCAGGCAACTTCCACGACCACCACCACCACCTCCCACTTGGCTTGGCTGCCTTTTTCCTCCCCCCACCGGCGCCTCTTCTTCCGCCGGTTAAAAGCCTCCTCCACCACCATCTCCGTCCGCCCCGCATTTCTCCTCCACGCCACCCACCACCGGCCGTTCCACTAGAGAGCAAGGCAGGGAATCCCTCCCCCGTCTCATCGCCTCCCACCACCACCAACCCTTTCCTCCTCCTCCTCCTCCTCCTTCGCCGCCGCCGGGAGCAGAAACCAGCTACCTTTTCCCATCCACCGCCGTCTCTCTGCGTACCAGCCAGCCGGCTGCCCGCCCCGCCCCAGAGGATCGCCTGCCTGCCTTCCGCGTCGGCAACCTCCTCCTCCTCGTCCTCCAACCTTCGATTGGACCAACGCCGCCGGCCCAGATCTGCTCCATCCACCGATGGCCACACCATCTTCCCTTCCCCAACCCACTCCCGTTCCCCCTCCTCCTCCTCTTCTTCCTCCTACTGGTGCTACCAGTGCGACCGCTTCGTCCGCGCCGCGACTCCCTCCCCCTCCTCCCCGTCCTGCCCATCCTGCGGCGGCGGTTTCCTCGAAAGAGATGTCCGGCGGCGCGCCACCTCCCCGCACACCCTTCCTCCGCCGCCCCCTCGCCCACACCACCACCACCACCACCACCACGACCTCCGTCCCCGCCGCGCCCGTCGCAGCAGCATCGCCGGCGCCGGTTCCACCACCACCACCGACGGCAACTCCAACTCCTCCCGTGCCTCACCTTTCAACCCCGTCATCGTCCTCCGCCGCTCCCCTCCCACCACAACCACCACCACCTCCCTCACTTCCCCTCCTCCTCCCCACCCCCCACAACCACCACAACCACCACATCCACCTTCGAGCTCTTCTACGACGACGGCGCGGGTTCCGGACTCCGTCCACTCCCCGACAGCATGTCCGACTTCCTCATGGGTTCCGGCTTCGAGCGTCTCCTCGACCAGCTCGCCCAGATCGAGGCCGGCGGTCTCGCCGCGGCGCGCGCACGCGAGACGCCACCGGCGTCAAGGCCGCCGTCGAGTCCATGCCCGTCGTCGCCGTCGACGCGGCCCACGCCGCCACCGACGCGCACTGCGCGGTGTGCAAGGAGCCGTTCGAGCTCGGCGACGAGGCCAGGGGAGATGCCGTGCGCGCATATCTACCACGCCGACTGTATCCTCCGTGGCTCGCGCTACGGAACTCATGCCCCGTCTGTCGTCATGAGATGCCCATCGACGCCGCCCCTCGCGCCGACGCTGCTGGTGCTGCCAACGGTGGTGGGGTGGGAGAGGAGGAGACGACGGTTGGGCTCACTATCTGGAGGCTTCCTGGAGGGGGATTCGCGGTCGGGAGGTTCGCTGGTGGACGGAGGCCAGAGGAGAGGGAGCTTCCGGTGGTGTACACGGAGATGGACGGCGGGTTCAACAGCGGCGGTGGTGTGCCGAGAAGGATCTCGTGGGGTCAAGACAGACGGGGCGTCCATGGATCGGGGCAGCACTGTTCGACGCTTCTTCCGCAACGTGTTCGCCTGCTTTGGAGGAGGACGTGCCTCGGCGGCGGCAGCGGCGAGGGCGCACGCCATGCCTGAGCTCGATGGTGATGAGGAGTCTGATCATAGTGCGGCGTTCAGTCATGGGTCGAGGAGCCGGAGCACCAGCTGGAGACTTGAGGATGGACATGCCGAAGCCATGGTGCAGAGATGATGGTGGACAGGATGCGAGAAGCTTGGTGATTTGGTTCATTCTTGTTGTATTTATCATACTAGTAGTACAACTCCTGCTTTCTAATTAGAGGAAGGAGATGGAGAAGGAGGAGGAATTGGAGGATTTGATGAGTTTGTAGAACAGGGAAATTGGCAATTGGTGTTGTTGTAAGTACATACTGTAGGAAGGAAGGGGAGGGGAGGATAGCAGCATCTCGATCGAGTTTGATACCTCTCTCTTTGTTAGAGATTAGACCATGAGTTTGCATTGCAGGTGGGGAATTGTTCTTCAGTTCGCCAAGAAATGGTGATCGATCAACTGTTCTTTCATTATTGGTAGCAAATGCAATTCTATTCGATTCAGTTCTTGTTCAGTTCAATGTTGCAGGCACCAATTTCTTTGTGTTTGTAACAATTCAATCAAATCGCTGGCAATTGTTGGATTCAACAAAAATCTTCTCTTCTCTGTCTATTGCTGGATTCAACGAAAAATCTTTATTCGCTGGCTATTGCTGGATTGAACAAAAGTTCTTTCTTGGCTGGTTATTGCTGGATTCAACAAAAATTCTTTCTTGGCTGGTTATTGCTGGATTCAACGAAAATTCTTTCTTGGTTGGCTATTGCTGGAATCAACGAAAATTCTTTCTTGGCTGGCAGTTGCTGGATTCAACATAAATTCTTTCTTGGCTCCCACCCTCTTTATGTTCTTATCTGTTGCAAGTCTTGCACCAGCTAGATGGATGGACACCTCATAGGTTGACCATTTCCTGGCTACCTTGCGTGTTGTTTATCACTCTGATCAGTTCTCAATCAGCTCCCCATTATTATTATATCATATACCGTGATGCATGCAATTATTTTGGGAGCCACAAGTCAACACCACCTCTTCGTGCTCATCTGTCCAAAAAGAAGAAGAAGATGCTCCGTTATCTACCTCTGTCCTCCTCCCTATGAATAGACTGCCTGCCTGACGGAATTTTGGAGGCATGCTGTGCCATATTCAGAACTTGGGATATTTTGCTTCTTTTTGATCCTACATACTCCTACAGTAGGAGTATACACTTTTTGTGAAGCAAGATATTTGGGTAAATCTGCCTCTTTTGTAGTAGTAATCCTATTACCATAGTCCATCTATGATGGAGGAGGATATTTCAGGAGCAGCATGTAAGCGGTGGTGCTGGACAAGTGAGTACTTCAGACTACTTGTAGGCAGCAGCATCACTGTCCCGGTGTCTGTCCTGATGCAAGCCAAGCAAAAAAGCACAGAAAGTGGCATCTCCATGAATTTACTTGCCCTCTTTTTAGTTTTACGTTACCCTCTGATGACCGGCGTGGTGCCCTTGCCCTTTATATGGGGATGGGGACGAAAAGGACCTGCACACTGCACTGCATTTCCAGATTAAAGGCCTAGGTCAAAGTAGATTCTCCTGATGGTTGACTTCCGTGTGCCTCGCAGTGCTTGTCTGCAAACCAGATTTGCTGCTGCTACCTTTTGCTTGCAATTTCATTGCAGACTTTGCAGAGCTCTGCTAGTGCACTAGTAGTCAAAACAAAGCGTGATCCGTCCCTTCACTTCACTTGCACGGTCGATGGTCCATGCTATTGCTAGCACGTCCATGTCCATGTCCATGGATCTCTTCTGCTTCAGATGCTATTCATTCATTCATGTTGGAGGCAGAAAGGAAGGCCCAGCTTAGCGAGGGATGATGGTGATGATGAAGAAGCCGTGCAAGCAGATGCTGGCGAGGCCGTCCCGTTGTCTCTTGTGCAGGTAGCTGAGCCGCACCGGCAACCGCACCGGAAATTGCGAGCTGAGAGGGACAGACAGAGAGGATCTTGGTGCGAGCAATTAATTAGAGCAGGTACGCTGCCTAATCTAATCCTAGCTTGTCTGCAACTGCATTGTAGGCGGATCGACAAGTGTTGCCACGAAATCTCTGATGCTATCATGCTGTCTCTTCTCTTGTGTTGCTAACCTATCGATAGGTTCACCAATGATGTAGTACAGAGTACTATACTACACCCCATCTGTGACCTGTCCAAAAAAAAAAAAAAAAAAAAAAAGTATAGAATGAAACTCTTCCTTCTTCAGGAACCAAACAATAATCCGAAATTCATAAAAGCCAGTCTCCACATTGGGATATCTAAATAGAGAGTTTATCATGAAAACATGTCAAATTCAGGATTTGTTTCCCTTCATAGGCTCCCAGATTTCATTCCAGCCGTTTCAGCCTTGCTCTGTCCGAAATGCACGCTTACTTTTTTTGGTGACTTCATTTGGCTAGCAAAAGGTGCTAGGTAGGTAAGCTCTACTCTAGCAGACTTGACGGCAGTGGGTTGATCGGACAGGACTGCCTTTTGTATGCACTGCAATGTTGATCGAGTTCTGTGACTATTACAAGCAAGCAAAAGCATGTACATGTCCTGTGTCCGATCCGTGCCCACCCGGTTTCGTCATCGCCTGCCTCAAGAAACCTTTTCAACGTAATTGCTTCAAGAAACTGTTCAGGGTTCTTTCAGGGAGGAGGTCTTCGATCGATCGATCTTGCTAATATCACTCTGTTTTTTTTTTTTTTTTTTTTTGACGCAAAAGACTGGAGAGGTTCCCACAGTAAAAGACGTTTTTTTTTAATTACTTATAAAAGGAGGGTACGAGTCATACGAACATGTTTTAACTAAATGCATCTATCCAAACACAAAATGCTAATGTCAGTCTTGACCATTTATCCCCTTCCAGTGGCGTGTTTAGCATCCGCGGCCGGCGACGTGCTCGCTATATCGGCAACAATTAATTCAATTCGATTCGATTTTGATTCAGTCTCGAGGTGGTCCACCTGCTCCTTCACGAGTCTGTCGTGGACGTGGCCCCAACGTGCAGCCACCGACGGAAATATATTCAATATTCAAATGTCTTGGTTCATACTGTTGTAGTATATACTACTACTACTCATTTGACTATTTTCTGGTATATATTACAAGAAGATTTAGAATTCCTGCTAAAATTAAGATCTTTCTTTCGTTACTAATGAATAACGCTATCTTGACAAAAGATAATACGATAGCAAGGACATGGCAGGGAGATCCTGAATGGTTACACTAGCTCGTTCTTTAAGCGCAAAGAAAAATTGTTTGGGCTATGTTACATTTAAAGAAAAGTGTTGGATCTTTAAAGGAAAAAATTATTTAACAGCAATTGTTGTTTTAGCCCTAGTACGGGAGCTAACAATAATGTGTATTCTCCATTCAAATGGTTACACTAGCTCGTTCTTTAAGCGCAAAGAAAAATTAACAAGACAAAGTGTATTGGGGCAGGTCAACCAAATCTGGCCCATTTGCATGCCCAAGAGCAAGTGATGAACCTTGCTTCTGTCTCTTCTTGCGTGCGCAAGCATTATAGCTTTGGTTTGTGTTGCGACTATATCATGTTTGTACCATTCTTGAATGGAAGGCTGCCTTGTTCCATTATCTAAAGAAAATGATGACAAGTTGCTATATGGTCATACAACATTTGAGAAATAACATTATTTGAGGCAGGCAGGGATCCAGCCGCACAATGGAGCCTCTCTTCTCTATTCTTGTGGAAGAAGAAAAAGAAGAAGAGGAACAAGTAAGAAAGAAAGTTTGGAGAAGAAAGAGGGGATGAAACAAAAGTTGATCCACAACCCACAAAGAAAGCTTCATTGTGAACTGAATAATGAATCTTTTTTTTTTTTAAAAAAAAAATAAAACATCGTCGGAGGAGTGAGTGGCCCCACCTGAATGAGTTTTCTATATGGATGCCGGCAAATCGTTTGTATATGGATCCTGCACGAGAGACGAGGCGTGGACAGTTCGAATTCGGATACATGCAAAGCTCATGCTAACTAGGACTGGCTGACTCATCAGAGGGTAAGGCATCGGTGCAGTGGTGGCCCCACCAGTAGAAGGAGATTGTTCCTAACGGTGTGCAGCATGGCCCACCTGACAGTGCAACGTGCCTTCCCCTCCCTCGCTTATCCGCGATCCACTTTTGTGAGGTCGCATTTCATTTCATCCTCGTCGCCACCACCTCCAAGGCTCCAACGACCTTAATCCTTCAAAAGCTACCCAGCCGGCCGGCCACCTCCATTCACTCCATCTCGATCGATCGATCAGTAGCCAACCAGCAGCAGGCAGCAGCTGGCTAGCAACAATGGCTGCCGTCGTCAACGCGCCAGCAACAACTGCTCGTCGTTGCTCGACCGCCGGGCCGCATCGTCTGCTGCCACCACGCGGTGCTGCGTCGTCGTCGTCGTTTCTGCCACCGTCGATGATGAGGAAGAGGACGACAGGAGCGGCTGGGAGGCTTGTTGCGGTCTCGGCGGTGGGCGACGTCGCGGCGGAGGGCAACACCTACCTCATCGCCGGCGCGGTGGCCGTCGCGCTCGTGGGCACGGCCTTCCCCATACTCTTCTCGCGCAAGGACACGTAAGGCCGCAACCCTGCTCCCATGCATCGATCGATCTACGAGCTTCAGTTCAATTCCATGCCTGCACACGCAGACATCAATCCATGGCCATGGGGAACTAATTAATGATGCTATATGTTGTTCACCGGCCGGCCGGACAGGTGCCCGGAGTGCGACGGCGCCGGGTTCATCCGGAAGGCTGGTAGAACGCTGCGATGCGAATGCGGCGAGGAAGGACGAGGCCCAGATCGTGTGCCCCAACTGCAACGGCCTCGGCAAATACTCGGACAGATCGACAAGTAGCCAGCTTATTTATTGCCCATCAGCCATGCATGCTAAGCTCACTCAATCTACATTGCCTGCTGCATCATATACATATGCATATAGAGAGACTGGAGTATATATATATTTATGTATATGTGCACCATGGACCAATCCGCTGTGCATGCTCATTTCAGTGAGCATACCCTTTCTCTGACAGGTTCTGAATGTATATGCTGAATGAGTGTTAATTTGGTCTGTGATATAATTGTTGCTTTGTCAGAAAACGTTGCTGTATAATAACATTGTTATCAGTGTTGTATGTGTGCTAGTAATGTTTTATATACGTGCAAAATATGTAGTGCAAACCACAACTATCATGAAAACCCGTGTAAATTACGTTGCAAAAGTTGTCTAAATTCACAAAAAAATCACACATGTATATGACATGATGATAGACAACCATGTATAACATATCTTGTCCAAAATGGACTTAAGTTTATGAGATATAAAAATAACAAATTTCTAACAAATATGCTCCGTCACAACCAACTTTACCATTATTAGTAAGTTCGTCCAGCCGCAATCAAAGATGCTTATCAGTTTTTCATTTACACTTCTTAGAGAATCTCCAAAAGACATGCCATACTTGTTTTGTATGCTATATTTTAGATTTTTAGATAGACCAAAAAGTGAACTTGTTATTCTATCTTGTTTTGGTTGTGCATGCTCATTTGGTGACGACAAAGACGGTTTCGACGGCTTCCTTTTTGGGTTTTGGCTCCTCTCCCCTCGCAGTGGTGGTGGTAGTGTGGTGGCGTAGGCTTTTTATCTTTTCTTGGTGCCTTTCTTCGTGAGGGCTCGTGTCGGCGTCCCAATCCGACCAAGGTGGCGGTGATAGAGCCTGTGTTGATGACCCAATCCAACCGGCGGTTAACTGCTTTGTATATCTTGTTTCCATCAAGTTGTTGTTAGTCGAGTTGTTTAAGTGGATCTTAGTTGTGGTGTGAGTTGTAGTAGTAATCAAGTGGTAGGTGGAGTGGAACACTCCCTAAGTTGAGTTGAGTGGGCGCTAATTGTGGCGCGAGTTGAGTTGTTTTGGTACCTGGCGTGCGGGTGGAGTAGGGGTACCCTCCAAAATTGTATGATTTTTTACGGCCCGGTTTCAGGTCAAAAGCGGGCCGGCGCCGGCCTTTTCTTCTTCTTTTTCGTCTAATAGAAATCACGGCAAAGCTTTTGCCGTCCTTTCTAAAAAAAATATAATTGTTGCTTTGTCACAAACATTGTTGTATAATAACATCGTTATCAGTGTTGTATGTGTGCTAGTAATGTTTTATATATGCTCCGTCACAACCAATTTTACCATTATTAGTAAGTTGGTCTAGCACTTGTCGAAGCTGCTTTATCAGTTTTCATTTACACTTCTTAGAGCATCTTCAAGAGACATGCCATCTTTGTTTTGCATGCTATATTTTAGATTTTTAGAGCAAAGCGTGAACTCCAACAGGTTATGCTATCTTGTTTTTGTAAAACTAGAGAGGAGAATTCCCAGCGTTGCTGCCGTGTTTCTTCTTGGTATTGAGTATAATTTTTAGAATAAATTTAATTAGAATTAGAAGAGTTTCATCTTGGTACTGCCAAATGTATTATATATTGCTTCAAAATGATTTTTTTTTTTTTTTTGACAAGAATTGCTTCAAAATGATTGATCTCTACCTGGGCTATATATGCCATGGTAGAGAAATATATATAAAAATGACAAATAAGAAAGCAAATGGTTTATTTCACGGACTATAAATGTCATAATAGAGGAAAAGAGGAAATCCTACTCGCAAAACACTTGAGATAACACGCACATTTGAAAGAACGTGTTGTGAGTTGATGCTGGAGGAAAAGACTGCATCTAGCGCAAGCAGGAATAGTTGAATTCAGCGCATGCCCGTGCTCTGCGGTAGCCAGGCCTGAGGGCCGTACGGAAGATGGCTGCTCCCCTTCACATGCCAATATATTGCGGTGGCGTGGCAACCTCTCCAGGCGACCGCAACAACGGAAGAGCGCTCTAGCTGACCACACCGTGTGGACATGGATGAAGATGAAGATGGTCCTAGCGATGGGCTTTTACCTGTTGGTGCCCGGTGGTGTAGATGTCTTAGCACTGCATCTCCGTCACCAGTCACGTGCTACCTCAGGCACGTGCAGTATAACAGGGCTCTTGGCCAGCAGTGGCGGAGGACGAAAAAAAATTTCGTGATCACAGAATAGCAGTTCGTGTTGTGATTACCGCTCGCCCTCGCCGGCTCGCTGCTGCAGCGGTGCAGCAAATTGCAAATGGATTGG
Organism: Hyparrhenia diplandra; assembly: GCA_015847255.1. Classification (NCBI taxonomy): domain Eukaryota; kingdom Viridiplantae; phylum Streptophyta; class Magnoliopsida; order Poales; family Poaceae; genus Hyparrhenia; species Hyparrhenia diplandra. Next base: position 836,083 of record JADLZK010011175.1, on the reverse strand, counting down.
ATATTTGGATGAGTACTGGTGATAACTGATGAGGACTGGATCTGGATGAGGCGAACGCCAACCGGCGGCGGGAAGCCGAGTCGGCGAGTCACGATGGTAAATCGAATACGATACGATCAGTCCAGCAGTCCCCGTTCTATGGCATACGAAGCGCTCGGCGCTGGATTGAAAAGAATAAAACATAGTCACATTTTTTTTTTTTTGAGTATGGCGGTCTGGCCATGACAACTCGCTAACACGCACGCACACTCACCCCTATGAACACACGCACGCGCCAACCCTACCCCTATGAGCACCTCCGAAGGGGCTGGGCGTACGGCAGATCTGGGAGATTCTCGGGTCACCGTAGGCGCCTCGTCATCGGCGGGAACGTCGCTTATCACTTAATGCATAGCGCGGAAAATCACGGGAAAATCCCAAAAAAGTCACGAGCACGAGGATTTGAACCCGGTGGAGTAAGCGTCCCCACTGGACCCGTCACATGCTACCGGAGGCTCTAGGGAAGTCGGAGGAGAGAGCACTCATCTTGGGGGTGGGCTTACTACTTATATGCTTTCGGCGGTTATCCTCTCCACACTTGGCTACCCGCGTTTACGTAGGCCGCGATAAGCGGTACACGGAGGTCGTCCTTCCGGTCCTCTCAGCATTACTAGGGAAAGGTCCTCTCAATGCTCTAACGCCCACACGGATATGGACCGAACTGTCTCACGGCGTTACGAACCCGGCTCACGTACGCATTAATGGGCGAGCGGCCCAACCCTTGGAACCACCTACGGCTCGGTGGCGAAGAGCCGACATCGAGGTGCCAAACCTTCCGTCGATGTGGACTCTTATAGTCACATAGAAGCCCACAACTCCACAAGGCCGGCCCAAAAGCGGTGGACTGCCCAAAAGCCCAAAAAAAGAAAATAGTGATTAGGACTTGGTCACTACTCATCTTCCTCGTTGAGACCTTCGATGTTGAAAACGCTGCCATCCATGGCGGCCGCCGGCGCCGCTAGATCAACTGGGGGTGGGGATTTCCGTCGAGCCTTACCTTGCTGCGGGTCCTCGCCAGCGATGGGCGAGGGGCTGACTCACGAGTGTGCGCGACCCGCGGTGGTGGCTCACGAACATGGGGTAATGCGGCAAGTCGAGCACACACTACCACTGGCGGCGACACTATGAAGCGACGCGACCATCTGCGATGGCTCTAAGTCGCGCGCATGGGAGCACAACGTCTGCGGCGCGAGGTCGCGACATTGATGGTGGATGGTGGTGGCTCCAAGCGAACGATCAAGGCGCGACTCGACGCGTGATCAAGGCGGGACTATGCACTCTGATAGAGCCTCCACTCAAACAACGTACTATATATAGGATCGTGGAGCGGTGACTCGTCGACTCTCATCATGGAGAGTGGAGACCTTTGGCATCCTGTAATTGAATCTGGAAGGTGGACAATAATAGCACAACACCGACTCAATCTGACCTTTCATGCATGCTTAGTGGCCAGGGTGGAGCACGATGAATGGCTGGGTGGGGCTGCTGATGTGTCACCTTTGCATGTTCGAGAGAACTCCCTAGTGGGTCTTGTCTTTATAGGGGTTATAGATAGCAAGCTGGCTATTCCTAGAATCTCGCATGGTAAATAAATCTATCTTTGCCATAGAAAGACTGTTGGAATTTTCTAATTTTTTTTATAAATTTTTCTATTTTATAGGTTGACTAAATCCAGGCCCGGCCCTGGAGGGTGCGGCGGTGCACGGGCACTGGGCCCTCGAAGCCAAGGGGCCCATAACCATGTATGTAAAAGCCAAGCTCTGGCAGACCAGTTTGGTTCGCGTCACTAGGGCTGTTTTTTCGCCGCGAATTGGCTTGTAGTCCAATGGTAGGGCGGTCCAGGTGGGGCGCTACCCACCGGGGTTCAAATCACGGTGCTTTCGCACCTTTTAAGGGATTTTCCCGGATTTTCCGGCGTTATGCATTAAGTGGTAGCGGCGTTCCCGGGTCGATGACGAGGCGCCAATGGTGACTTCGAGAATCTCCGGATCTGGCGGGTGCTCGGTCCTTCGGAGGTGCTCATAGGGGTAGGGTTTGCGTCGCGTGTGTTCATAGGGGGGTGAGTGTCGCGTGCGTGTTGTGAGTGTTTGCGTTGTACTGTGTCATACTCAAAAAAAAAAAAAAAACTAGGCTGTTTCGCCGCTGAAGCTGTTGGACGATTTCCTGCCTATCGTGTGTATGCGCTAGAGAGGGCGGCCTACTAGGACATGCAAGACTGGCGGCGTGCATGGTACCAATCACGCCCAGAGGAAATTAATCATACAAATGGTAATTTACTAGCACTCGTATTTATTTTAGTAATTTCTAAATTCCTAGTGTCCTCATGTTACCAAAAAACACACATTTAGAAATAAAAAGAAATAAATAAAGATGTGTGACGTTTTATTTATACATTAATATAATTATTAAAGGGCCCATCTTTCTAGCTTCGCTCCGGGTCTACAAATTGACACGACCGGGTCTGACTAAATCATACGTTTAGCAATCCATTTTTACTAAATTTCTTGGAGTTGCTCTTAGTCCCTGTTTGTTTAAGCCTTTTGGCTTTTGAAATGGTATAAAAAGCTGAATCGTGAATACGATCACTTTCTTATATGTGATCAATTCTTATATGATCACTTTTTGCGCATGTCATGCTTCTCTCATCATCTTGGCTGCCCCTGCCGCCGCAAATGTGTAGGCACACTATGGTAGCTTGTGAAGACAATGATGAGAGGTAAGTTGCAAAGTTGGTATATGGGCATAGTTACCATTGCTCTAGAGCACACATAAGCGACATGATGCATGCGTACAATACATGGTGTATCTCTAGCTGCCTTCAGCATTCATCACCATATCAGTACGCAACTGCCTCTCACAGCTATAGGCTACAGTCTACGCTGTTTAGTAGTAAACACATATGGTGACAAAAGAATTGTTGAGACACACCTTTATTAAATTTCTAGTGAAGATATCACCACAAGGTTGAAAACAATAGGATATATGGGATCCCTTGTATAAGACCTTTATCAAATTTGGAGAACTTAATTTCTTCTCCATATTTAGATTTAGATTATAGGATGTGAAGAAGAAAATCCCTACTAACTTTGTTATATACTTTTGGTAATCTAATTTCAAAATGGTTCTTGGAATTTAACTTTTGTAAACACTATAAACAATCTCATGTGCTATTGCTACACTTCTAGCGAAAATCTGCCCTTCATGAAAGCACTTTTTGGAAGACCGTATGTAATCTTAACAACAATCGAGGCGGGCAACCAATCCTATGCCCTCCACCTCTAGGCTTACCCTAGATGACTAGGCTCCTGCATTCCATAGAGTATATGAGCATCGCAAATGTTTTTGCTGTAGTCATCGTAGGTGCTCTACTAGTTAGAGGGCTCGTTTATTTGTGGAGGAAAAGTGAAAACACAATTCGAAAGTCCTGCGGTAGTACAAACCCCATTTGATGTTCCAAAATTGAATGAAATATTAATAATATACTACTAACTATTATGTTTGCTACGTGCAAAACTTGATGCTATGGACGCATGATCCGGAAGAAGACCTCGTCTACCTTAACACTCTTACCGCTCGGCTTCAACGGGGAATGGTAAGAAGCACACAACCCCTATTTTAATGTAGTTACATTGTTATTTGTGTTAAAAAAATCTTAAGCTGGGCATCCACGCACTCCTTAGGGATCCCACATATTTCGGGGCAAGGGCGGTGACTTCTAGCCGAGAACGTCCCCAGTATAAGTTCGGAATCTTCTACGGAGACGTGAGGAGGGGCCACCATATGCGGTTCCGAGAACTAGGTCGTTAAACAAATAAATCAAGTAGATGACTAAAATAAATAGTCCTACACTACTAATGGATGACTAAAATAAATACTCTGCCTTTGCTAGACGTAAAACTTTTTATTACATCAAATGGCGAGTTTAAGCGAGAACTAGCCAAAATGAAATGAAGATACACAGATTACTTCTAGCACACCTAACAACAATAGTAGACACATAAAAAAAGTAAGAATGAAGCTAGCAAATAGCTGCTAGGCTAGTCGCAAGTGTTCCAAGATCAAGAGGGATAGATGGGGGCGAGGGATGAGAGGGGATTGATTGGGGTGAGATGGTGAGAGGTAGGCGCATGTTCTCCCGAACCCACCCCCACACACCAAGCGTAGAACCTCCGGGTTGCGCTGAACACACCAAAGCCCGATGAAACGAGACATGGAACCGAAATGAGCATCAGTAGTGGGTCACTTGTATTCCATTCTCCCCTTACATCCCCCATTGGGGGCACTATTTATACAAGCCCGTAGACATTTGCATGACCAAATTACTCTTCTATCTACTCAACATCTTAGAATATTTGCCTTGGGAGAAGGGTATTTTGGTCATCCGTCTTCATGGGCTTCACCCGCCTCCCGTGGGTCCCGACTTAGCTCTGGGCCCACCGGTATGGAATACTTCCTTCACACCTATCATAGGAAACAACAGATAATAATTAACCGAAAACTACCATATGCATACACCTTGTAGCACCAGTGTATATAGTTTCTTCTCATTTAAATCTATGACGCATCAGCCCGAATTTGCTAGCTAGATATTAATTAGGAAAAGAGAGCAACCGAAAATGAGGGATGAAACACGTGTGTGTCGTCACCATTACCAACGACTCAATAAAATGTGAAGAAACCTCCACCAAGACCAATCTATTTCATTTTCACACGCTCTCGGGGATCTCTTACATACTCCCTCAAGGTTGGTATTAGAAGTCGTTTTGGACAAGGTTTTGTTCAAATATCGGAATATAAATCATCAATAACTTTTAAGTTGTTGAGTTTGTAAATGTAAAAATGATATGAGTAGATTTATTTTTAAAAAATACTTTAATAAAAGTATACATATATCACATCTCCATGAATATTTTTATAATAATAAGAGGTCAAAGTTATGTTTTTGGAGACCGTGTCGCTGTCCTAAACGACTTCTAATACCATCCCGGAGGGAGTATATAGGTCTCCCTGCTCCCAGTTGATGGCGTCTCTTGCTTTCCCTAGTCCCTTTGATGCCTCGCTTCCTATCCCATGGCTATTTCACGCCTCTTTCCATATGCGTTTCTAGTCCCGCGATAGTAGTGGGACCAAACTAGTGCGCAATGGGGCTTAACATCGATGTCGTCGTGTTGCTAGTGGTGGAGCAGTTTAAGCGAGACGCCTCAATCCTGAATGGCAAGACGGGCGGGGTCGAGAGGAACAACAACATCAACAGGGCCCAGGGGTGGCAAGATGAGGAACTTTGGGGCCGTGGACAAGGTGTGTATCTTGTGGGTGGAGTCCACCGCGACCACAACGTCTGGGTGAGGGTCAGTGCCATGCCGCGCCGCCATGGAGCTCCATGAGATAGAGCCCAAGGCTGGACTTGCCTTGGCGGCCAGTGATAGCCTCTTCTTCCTCTCCATCTATAGTACATGAAGTGGTATTGCCTTTCTTCTTTCTCCTGAATTAATAATTGAATCCTACACCATACTATAATTTGTACATTTTTTATTTGAAAAACATGTACATTTATTCGTGCATATGGCTATAATTGCTTTCCTAAACAGAATCTCCTCGGTTACTTTCTTTGTCGCGGCTACCTAGTTCAGTTTAGATAGAATTTCAAATGGCTACATAGTTTATATGGCACATTTAATCACAACACCACGCAAAAATTAAATGTCCGGCTTATATATACCTGTAAAACAGTAAAATGAAACGCATGAGTGCACAACTCACTCTCACCTGCATGCATCTTCTGTCGTTCAGCATCTGCCAGCCAGCCAGCCGGCCAGCTAATTTCCATATCCCAGCAAGTACAGTTCAATGCATGCATTCATTTTTGTCTAGTCCAGTCCAAACAACCACGTATGAAAGCCAGGAGAAAGCATTGCAGTTTCCATTTTTCTTTCCGCCGGATCTGTTACCGTTAGAGATTGATCTTCGACGTAGTTAAGCCAGTTTTACTCCAAATTTTCTCATCGTTTATTTAGTTTTATGGAAAAGAAACTACCAGTTTTATTTAGTTCATGATATATTGAATTCCTATGAGTGATTGAAAACAGTATATAACAAATAAGAATTTTTTTACAATGGTTGTCGAAAAATGGATGGCTCACGACGCCCGATCCGATGGCTAAGAAGACAGAGAAACCAAGAGGAACCAATTTTAGAGGTACTGAGAGGGCACTAAGTGCGTATTAAATGGTTGGCCATATCGCCCGGTGTATACTAAAATTGACCTAACAAAAATTAAAATAATTCTAGTTTCGAAATTTATTTATATAATTAAGGGTAGTATGGTAAATGTATAATAGGAGTGACGCTACATAGCCAACTTGACATGGATCCTGACGGTCAACAAGCTCCGGCCGGCAGTGACGGACGTGAACGATCTCCTCGACAACGGTTACTACGTCGGGTACCAGGAGGGCTAGCTCCTTCGTCTACGACGAGCTCCTCAAGATGAATTTTGACCCGAGCAAGCTGAGGAGATACCGCACGCTGGCCGAGTACGTGGACGCGCTGTCCAAGGGTCGGCCGACGGCGGGGTCGCCGCGGTGTTCGATGAGGCCCCGTACCTCAAGGCTCAAGGTCTTCCTGTCGCAGCCGCAGTCCTGCAATGGCTACACCATGTCCGGCCCCGTCTACAAAGGCACGGGCCTCGGGTTCGCGTTCCCGTTCCCGAGAGGCTCCCCATGGCGATGGAGGTGTCCGCGCCATCGTGGGGCGGAAGGCAACGACCTCGACCTGATCGAGAGGAAATGGTTTGGCGTGCCAGGGTCATGCCTCGGCGACGGCGTCAACGCAGTCAACGCCAGCCTCACCCTGTGGAACTTCAGCGGGCTGTTCATCATCACCGCGGCCATGGCGACGCTCGTGCTCCTCGTCTACCTCGTCCCGTGGTGGGAGACACAATTACCGTACTAGCTTTCCACTCAAAATTAATTAGTACTAATTATTTGTTTAGGAACCGAGAGTAACCAGGAACCACCCCCAACCACCGTAAAACAACTCAACAAATAAACTATATGCGCTGCATGCTTGTTTCATTTCATGCATCATATATCACCAGCACCACATTCATCAGGATCGATGGATCAATTCTCGCGACAACAATTAATTAATGAACTGAACCTTGTCTATCACTAATTTAGAGAAATAATAATAAGAGACAAGCAACATGGAGGTACATGAACAATGATTCACTGTCACAGTTACAGTCAGTCACAGACGACGACATGCATGCGAATGCCGCCGGCGGGCGGCGGCGGCGGCTGTAGCTGCCGGTGGATCAATGCAAGTTCATATCGATAGATGCGACGTCCGGCCGGCCGGCGAAACAATCAAGCAAGCTAGTCGTCGTCGGCGTCGCGCCAGCAGACGAGCATGGCGACGCAGCGGCGCATGATGTAGAACCGCGTCCGGTGCTCCTTGATCTTCCGGGACAGACGCGCGCCGGCGCCATCGCGCCTCCTCGGACGCTGCAGCTCCCCTCGCCCTCCCCTCCCGTGCTGCTTGCTCCTTCTGCTCCTGCTTCACGCCGCCGTCGTAGACGGCGACCGCGGCGGTGGTGGAGTAGCTCCTACCGAGCACCGCGCCTGCGGTTGTGGCACTGGCACCGCCGCCCGCCGTGGGCGTGAGCGTCACTGCCGCCGTCGCCGTCTCGATGTCCAGGTCCGTAGACGAAGACCACCTCCTGCCGTGCCCGCGCCCACGCACAGGGCGTCGGCCAGCCCCATGCCGCGGCGCTCTTGCTGCCGCTCCTCGCCAGCTTATTCGCCGCCTCCACCTGCTTCTCGCTCCCCTCGCGGCCTTCCTCCATTGAATTCAGCCAAGGAGAGGAACTGGGGGTGGGGACCCACCGGGCAGTGTCACTTGAGACCAAGGGCGTGGCCTTTTATAGTAGCCACCGGTAACTGAACCCCCAACAGCTGAGCCTGCAGACAAACCCACAGCGCAGAAAACACCGGGCACCCTAGCGCCCATTCTGTTGAGAAAGTAGGGGTCCATGTCTGCTATAGATTCCAAACCAAGGAATTCCATGGCGCCGATGTCGTCATCTCGGTTCGTGTCGCGCGTGAGAAGGATCGCCCCTCGAACCAAACGCAAAAAGGATGCGAGGAGTGCACGCGCGCCTGTCATGCTTCTCTCGTCATCTCGGTCGCCCCGCGAGCCGCAAATGTGCAGGCACTATGGTAGTTTTTGAAGACAATGATGAGAGGTAAGTTGCGAAGTTGGTATATGGACATAGTTACCATTGCGCTAGAGCACACATAAGCGGCATGATGCATGCGTCGTTACACGGTGTATCTCTAGCCGCCTCCAGCATTCATCACCATATCGATACGCAACCGCCTCTCATGGCTATAGGCTATAGTCTGCGCCGCTTTAATAGTAACAGATACGGTACAATCGTCCACGAAATCTATAACGCGTGGAGGATGTTCAAAACGAGGTCACAAAAGAGCCGTTGAGACACACCTTTATCAAATTTTCTAGTCAAGACGTCACCACAAGGTTGAAAAGAATAGGAGAGATAGAATCCCCTGTACAAGACATTTATCAAATTTGAAGAACTTAATTCCTTCTCCGTTAGATTTAGATTCTAGGATGTTAAGAAGAAAATTCCAACTAATTAACTTTGTTATATGCTTTTTGGTAATCTAATTTCAAAATGGTTCTTGGAATTTAACTTTTGTAAACACAATTAACAATCTCATGTGCTATTACTACACTTCCCAGGACAAATCTGCCCTCGATGAAAGCACTTTGTTGAGAAGAATCCAACCCCTCAAGCGCTAACTTCTCGAGCCTATTAGTTGACATGTTCCTAGCTTTAGCTCCGTTGGAAATTAAGGTTAACATGGAAAATTTTAACATTATGGGATCTGATTTTTCTTTAAAAAAAATCACTAAATTGGTTGACTACTTCACTTTTTTAATAATTTCTACTAAAAAAAAAGGTCCCACTGACTTAGTATATCGTTTCCTCTCTAGTAACCTTCTCTATTTATCTGACTTTCTATCTATTTAACTGTACACTAAATAGAGAAGAAGGTTCCACTGATCAAAGCTTCTTTAAAACCTTCGTTTTTGAACCACCATTCCCCAAAACTTAAAAATCTTCCCACCTAGCTACAAACACATTTTGTTGAGGTGTAACTCTAAGCTCTACATTAATTATCTTTTTATTAAAAAACTTGGTTGTGTTGTGTTTCATTGATTTTTTTTCTTTGAGGATCGGACGTGTTTCATTGATTTCTTTTAGAGGATGGATGTGTTTCATTTATGATAGGCCATGAACAACCAACAAAATAATAATAATAATAATAATAATAATAATAATAATAATAATAATAATAATAATAATAATAATAATAATAATAATAATAATCTACAGAAAGTGGTTTTTTTAGCAGATACAGAAAGTGATATTTTAAAGGACAGATAGCGCAAAACCAAAATTTGGGCCATGTCAAGCAACGAAGCACACTCGCGCACAACACAATCGGTTAAAAAAAACTCCCACAATCCTGACAAAGCAGGCCTAATTGGAAGTGGGTATGGCCCGTTGACACATGCGGCCCAACAAGCCTAAACGGCCATCATCAGTCGCAACGTCTCCGGAGAACCTAGGCTACGGCGGCGGTGGCGGCGGCGTGTGTGCGGGTGGCTTCTCCGTTCACGGTCCACCTCTCCGGCTTCCCATCCACGTCATCTCAGCGAGTCGAGGACCCGGTCAGGAGGGCCTGGCTGGCGGTCACGGTGGCGGCGGCCGGCGGTGAGTCGCCGCGCACTGTGCTCGTCACCGGCGCCGGCGGCCGAACAGGTAGGTTTCCTCAAGTTCCGCTCATTTGACATTTCTCGTCCGTACACAAATCCCTTGCCTTTTGCCGTTAACTAATAGTAGAGCTGTTCACATTGTTCCTGATTCATCTCTCCGTTTGCAAAATTCCAGCTTTCCCCCATTTGTGTAGTGGTAATCCAGGCCAAATTGTGTACAAGAAGTTGAAGGAGAGGGCAGGCGAAGAGTTTGTGGGACGAGGCCTGGAAACTGGTCAGGACGGGAGAGAGCAAGGGCAAAATCGGAGGCGGTGACGACGTGTTCGTCAGCGACATAAGAGACCCCGGCCGAGAGCATTGCTCCTGCAATTGAGGACATCGACGAGCGACATAAGAGACCCCGAGAGCATTGCTCCTGCAATTGAGGACATCGACGCGCTCATCATCATCACCAGCGCGGTCCCGAAGATGAAGCCGGGCTTTGATCCTAGCAAAGAGGAGTTTTACTTTGAAGAAGTGGCTGAAACTGAAATTGTTTGACAATATAATGTGTACATTAAACTATTACAGTGGCTGAAACTGATTTTGTTTGGAATTAACGCTCTGTATACTTTTTTTTTTAATCTCTGTTTCAAGGTGGATTGGATTGGCCAAAAGAATCAAATAGATGCTGGTAAATGTTATCCGTTGTCTTGCATATATGTCGTTTATTTATTGAAGCTTCATAGGCAACATGTGTTTTTTTATGCTAATCTGTTAAACTACTGATCATTTTAAAATGACTGTTCAGTGAAGCTGCCTTTTCTTTTCCTGGCAAACATAACTTTCTGTTTTTGTTTCTCAGATCTTTTTCCTTGCATGTTTACGCAGCTAAGAGCATCAGTGCAAAGCCCATAGTTTTGGTGGGATCAATGGGAGGAACAGACATCAATCACCCACTAAACAAGTTAGGAAATGGGAATATACTGGGACATAGCATATTTAGCTTTTATTCCAATTTGTTCTATTCTATGTTTGTCTGTCCATGCACATGTGTTGTGTCATTGTGTGCATGAGAACATAACCTGCGTGCCGCCGTGCCTGCATTGTCTGGGAACTTCCTAGTACTTTTCTTCTAAATTTTCAGGTGTGGAAGCTTTCAAGGCTGAAGAGTACCTAGTGGACTCTGGTCTTCCATATACAATTATAAGGTTGTAATACAAGGAGAGTTGCTAATATACTGTTCGTTTTTTCTGTTCCACGCAGAGCTGGCGGTACCTAGTTGATTGTTGGGATGGATGATGAGATCCTGAAAACAGAAACAAGAACTATTGCCCAGGGCCGATGTTGCAGAAACTTGCATACAGGTAACTTTGTATAGTGGAAGACACATAACTGTAGATCTTGTGGCAAGTGCTAAATCTAGCGTTCGATTGATCTGTGACTTCCCTATGCAGGCCTTGCTATTCAAAGAGGCAAAAGTTTAAGGCATTTGATCTGGCGTTAAAACCCAAAGGTGAAGGGACGCAAACTACAGCCTTTAGGGCACTTTTTGCACAAGTTATTAGTCGCTTCTAATAAAAGATAAGATTGTCGTTGCCAAGAAATTGAGGGCATTCTTTTTATAAAGCAATATGAAATGTGTATTAAGTAAAGGTTATGTCGGGTACCAATATAAGGGTACCCGATAGCGAAAGATTAACAAACATCAAGATTGATCCCTTGGCCAGATTAAGGATGAAACTCTCGCCTCATCCGACCCTCGCGGAGGGAAGTTCCCGTCTCGTCCGACCCTAGGAAAGGCCCCTCAAAGGGGCGGCGAGCCCTCGATGTGGGCGGCGCGCTGCAGTGAGGGAGCCCCCTCCCGTCGCCGGGCGCCACGGGGGTGAGGAGCCCCTCGCCAGCGTGTCGCTGGGCGGCGGCACGGAGGGCTCCTGGGGCGGTGGCGGAGAAAATTGGGGCGGAGCGGGTGGGTTAGACAGCGGATAGGGTTTGGCGTGTTTTATATCCTAGGGTGGGACCCATGGTGGCCAGTTTGCCGCGTTCGTCAATTTTTTTTGCTGAACCGTGCGCGGGATAAGAATCCTGATGGTTTGGCTGGGGCTGTCAGGAGACATTGATGCATTCCTGATGGTTTTCAAGTTTCCTGTGGGCTCTTAAAACCGATAGGAATAATCAAGATATCTCCTAATGGTTTTATAAACTAAACCGTCAGGAAAACCTCATCTCTGGTAGCGAGAGGAGTTTGCAGCGGCATCTCGACGACGCGAACAATAAATGTGATGACGGTATTTACTATAATCTCACAACTATCCTATTGTGACCTAGCGTCGACTAGTGCCAACCCAGATAAGGGTGGGCATAGGTGACACGGGAACTGTGACCCAATACATGACCATGATGATGTAGGCAATTATGAGCTACATCCTCTTCCTTTTGCCATGTTGAGCTCATGTGTTTTTTTTAGCATAGATGGCAGGTGCTCTGCCTTTGCATTATAGTAGGGAAAAATAAAAGTACAGAGTTACGGGAACAACTGGGAGAAGAAGACACCAAAGAAACTAGAAGAAAGCAACATCAAAATATGTACAACAGCCTAAATCTCCTCCATGAATGAGATGAAGAGATCACTGCTCGTCCAGTTCCCCCATGTATTCTACTCTTTTGGTCACACCGGAAGGCGAAAATCGTATATATTTATTTATCTCATATTTAAGTTTCCAATATGGGGATCTCTAACTTTACCTATGTTTACAAAATTGTTCTTTTTTTTTATTTCCCCTTTGGCCTGGTATATTAGCAACACAATGCAGCATGCAGGAGGTAATAATAGCTAGGGTTGTTGTGTTCAATGCCCAGCCCTAAAATCGCCCTTGTCTTCAATGCCGCTCGCCTTGTTGTGTCGTTTAGCATCTCTTCTGGCCAGCACCACATCGTGGTTGTATTACCTTTGGATGATAGCAAGGATTGGATCAACTGGGACAATAGAGGGCTCAAGCCCTGATACAACCTGCACACCGATGGAGAAGATGAGGGTGGAGAGGGAGGAAACAAGAAAAAAAATAGGAGACAAGGTGGAGCGACAGCACACATGGAAATCCCCCCATAACCTTGGTCTGTGTCCCCCACGTGAAGCTACCATGCATACACCTTATAGCGGCTTAGACCAGTCTGAGTGGAGATTCATTATATATATAGTTTCATTCTCAGTTAAAAGTTATGACACGTCAGCAAATGTGCTGACTAGATGTTTATGAGGAAAGAGAGCAACCGAAGTTTCGCCAGGACGAAACACGTTTGTCACTGTTACCAACTTAATAAAATGCGAAGAACCTCCACTGAGAGCAATCTGTTTCATTTTCACATGCTCTTGGAGTCTTGGGGATCTCTTGCATAGGTGTGCCTCCTCCGGTTGCTGCCCCCTCTCGCTTTCCCTAGTCTCTTTCATTCCTGCTCATTCTATCCCATGGCTATTCAGTGCCTCTTTCCATGCCCGTCTAGTCCGCGATAGTGGTGGGCCCAAACTGGTGCGTGATGGGGCAAACATCATATGTCGTGTTGCTAGTGGTGGAGCAGTTTTGAGAAGATGGTGAAGCGAGGCGCCCAATCACGAGCGGCGAGATGGGCGGGGTCAGCGACAATAACATTAGCATGGGCGGCAAGAGGAGGAACTTCAAGGCCATGACCAAGGTGTGTGTCTTGTGGGTGGAGTCCGTCTCCACTGCAACGTGAGGGTCAGCGCCACCGTGAGATAGAGCCCAAGACTGGGCTCGTCTTGGCGGCCGGTGACACCCTCTTCTCCACCTAGTACATACACTGGTATCTATCGCCTTTCATCTTTCTCCTGAATTAATATTCGAATCCTACACCATACTATGCTGATGTAACCTGTACATTCATAGTTTGATGAGAAATACTATTTATATTTGCTCTAGACTCCATGCATGGATATATGCAAAAGCTCGATTCTTTTCCTAAACAAAATATCCTCGATTATTTTCTTTGTCACGGCTATCTAGTTCAATTTAGATAGAATTTCAAATGGCTACATAGTTCATTTGACACATTTGATCACAGCACCACACAAAAAATTAAATGTAAGGACTTAACTGTAAAACAGTAAAATGAAACGCATGAGTGCACAACTCACTCACCTGCATGCGGTTACTTCGTGTTCTGTCGTTCAGTCGCTGCCAGCCAGCCGGCCAGCTACTTTCCATTCCAGCCCAGTTCAATGCATGCATGCCTGCTGTATTTGTCTAGTCTCTATGGGGCCTGTTTGGATGCTTTCTGACAGTTTTTGAATGTATATGCTGAAAGCTAAATGAGTGTTAATTTGGTCTGTAATATAACGTGTCGTTTTGTTAGCAAAGTTACTGTGTGATAACATTGTTCTCGGTGTTGTATGTGCCAGTAATGTTTACTCCCTCCGTCCCAAAATAAGTGACGTTTTGAGTTTTCGTGCCACAAGTTTTACTCCCTCCCTCCCTCGATTTCTAAATAAATTTATTAAAAAACTAGACTTAAAAATCTTTCTGATGATACTAATTGCTTAGCATAAATATTTATATATTTTAATATATAATTGCGGGTAGCTTGTTCCTAGAAGTTTAAAACGCCACTTATTTTGGGACGGAGGGAGAGAGAGAGAGAGAGAGAGAGAGAGAGGGGGGTGGAGAAATTATTTCCTACTCTCAAGAAGTAGTTACTCCCATGTGTATATCTCTAAATTTAGGGGTGCATATAACCGCACAAAGTGTATGTAGACGAAGTATATGATCATACTAGACCATTAGGGTAGTATGTATGTCAAGTATGCATGTATACATGAAGTATGTGGTTATACTTATTTTATATACTACAAAGTGGCATTTTAGTAATATATTAAAAAAATTATGGGCTCTGCTAATTTTTTACGTATTAAGAGTTAGAGTATCTTAAAATAAGTATGTAAACATGCACAAGGTGATAAATGAGTATGCACCCATACACAATGTGATTTTTAAAGATGAGAGTAACTACTCTCAAGAGTATAGAAAACTCATATATATATATATACTTCAGCAAATTTGCCCGCAAGGCTAATAACGGGGCAAATGACGATAAGAATCTTACTTTTAATAAATTTTAGTTATGTAAATCTAGATATGTAACAAAAATCCATGCATAAGATAGAAATAGTTTATTTTATGATGCCCATGACATCCATAATCTTGTATTAATGTTGACAACAATATGATAATGTCCTATTAATCTCATATTCTTATCAAATCTAAATATAGTATCTATAGATTTTTTTGTCTCTTGTTGCAAAGAAAAAATATTTAGATTTAAATATTTCATAACTTTCATTTGAGTTCTATACACATGTGTTACTACATTAATACTGTTAAATATCTTATTATATGAATCTTTTAGTGCCAAAAATTATGTTATTCCAATATATGTACTTTTCATCATGTCAATAAGAGAATAATTGGTCTGACCGCCTGTTGATAAGTATGACGAGCAATTTCTCTTAAATTTCCAAACCACAGTTGGTGTACAAACATGAATTAAACTCAATTAGCCAACATACTATTTAAGATCCATTTCATTATTTGATTAGTTAGGCTATGAACTTGTAAAGGTATATTTTTTATTTAGATTAATTAGTTGAAACATGAACACGCTAGCAGACATGCATATATCAATTTCCACCTAACGATAGTAATTAGATTATTAGGAAAAAAAAAGCATATGGTGAGTTGGACATGAACATGCATGTAACACCCAAAAAATTTGTATGATTTTAAAATCGCCAGATTGATTTATTTATGCAATTTTGTGATGCATTGAACATAGGGATAAATAATTTTATGAAAATTAAAAGCAACTATAAGGCTAGATACATGCTTGTGCATTCATGCTGGAGCATTTTTTATTTATGTGATGTTTAATTTTGCTGATTATGAAGTTGGTTTCAACTTTATTTGCAAAAGCTATTTGAAATTTGGTTTAAATAAAAGAAAATCATTTCTATTTATTTCCTCCACTCTTGCTTTCTGGCCTGTCAGATAATCTGGCCCGTGCATTCCTTTCCTTTAAATAAATTCCTTTCAATCAGCCCCGAATGGCCATTTCATTTGTTGCCGAGCGGCCTGGTTCACTTGCAGGCCCATTTTCTCCTCTTGGCCTGTTGCTCACATCGCCCTTTGGGTCGCCAGGCACCGGCCCATCAAGCCATCCTGAGAGCAACCAGCATCGCTGCCTTCGTTCGTCGTCATCGAGTAGGACTCGAACCCGACGCCGTTCTCTGCATCAAATCCCGTGAACCCAGGATTTTCGGATGACGTATCATCTTGAAACTGTTTTGGCAGGCAGAAAAAAGTGGAGGTAGAAATTTTCTCTTTATTAGTAGGTATAGATATAGATATATATATATATATATATATATATATATATATATATATATATATAGACACACACGCTAATCTACACCTTTTTTTTTTTGAGCAAACCATATCTGTATTACATGTTTACATACGCGTATAACGACAGATACAGAAAGAAAGGATACAAGGCCAGCTGTCCCACCATCTTGCAATAAAAGGCCCCCCTGAAAAATTAGATGAAGCGCTTAAACACCCCGAGCCTTGAGCTTCCCCCCGAACCCGCCAGACGCCTCCGTCGCCCACCACCGCGCCATCACCCGCCACCGCCGAAAGACACCCTTGGCACCAGCAGATCCGAGACACCCCATCGCCTGAAGGTTGAAAAAGCCGCAGAGCAACCCGGTTCGATGGCCGGGATTCGCCATGGTGAGTACATCGGCCGAGGCACCGCCGAGCACCTCCGGATCCGCCCAAAGCTCGACGCCGACGCCGCCGCCGGAAAACGAGCTCGAACCTCCCCCAAATTTGCCGGAACACCCACAGCCGCCACCGAAAGACGCGGGCACGAAGCACCGCCGCTCCGCCGCACCGACGAAACACCGGGCCGGCGTGAACTCCTCAGATGAGAAGACGGCGGGCCGACCCACCTCCACGAGCTCGGCTGATGACGCCAGAGCCGGAGCGCCACCAAGACGGGAAGAAGCTCGAGAGGACGTTATTCCACCGTGGCGCCGCCGCCGCCGCCGCCTCGACGCCACGCTAATCTACACCTAAGTGTAATATAGTCTATTCTACACCCTGACGCATCCAACAGACCCAACCAGCTCTGTCCCACGCGCGCGCCCGGACCAAACCGGCCCAACTAACCCACCTTGCGCACGCCCGACCCTGCGACCTCCCCCGCGTGCGGCTTCGACGCGGACGCGGACCATGGTTGTTTTGCACGCGCTCCCATGGGCCTGACTCTCCCGCACATGCATGCCCACTGCTGCACCGCTTCTTGCTCCGGTGTCAGCTAGTCCGTTGTCCTATGCCTGTACGGCTTTTTTTAAAGCAACCAATGGCTGTGCTTGACTCCATGCCCATAAAAATACAGGTTGCATGCACCGCACACCAACGTGCTACAGACAACACCTCCGTCACACACGTATAACACAATAAATTACAAAAAAGTTTGCCACAATTCTATTGATTTTGTTTGCAAAACAGCGTACTAATTAAAATTTAAAAAGAGCGTTTCTTTTGTAGGCTTCGTCAATATCTTCAGTATTTGATTAATATATTCAGTATTTTGTCACTATCATTAAGTATTTCGTCAGTATTTTTGTTAATATTTCATTAGTATCTTCAGTTTTTGTCAAGATTTACAGTTTTTCGTTAGTATTTTTAAGTTGTCAAGATTTCGTCAAGATCTTCAATATTTTGTCAAGCATTCATTAAGTATTTTCATTAGTATTTTGTTAGTATTTCATTTGTATCTTTAGTATTTATCAATATCTTTAGTATCTCGTCAAGATCTTTTAGTATTTCATTAGTATCTTCAAGATTTTGTCGTAAGATTACATTAAGTATTTTGTCAGTATTTTGTTAGTATTTCGCTAGTATCTTCAAGATTTTGTCAATATTTACGCTTTTTCGTTAGTATATTTAAGTTGTCAATATATTCAGATTTTGTCGATCATTAAGTATTTCCAAGTAGTGTTTTGTTAGTATTTCGCTTTGTACCTTCGTATTTATCGATATGTTCAAGATCTTGTCGCATTCTTCAATATATTGTCGATCTTCGTTATTTCATCGATCTTCGTGATAGCCAAGTAATACCACCTCGTAATCCTAAGTATTTTGTCAAGATTATTAAGTATTTCCATTAGTATTTACATTATTTTGTTAGTATTTCGCTTGTACCTTCAGCTTTTATCGATATGTTCGATCTCGCCAAGATTTTTAAGTATTTCGTTAACATCTTTAGTATTTCGTCAAGATCTTCAGATAGCCGATAATACCACATTGGTATTCCTAAGTATTTTGTCGTATTATGTCAAGAGCTATCGATTCGGGCCAAGATTTTTGTCGAGTTTTCGTGATGCCGCCGGTGGACACAGTGTCAACCCACGCCGCCGATTTGGTGCCCACACATTGCAGCCATGGGGAGCCCTCCACCATCACGAGGAACTCGCCCCAAGCTTTCTTACTTGACCGGGCGTTGGAGTCATGGACGGGAGGGGGCGCTGCCTCCTATGGAGTCTCGAGGATCGGAGGAGGCGCCGCCGCCGCCGCCACCATTTCTTCGACCTTGTTTAGTTCCCTTCAAAGTTCCAAGTTTTTTCACTCTCTCCATCACATCAATTTTTGGACGATGCTTGGAGCATTAAATGTTGGTAAAATAAATAACTAATTGCAATGCATTAGTTGTAAATCACGAGACGAATCTTTTGAACCTAGTTAGCCCATGATTGGACAATATTTACCAAATACAAACGAAAGTGCTACAGGAGTTCGAGTTGAAAAAATTTGCAATCTAAACAAGGCCTTAGTACACAATCGATCAGCATTTCCTAGTATTTTTCCTTTTGTTTTTCTTTGTTATTAGTACAATTGCTCGGTATTTATTTAGTATATTGCTTTCGTTCAGTATTACTTTTCAGTGTCACTATATTATTTTTGATCAGTGTTCTCAGGACGTTCAGTACTCCGTTCAGTATTGTTCTGTACGGTATGTTTCAGTATTATCGGTATGTCTCAGTATGAGTCACTACCAGTTAGTATTGTCATCACGGTTGAGAAGGACGAGTAGCCAGCTCGCTGCACGGGAGAAGATGGTGTTGCCGTTGGTGAGGACACGGGGCCATGGCCACTGAGAGGATGCAAAGCAACACCATGGGCGGATGAGGCCATGGCCACCGAGAGGACGCAAGCAACACCATGGGCGTAGGAGGCCGATGTTTCAAAGATTTCAAACTTTGTTTCAGTTCTTGTTTCAGTAGTTTGTCGGTATCAAGCATGCAGCACTAGTAGAGAACCTCACATCGATGACAAAACGTTTTTGTCACGGAAGAGGCCAAATTGCCATCGAAAAGGTTCCCCGACGACTTAGTGACGAATTTGAAATCGCTCATTGAACACGCGTCACATTTGACCATCTATGACGAAATAGTCAAATTTCGTCCATAGAAGTCGTTTTTCCATGACGAATGTGTATTCGCCATGTAACAGCCTTTCTTTCTATGACCAAGATGAAACGTCACGGATATCGCCATGGAGTGTCCGCCACGTGGCACCTTGTAACGGGCAGGCCGACGTGGCGCCACCCAAACGGGCTTTAGGTGGCGACACGTGGCAGCATGCGGTGACGACACGTGGCGCCTTCCACGGTGGCCACGCAGTGGCTTGTGGTGTCGACACGTGGCTTAATCCTATGGCGACACGCGGCGCATCCACGCCACGACACGGTAGGCGTTGTCCCGCTAGACACGCGGCGCCTCGTGAAGACACGTGGCGAGTTTAGGTGCCGACACATGGGTGCTTCTTGTGTCGACGCGGGTCGCTTCCCCCTGTCACGACACGCGGCTCGGCCGAGAGGCGACACGTGGCGCGATTCTCGTGACGACACGTAGTGGGTTCCCGTGGTGACATCGTGGTGCTTTCCTGGTGGCGACATCGCGGTGCGTTTCGCGGCGACACGTGGTGCGTTTCTCTGCGCGACACGTGGTGCTTTCTCGCGTGACACGTGGTGCTTTCCGGTGGCGACACGCGGTGCGTTCTTGTGGCGACACGCGGTGCCTTCCTCGTGGCGACACGGGTTTGTTCCGGCATTGGCGACGCTGGTGCGTTCTCGTGGCGACACGCTGTGCCTTCCTGTTGCAACACGTGGTGCTTTTCTCGCCGACGCTGCGGGTGCATTTTGGTGTCGACACGTGGGCTTACTGTTTTCCTCCAGCTGGCATCGCGTGGGCTTCCTGTGTTCTGCCAGTTGGCGACATGGTTGTCCTGGTTATGCACCAGTGTGCTGGCTTATTCACAGAGCACATTTCACATTCTCGCATAATTTCGCACAAATACACACAAAGACATTTCACGAGCACAATTCATATAGTAGACAAATTCATAGATAACTTAGTGCTCACAAGCACAACTCGATTAATACACAGATTCATATAGTAGACAAATTCACGATAACACAGTTCAATTTAACACAAAATCAAAGACAAGTTCAAGACTTATTCACAGTGCCGACGCACAAGTTCACGCACCACTTAGTAGACTTGACCTTGATTGTTCCAAAGAAACACTTCGCAAAACCAAAAGCCTCATCATGCCGAAGGACCGTAATTGTTACCACTGTTGAACATGAAAAGCCGCCAAGAATTGCGTTGTTCTCCTCCAACGCCTTCCCCGTTCTCCTCAAACGCCTTCTTGTACTCCTCCATCTCCGTCTCCGGGTCTTCTCGAGTAGTTCCTCATTTTTCTGAGATCTCTGCTTGAGCTCATTCATTTCATCCCGAGATGAGCGTAAGATTGTCTTTCAACCTCAAGTTGATCCCCGCAGCCCTTTTCTTTTATTTGTTGGTGCCTTTGTTGGGCTTGTCGGCCGCAAAACCGATATTCTTCAAGAAGATGTTGCTGCTATTCTTGGGGAGCACGCTGGAGATAACTTGTGCACTTGATAATGGTGCGTCTTCAGTAGGAGGGTTAGCCTTCAAAGCCTCCATGTTTGCCTGCCATAATCCAAAGAGTAATGAGTGACTGGAAATAAAAGGTCCCAAACACTTATTGGAGACAACATTTTGAGCACTAGAAGCAACAGTTTGGATCCTTATGTGATTTATATGAAAAAGACAGTGTTCCAATATAACAAGTCTCAATAAATGTTGTGGCACTGGAACCACCATCTTGCAAGTCATTATAATCAGCAAATATGTAAAAGCAACAGCGCTAAACATGACTCTATTTTTTAGCAAACAGTTCACATGATGCGATTGGGAGCTAGTTATAATAATGCCAGCATGCTTATCACTGTCTACCTGATGACAGAAAATAAACTGCCCTATCTGTCACCAAAGATCTACATTACTGTGATCAATATCAGTCAATTTCAATCTGGCAGTAAGCTTAGCTTAAATCAAATGATTGTGCCAATCAGGAATTTTTAGCAAACAATAACTTAAGACCTTCTCACAAATAAAGACCTTTTTTAAAGAAGGTCAAATAATGTCACAACTGTCAGTAGTCAACACAGTAATATACAGTAATGTGACTTGGCTTATGTTCCATTTACTAATGTATATGTCGACTGCTACTGGTGGGTGCTGGCTGTGGCTTGGCTGCTGCACTTGTGTTTTCTGCACTTGTGTATCTGGACTAATGTATTTCAGTGTTACATATAGTGTCTACATGTACTCACAAAAGCACTCTCCTATGGTGCATATAACATGCTTGCTGAAGTGTGATATTAAAGGACATATTTCTTTACTGTGTGCTTACTAGAGAATCTATATCATAGTGCATATGTACTACTGTCTCTGCATTTGGTGAAACACATGTTGCTGATAGTAGAAAAACAGTTAATCAGTAATCACTTAGTTAAAATGGTCATCAGCCACTGTTGTCGGAATTTAAAACTGAATGTCTGAAGGGCAGCATTTTTGTCAAATTTCAAAGCTTAATTTAAACTGTTGTTGAATTTGAAACTGAATGTCTGAAGCCACTTAGCTAATATGGATTTCACCTATAATCCAATACACAAATTTGATGTTGTTCTCAAGTGTAGTGTATGGGCTGACGAAAAACATGATTATCTGTAGCAATGGTTCAGTAATTGGACACTAAATACTTGATCAATGTAGCTCTGCCAGTTGCTCTAAAACTGACAGTTTCAGTTAAACTCCCTAAACTGTTTCTGAACTTGAGTTTCATTTAAACTGACAGAACTTTGGAGCACCTCTATCTATTAAACTGTGAGGAATCAAACCATGTGTCAAATGTGTTTATATCTCTTTCCTTGTGTTGGCTGCTGTGACACTATTCATGAAATAGGATCATGAAATATTTTGCTTCATTTTATTTTGCTTGCTGCAGTATGTTAAGAAATATTTCATCTGATTGCTAGATTGCAAAGACCTTTGAACTTTCATAATGAGTAGAAGTACATAAGATTGCTTGTTCAGAAATCCAAACAGCCTTTGAATTGCAGTTGACCCCAGAATGTGAGCAATTTTACTTGCTGAGTGTACAGGGAGTTTGGAGTAGTTTTGGATTTGCCTACTTTGAGGCATGTAATTCTGTCATAGGTTACCTCTGCTCAATAGTTGACGTGTTGCTTCATCCTGAAGAAGCTAATGCCCCTGTCTTGTTTCACGACCGTTTAGTGTGTGCTGATACAGCTTTGTAGGAATCGTATATGCTGTTTGTCTATTGAGGTTTGAGCCTGTAACGTTATTTTTTTTGAATTAGTTTATATGGGCATTGAAATCTGAATAGAATAAAACCTTGGGTCTGAGTTACTTTTTCTTCCGTTTAGTATGATGAATTGAAGATCATATAGTATAGATAGATAGATACACCATTTATTTCTAGGTACCACTCGTGCGGTAACAGACTAAACTGCCTGGCAGCCATGACCTGAAAGGGAGACTGAAAATGAGATCAGTTAAATGAACTGGTATAATCTGCAGTTTTCAGCTTCATTCATTTATGTTGTTTAAGCTGACAGAAACCGGGTATATAGTGTGTGTTTTCAGCTTTATTAATATATGTGGTCACCTGAGATCATTTTAGCTGACAGAAATCGAGTATTATTCATTTATGTTGTTGCTAGAGATCATTTTAGCTGACAAACCGAGTATGTGTTCATTGTGCAACATAAGTGACTTTACTGATAGATTCTGTCAGGTTCATTGACACTTACTTGGGTGATCACTACAGTTAGTATAAATACTGATAGTAAGTCTAAATTCTGATAGTAAAGGGAAACTGTGGGAGAATGTTGCATCAGGCATAAACTAGTTTTTGTCTATAACTGACAGTTGGCTTTTCTTTGCAGGAATGCATCACTTGTCTAAACAAGGAGCTGGCGGACAAGGACGAGCTGATCAAGAAGAAGGACAAGAAGATCCAGAAGTTGATGAAGAAACTGGCAAGGAAGTAGAACTGGTGGCTCCACGCCTGTCCATATCTATAATAGTATATATATATATATATATATATATATATATATATATATATATATATATATATATATATATATATATATATATATATATATATATATATATATATATGATGCAGACTACAAGCACCTAGTGGCTTTTGGATGGAAATGTTTTGGATGATTCTAGTTGGTGCTGTAGTCTTTTAGGATCTGTGAAAAGTGATGAACTTGTCTCACTTGATGGTTGTCATAACCTGGGCTGTTAAAGCTTCTAGATGAAGCACTTCTGTTATGAGCTTGGTTGTTATCTAGTCTAGTAGATAAAGCACCTGGGCTGCTCTTATTAACTTAGCTGTTATCTAGTCTTCTAGATGAAGCACCTAGTGGTTGGTGCTGTTGGTGATGTTATGTAGTTTGCTCTGATGGATGTAAGAACTTGGGCTGTGATGGATGATCCTAGGCTTTGACTACTTAATGCAGTAATTATATTATCTATAATCTGCCTTGTGTGTGATTTGAGTCTGTGTGATGTGTTATTTATACTACTGGTAAGTCATGAATTGCATGCTGTCAAAATAGAGCATAGTTATGAATTACTTGCTGTCAAAATAAGCAGAGCATCTGAGCTATCACAAGTGTTGTTATAATGCTGACAAATGATGTGTGAATGTGTGTCATGAATTACCAGATGATGTATTTTATACTACAAATGATGTTTGTTACCAGATGCCTCACTTGTGTGTGAATATGCAACATTTCATGAATTACAGCAATTCAGCGCTTAGAAATAAATTGCTGCTGTCAAAATGTTTAGAAGACCACGGGCGAAGTAATGTTTATTTACAAATAAATGGCTGAGTTATCCTACAAATAAAATATGTAGTACTCTTCTAACGTAAAAACGCCGAATGGTGCAATGGTAAGTCACGAGCTGGTGTTAGGTGCCGCCGCTAGTTCAAACCCCGGGCTGCACTATTTTTGCCCAATATTTGCGAGATTTAGGGCGGGCGTATTGGCCAAGTCAATAGCCGGGCCGGCTCGCCGCTTGGGCCGGTTTGCCTAAAAAACCGGGCCTGCCGCATGACCGGAGGCAAGGCCCGTTGGCTTGGGCCAGCCTACGCTTGTTGGGCCAAGTCAATAGCCGGGCCGGCCGCCGCTTGTGCCGAAAAAAAAATAGGCCGGGCCTCGCCGCATGACCGAGGCAAGGCCTCGCGGCTTGGGCCAGCTACCTTGTTGGGCCTTGCTTCGCCGCCGCTAAAAAAAGTTGGGCCCCTTCTGGGGCTTGGCCGGGCTAGTCGGGACCCGCGTGTGGGATCTTTGTGGTGGGGCTTATGGGACCCGCTATGTGGGACCGCTGTGGTGGGGCCTACTGCATCACATCGTCCCTAGTGGGACCTAGTGTCGGACCCACTTACATGTGGGACCCATATTGTGCCGATGCATGGACATTATATTTTGTGACGATCACTATGATGTTTTGTGACTGAAGTTTGCATTCATCATTGGTTACCCATCTGTTAGATGCACCATGGTCATCCGTGGACGAACAAGTTTACTATTTTGTGACGCCTCCGATCCTCGCCTTCGCCATTATTTTTAGTGGCTTTGCCTAGTCAATCATGATCCGTGGACGAAGTCATTAAATTCGCCATCAGAAACTACGCTCCCATGACGGTTTTCAAATCGCCACTAGAAAATCGCCATAGAAGACCATGTTCCTACTAGTGCGGGCGGGTCTGGCGCCGATGACCGGGATGAGGTGCATCGCCCATGGCAGGGGCAGGCCGTCACCGCCTCTCAAACCCGATGATACCGAAGGCGAAGGGCGGGAACCCGGCCGGGTCGGCGATGAAGGTGGGCGATTGATGAACAAGCGAAGCCAAAAGCCCAACCCATCGCGTGCGGGCCCGACCGGGTGTGAAGCACCTGAGGCCCAAGAATCATCATTTTCCAATTCGAAGCCCATGTAATGTGGCGACGCAACCGCCTCTCTCGTAAAAAGATGTCATAGGGAGGAAGAAGAACTCAACTCGCATGCAACACTTGAATCGCGGCCTTGGTGGCCGGGCGGAGGCGCATCTCTCGGCAAAGGGCCGGAGTGCGACCGCGTTGAGTTCCGATTATCTATACTATCCGTAATCTAGGTTGGTTACATTTGGTATCGGATTCGTAATCGATCCCTCCCAATTCCACCAAATCTCGCCGCACTCCGCCATCGCCCCTAACTCCAATCTCCACCAAAATCCACCACTACCTACCGATTCTAGCGCCGCACCAAGATCGCATCAGCGCATGATGGCTATGGTCACGCCGAGGAGCAATTCGCCGATCCTAGCGCTCTTGAGCGAGAATTCCAAGGGAATCGACACCCTCAAGTCCGCCATGGTCGACATGATGCAGCCTCGCTTGGACTTCAACGCCGGAAGCCAACAAAGGGACGGCCGGCCCACGAAGCCGGAGACCACTTCTTTGCCCCTGAGAGAAGATGGATCGCGCTCTCAACAACCTTCCACAAGTCGCACCTCTACCTCACGCCGCGTGCGCAACAAACATGGACAGCAACGTCACCTTCGCCGAGTCCGGTCGCGCGATGACGGGTGGACACCAAATTCCATCGCCTTCGTTGTCGCCAGCGCCGCCGACATCCGAGCCTACCCCACTTGGGGCGACGGGGTCGTTAGACCACCGCGAGGTCGCTTTGGGGTGGCGTTCACCACCACCCCGGCCAAAAATCCGGCCCAAGGTGCGATGAATCTCACTCAATCTTATGATGTTCATGGTTGCAATACATGTCTTAGATCCAACCATAGTATGCAATTTGTATGTCCAACCATCTACATCGACCCAAACTACCCGAAGCACCCTTTCCTAGCTTTGATGGCACTAACCCAAAACTTTGGATCAAAATTGCAAATCCTTTTTCGCCATGTATCAAGTAGAACCTCACCTATGGATTAGATATTCCACAATGCACCTTAGCGGCTCAAGCAACCCTTTAGTTTCGCATGCTGCAAAATTCGCCTATGATATGTCTTGGGATGACTTTACTTCTCTGGGTTAGTGTCAAGTTTGATAGAGATGAACATAATCTTCTCATGAGACAGCTTCTTCCACATTCACAAACAAGCCATGTTGTTGAGTACATTGAGAATTTCCGTGACCTCATACACCAAATCCTAGCACACACCCACACATGCCACAACTGTCATTACCAATAGATTTATAGATGGTCTTAAAAAGGAAATCGAGTCGTTGTTATTATGCATAAACCCCAAGATCCGGACTTTGCGAGTTCTTTTTGGCTTGTTTACGGAGGAGGCTATATTTGGGACAAGCAATTACACTAAGAAGACTCGATGGTTCTACCTCTATGAAGAGCTACCATGATTATTCAAGGCCACATGCTTATTCCTCCGAAGCTTTCCAAGATACTCCCCAAGCCCCGAGATGACAAGAAATCTCAAGAATCAAACAAGTCTAAGATCGGTGAGGACAGGGCTTAACACTCAAGAATTACAAGAGAGCAAAGGGGTTATGTTTCAAGTGTGGAGAAAAATGGGTTCATGGCCACAAGTGTCAAAACATATCCGTGGCGGCAAATGAAGGAAGTCCGGTCAATCCTATCCGATGATCAATCTATCCCCACATCACCCGCTGCGAGGATTCTCGACTGAGATGATCTTTGCTCCATTTCTATTCAAGCCCATCATGGTATTGAAGGAGTTAAAACAATGAAACTCAGAGGTTTTATTGATGGTCATGAAGTTTATATGTTAGTGGATTCGTGAAGTACACATTGCTTTGTCGCTGAAGAAGTGGGATCCCATACGGGCCGGAAGGTACCATTACCAACTCGTAGTTGATGTCAAGGTAGCTAATGGCAATATTTTGACATGCACCCATGAATTCCCTTATCATCTATGGACATTACAAGGAGTTAACTTCAAACTCTTTCAAGATCATTCCACTAAGCTACTATGATGTAGTATTGGGAATGGATTGGTTGGTCGCTATCACCCTATGCATGTACATTGGGGGCAAAGAATGGACACAGCTTTGATATTCCGTGCAAACCAAATCCGAGTTTATGGATGCAATCATAAGTCAGTCATGGGTCCTCCTATTGATCTTAACCAACCGGATGCTATGGTCAAGAAGGGGTCAATATTACACATGGTACGCTTAAACTCGTGGACTTAGCCGAATCTGAAAATCCCACAATTCCTCCGTATATCCAAGAGTTAATTGACAAGTATTTAGATATCTTCCGACCAATACCGAGTTACCACCACAAAAGAGCCTTGGATCATACTATTCCACTTATGGAGGGTCTGCCCCCTTTTAGGTTAAGGCCATATAGATACAGTCCTTTCCAAAAATCCGAGATAGAGAGACAAATCCAAGAGATGCTAGACAAGGGTTGGATCACACATAGCTCAAGTCCTTTTGCTTCTCCAAATTTTGTTAGTCAAGAAAAACTAGAGACCGGAGATTGTGCATTGACTATAGAAGACCAATGCAATGACAAAGTGAAAAGTAAATATCCCTTGCCAATTATTGATGAATTATTGGATGAGCTTCATGGATCTCAATGGTTTTCATCTCTTGACTTAAGTTCAAAAGCTTTCACCAAATTAGAATGGTCACTGGACATGAATATAAAACTGCATTCCAAACACATCATGGTCATTTTGAATACCTAGTGATGCCCTATGGAGTGACCGAGGACCCGAACTTTTCAGGAGATCATGAACACTATCCTTGCTCCTCTACTCAAAAAAATTTGTGATGGTTTTCATAGATGATGTGTTGGTTTACGACTCATCTTGGGAAGAACACTTGCATCATTTAGTCTGCTGTGTTTGAGTTGTTACACAAACACCAATTTTATGTCAAGCTCAAGAAGTGTTCATTTGCCAAACAAGAGCTCAGCTATCTAGGGCATGTCATTAGTGCTGCTGGGGTTTCCACTGACCCCAAGAAGGTCCGATCATAGCTGATTGGCCCTCTCCTAAGAATGCTAAAGAACTCGTAAGTTTTCTATGGATGGCTAGGTATTACGTGAAAGTTTGTCAAAAACTTTGGCTTATTGTCCAAGCCCTTAACTAACTTGTTGAAGAAAGGTTAGCTTTATATCCGATCGTTGACACCGAAGGTTCCTTTTTCGCTCTCAAAAAGGCTCTAATTACAAAGACTGCTCTAGCCTTACCCGACTTCATCAACCATTTGAGATAGAGACAGATGCCTCCGATAAGGCTATTGGGGCTGTTTCCGCAAATGTAAAGGGCACCCTATAGCTTTTCTAAGCGAGCATTAGGTCCTAAAGCTCAAGGCCTATCAACATATGAAAAGGAATGTTTTGCAATTTTATTAGTTGTGGAACACCATGGCGTTCTTACTTGTTTGCATTCTGAATTTACAATCGAGACTCCACTGTAAGAGTCTTATCCACCTTGATGATCAAAGGTCGTCTTTACACCTTGGCAAAAGACAAGGCCCTAACCAAACCGCTAGGCCTAAGTTACATAATAGTATACAAACAAGGAGTGGAAAACAAGGTTGCCGATGCATTATCTAGAACCTTTCATGGCAATAGTCAAGAGCTATCTCACGTCTCCATAGCCACCTCTACTTGGGCTCAAGACCTCCGCATCGCTTATATATCAAGATGAAGAGTCCGGTAAACTCTTGTGAGTTAGTCGCTCAATCTCCTAATGGTCACTATTCACTAGTTAAAGGGCTCATTTACTTCAAATCCGTGATTGTGGCTTGGCAATTCATCAAAACCGCAAAAGCAAATTTTGACAAACCTTGCATGATAGTCCAAAGGGAGGTCATTCTAGATATGAAGCCACTTATCACAGTGGTGAAAAGACTATTTTCTTGGCCTAGACTAAAACAACTGCGGAAGGATTTTGTGGCCAATTGTTCTCGTCTGCAAGCAAGCTAAAACTAAAAGAGTGGCTTCTCCCCTGGTCGCTCAACCCCCCGCCAATACCTGAAGGAGCATGGACCGTCATTACAATGGACTTTGTAGAAGGCCTTCCAAGATCAAATTCCTTTAATCAGATCCCGGTGGTGGTGGACAAATTCACCAAGTATGCACACTTATCACCTATGTCCCATCCTTTCTCCTGCTCTTGATGTTGCTT
This sequence comes from Hyparrhenia diplandra, assembly GCA_015847255.1. Classification (NCBI taxonomy): domain Eukaryota; kingdom Viridiplantae; phylum Streptophyta; class Magnoliopsida; order Poales; family Poaceae; genus Hyparrhenia; species Hyparrhenia diplandra. The sequence goes on along the minus strand of JADLZK010011175.1, from coordinate 806,585 downwards.
CAGCCTTTATGAACAATATTTTCATAATCGCATGGGCTACCACAAGCAATGATATCAGACGGAGACAAAATCATCACTAGCAAGATTTGGCAAGGTTTGTTCAAAATATTGGGAACGGTTACATATGACCACCGCTATCATCCTTAGTCCGATGGACGTGACCGAAAGAGTCAACCAATGTTTAGAAACATATCTGAGATGTTTTGTTAATTCTTGCCCAAGCAAATGGTCATCCTGGCTATCACTTGCAGAATACTAGTACAATACATCCTTTCATTCTTCTCTGGGTAACACACCATTTTATGTCATGTATGGGCATCACCCAAGAGATGTAGGCCTTGCCGTTCCCGGTGCAAGTGATCAAGTAGCAAAGGAGGAGTTCTTGCTTAATAGACAAATGCAACAACCGCTCAAAGAACATTTGTAACGAAGCTCGGCAAGAAGATGAAACATCAAGCTAACAAGAAAAGAAGCTATAGACACTTCCAAGTGGGGGGATATGGTCTATGTTAAAAATCCAACCTTATGTTCGGACTACTTTTGGTCGCCGCTTCTTCCAACAAGCTCTCCTTCGATATTTTGGTCCTTATCAAGTGATTAATCAAGTCAATGATGTGGCTTATGAATTGCTCCTGCCCGGCGGCTCTAAAGTTCATCCCCCGCCTTCCATGTTTCTCGCTTGAAGAAGGTCGCTCCATCTACAAGTTCGTGAGCTCGAAGTTACATGATCCTAATATGCATTTGCAAGTGCCTCAACAGTTCGGATCCGCCTCCAACTACGGGGAGATACTACAAGACAACAAAGTTCTCGTTGAGTGGTCCAACCTCCCCGCAAGCTTGGCAACATGGGAAGATGAGGAGGCCCCCGGCAGAGTTCCCTCGCCAAGACCGGCTTGGGGACAAGCCATGTTTCGTCGGGGGGGATGTCACCATCTCTCGAACCTGATGATACCGGGCGAAGGGCGGGAACCCCAAGCCGGTGTCGGCGATGAAGGTGGGCGATCGATGAACAAGCGAAGCCGAAGCCCAACCCACCGGGTACGTGGCCTCGACCGGGTGTGAAGCACGGAGGCCCAAGAATCATCGCTTTCCACCGGCCCATGTAACGGGCAGACGCAACCGCCTCTCTCTAAAAGATGCCGTAGGATGAAGAAGAACTCAACTCGCATGTAACACTTGAACCGGCCTTGGTGGCGGGCGGCGGTGCATCTCTACGGGTGGCCGGAAAGTGCGGGGCTTGAGTTCCAGCTTATCTATACTATCCGTAATCTAGGTTGGTTACACAGCCGCCGGTCCGTTGCACCGATGCAAGAGAATGGCAATGCATTGGCATGCCAAGAAGCAGCAGCAGAAGCATATATCGTAGGTATCCCTAGCACCGCCCCAAACCGTATGTCCATTCAGACGACGCCCTCCCCGCTGATGCCCAACCTGGCCCCGCCTACCTCTTACCTATGACCACAACTCCACCAAAGGGGCCGCCATCGATGGGGATGGGTGAGCAACATGGGCAGAGCTATTGAGGGAGGGAGCGTAGTTACCTGCTCTTTGAGATCCACCGCGTGGCGGGCCGCCGCCCGGCTAGGGAGAGGAGCCACCGGAGCTACCGTGGGCCATGGATCGAAAGCCGCCGCCGAGGTCGCCATACCGCGTTTGAGCCCCGCCGGCCGAGGGATGGCGTTCCCGCTGATTTGGAGCACCGCCGCCGCCGGCACCGCCGCATTTACAAAGTCGCCCGCCTGTCCGTGGGCGGTGATGGCGTTCCCCGCTGATTTGGCAGCACCGCCTTCGGGTCGCCATAGGTGGTGGGGAGCGCGCGTGCGCGGTGTGCCGGGTCGGAGAAGTCCATAGGCCGTTTGTACCGCGGCCGGCGAAGTCGCGATAGAACAAGAGGCGATAATTTTCGATGCCCGGTGAGGGCCGCGACCGCCATGCCCGTGGATCTGGGCGCCCGCGCTACCCGGGGTCGCCGTCGTTGGGGGCGCCGCCATACCGCCGTCTTTACAGTGCCGATTGTGGCTCGACCGCGCGAATCGAGTGGTGGTGGGAGCGATGGATTCGGGCGGGTGCTACCGTCTTGAAGTCGAAGGCCTGTGGGCCGCTTGGTTGACTCGGATGCTAGTCCGGATGTGGGGCTGCTTTTGTCTTGGTGTAGAATAGTTATTCGACCAAGGTGTAGAACAGCTACCATGTATACCAAAACTTATATATATATATATATATATATATAGAACTACTAGGCTGCAAGCTAGCTACGAATACTATATTTTGTAGCCGAGTCCAATGACCGAACCGGTCGGTCCGTCCACACCGGAGCGCACCCCAGCCTCCCATCCGCACATTACAATAAAATGCATGCATGCATTAATTGCTTAATTTAATTCCCGTGATTTTTTCCCCTTCCTACTGTACGACCCGGCCACAAAGGAATCCCAAAAATGCGGACAAAAGAGCCCGTCGCAAGCCTCTCGTGGCGGCGGCCGGCCCTCCACCTGCACGGATCTGCGTTCTCACCGCGCGCAGCTCCCCATCCAGTGGCGGATGGTGCTCCCGGTGATGACGTGGCTCACCCTACGCCCGACGGCTTGGCGGCGGCGAGGGCCGCGGCACGGCGGCAGGGTTTGGTGAGGGTGGTGGCGAGGCCGCGCGCCTGCGTCTTCGGCTGTGGTGGCGCGGTTAGCTCTTGCGCCCAGCGACTCCTTCTGTGGCACAGACGAATCAAGGCATGGGGCATTGGGGCCTCAGTGGCGACAACTCCACCTTGCTCCCTACCCCGGCGTGGCGAGCGCGGGCTTGCTGGATCCCGACCCCTCACTGATGGCCGGGGAGCGACCGAACGACGAATTGGCTGCCTGTACCGGCGTTCTTTCTTCCTTCCACGGGCAATTCCTCTACTGGAGAGACGACATTGAGGTAAGCTGCTGTCCCGTTCTGCTTCTCCCTAAAAAAAAAAAAAAAAAAAAAACTAGAGTAGAGTCAATTTCCTTTGGATTTGGATTACTGCTTTACTGTACATCCAGGTTTAATGCGATTTACCATTTGGAGTACTAGCCGTGCTGTATGGATGCGATTTGGATTATGGCAATTTTGCATGTCCACTTTGTTTATCATGAATCATATTCAGGAATTACGAAACCCTGTTTTTGTGCATTTATTTTCAGTCGGCTGGTGGTTGTGAGGCTTATTGGGTTGAATTGTACTCCTTGGTCGATTACTGTAGCGACAATGCTGAAAAACAATGCTCATGATTCTGGTCACCATGCTATTTTTTTTAGTTAGTTCAGTTTTGATTTTCAGTCACTTGAATTGCAGTAAAATATAGCTCTGTAGTTCGGCATTCTGTTAATTGAAGATGCAATCTACTTCGTTCGTTCTGTTCATAGGCAGATGCAAGCTAGTTTGTTCGTTCCAATTGTGTCTCATTACTGATCAATCTTGAGCGAGCTTATTCACACCTGTTCGTGTTAAAGCATCATATTGTTTATGATTGTTTTTTTTTTTTTTAATATAATTTCAGGCAATAAGACTTCTGGACAACAGCCGGTTACTTAGAGCAGCTAACAGTTGTGACCAGTTGATCTCAGTTTGATCACTTGGATGCACGTGTTGGAGTAGTACCAGATAGAGAATGTGCAAGACAAGAAACTAAATTTAGATCGTGCAATTTTCAGTTACCTTTGAGATGACATGTAGTTTCATAATGTGTAGTTTCACATATATAGTTTCTATTAATGAATTATCGTAACCAACGATACAACTTGATCACCATTGTGGTAAATGTATTGTAATAGTAAATAAGTAAATTTTCAATGATATTTTATAGTTACTCATAATTATTTGATGATAATTCTTATAAATAGTTCCTTAGAACACCATGAAGCTAAATTATAGTAACTATCCTAGTTACCATCTCAAGCAATTAAAAAAAAATTCCAGTAACTATATTAACAAATTTTAGTAACTCAGTTTCCTAGTTACCGGTTAATTGTATATTAGGAAATTCCAGTAACTATGTTTCCTAGTTACCATTTAATTGACATATTGTAGTAAACCAAGTTCCAGTAAATAGACTACGTACATGGACAGAAAGCATATATTCTAGTAAATCAATATAAAAGTTTGTTGTGAGTCATACTACAAGGGGTAGAAAGGCAAAGATTCTAGTAAATAATTTTCAAAAATCTGCTAAATAGAATATCGGTAACTACTAGGGCTAGAAAAGCATGGATTTTAGTAAAAAAAGTAAAAATATAGTAAACAGATTATGGTAACTAATCAAAGGAGGCATTTCTAGTAATCAAATGAAGTTACGAGATCCATATGGTGCCTATAGACTACCACCGACGCTTATTTTTTAAATTACTATTAATAAACAATGCATTTACTTTCGGCTAGCTGCGCTTCCATTATTACCTGGCTGGCACGCCGTGAAATCAGCATCATGTGATTACGCGAACCCACGGATGCTGGTTCGGTGCGAGCCTGGTGCGGTTGGGTGACCTGGCTACAGAATATCAGATTCAATAGCTAGCTACAGACTATATATATATATATATATATATATATATATATATATATATATATATATATATATATAGAACTATTAGTCCATGGCTGGCTACAGAATATTTGGTTCTATAGCCAGGTCGCTGTGTCGCGCGCGAGCTGGCCCGGTCCGGCCACATGTTCTCCCGGGCGCACCGCACCACACCAGACCATGCATTGATGCCACGACGTTGACTCAGCTGGATGTGCTGCCCGTACTAATTAGCCATAGCCTTAATTTATATTTCCCTAATTTATGCCGTTTCCTTTTTAATCGACCACAAAAACACCAAACCCATCTCATCTCCTCACGTACCGGTCCAGAGGTCTGCAAATTCTCGACGGCACTGCGATCACGGCGGCGGCGGTGGAGGCGGCTCCTCGTTCAAGCCGACTGCTCCTGACATGTGCGCCCCCACGGCGAGCGACAAGCAGCAGCGTTTGGCGCTGTGGCCTCGACGGTTGCGGCGCCGGTCCCTTCTCCTCACTGATGGCCGTGGCGGCGATGAGGAGCAGAATGCGACACACGTTTTGCTTCTTCGTGCGGGAGACGTCCCACCAGATGGGACGCTGCGACTACGACGACATGTCGTCTGATCCATCTCCGACGTCCGAACGGCGGTGCGCGTCATCTCCATCGGATGCACAGCTCCCCTTGGGCAACAGTGAATCGGCATCAGACACTCCTTGGCGGCGGGCCTTCTCCAACAGCTCGGCGGCGGCGCCTCGCTCTTCTCGGTGGCGGCTGTAGGGCCCCTTTCATCCGTGCAGTAGACTCGGCGGCGGTGCTCGGTGCGGCCTGGTCTACGCGGATGGCGCACCTCGCGGCCGCAGCGCTCGGCCGTGGGGCTGTTCGACCCGCGCGCGGATGGCTGCATCCACGATGGCTGCCGCGGTGAGCAACGATGTCGCTGCTGCCGGGACGCCGGGACGTCGTCCTGGTTCCATCCGCCGGTAAAGCCGCACGTCTGGTGTCTCATCCCGATGATCTCCAAATATACAAGCTAGCGGAAGTATTGTACATCTGTTTTCACTTCTATTTTCTTCTAGCATCGTTCTACTCATACTTTTCTAAAGCAATGTACATCTCTTTACAGCTAGAAGGAATCTTCGTCCTGATCTTTAACCATGATACGTATACTTGCCGTTGTACGTGTCCATCTACAACCACAGCATGAGGCAGTAATGGAGCTGCCCCTGATCTGCTGATTTCAAAGCTTCAGAGATCAAGATGTTTCCACTAACCTCGTTCTTGGCCTTCGATCGTGTTTGATATAAGAAAAATATAGGGCTATGTTTTCGTTGTAGTAACTAGTAACTTGATGATGTCATTGTTGTAGGGCCGTGTGAGGTGTGGAGCGATGAGGAGCAGAATGCGACCCACGTCGGCGTGGCTGGAATCGCGCCGAACGAGGCTACCCGCGGCGACGGCGCGACGCTGCCCGCCCTGCTCGGATGCCATGCCCCTCCCTCGCCTCGACCCTTCACCGCCGTGGATCGGATGCCGCGCTCCCCGTGGCGCTAACGAAATGATTTTGCGAAAGCACTTGCAAAATCTTTTCCGTGGCGGGCACTTTTTTGCCCGTCACGGAAAATACCCCGCCACGCCCAGCTTTTGTTTTACGGGCGGACGTGTTTTTGCCCGCCACGGGAAAGATTTTTTCGCGTGGCGGGCGTGTTAAGGTGCCCGCCACGCAAAAATACGATATTTTGCGTGGCGGGCACCTTAACACGCCCGCCACGCAAAAAATCTTTCCCGTGGCGGGCATCTTAAAAGGCCCGCCACGGAAAATGCAGGCCCAAATAAACCCAAGGCGAGGCCCAATATCCGCCTCGATATAAATTGACACTTAGGGTTTCACTCCCGCCATTCTCCCACCCGCCCTCGTCCCCGCCTCATTCCCGCACACGCCAGCTAGGGTTTCGCCCTCGCTCCTCCACCCTCTCCCACTCCGCGCCCGCCCGGGCCGTGAGGAACGATGCCGTGGTGGAAGCGATCCAAGTCGGCGTTCCACCGCGTCCGTCACCCCGTCCTCTTCCTCGGCCTCCACGCCCATCGCCCCGCTCGCCGCGCGGCGTTCCACCACACGCGCCCGGCCCGGAGGCAACGGGCCACGCGGAGACGGACCGGACTCGCGCCGCCCAAGCTCACGCGCGCCGAAGCTCGGGACCTCGGCATCGACGACGATGAAGACGACGACGGCGGCGGATCCAGGCGGCGGCTCTACCGACGGGCGGATCCGGCCGCGGGCGCCCCGCTGGCGGTGGATCCGGCCGTGGCGGCCCTTCCCGGCCAGGGGATCCCGGCGCGGGGCCCCCGCTACCGGGCGGATCGGGCGCGGGTTCGCCGGCGGGCGGATCCGGGCGGCGACCTCCCTCTCCGGCGAGATGGCAGCCCTCCTCCTCCCTCTCGGGCGGGCGGATCCGGGCGGCAGCCCTACCGGGCGCGGATCCGGGGCGGCCCTACCGGCGGCGGATCCGGGCGCTGTCCCGCCGGCGGCGGATCCGCAGCGACCTCCCCTCCGGCGCTGATCCGCCACCGAAGCGGCGAATCCGACCACCGAAGCGGCGGATTTGGCATCCCGGCGGCGCCGGGCGGGCCCGGTGGGCTATCGGGCCGGCGGCTCTGGTGGCCTATCGGGTTTTTATTTTTATTTTTAATTCAGTTGCCGTGGCGGGCGTTTATGCCCGTCACGCAAAAGGTACCATTAACCGTGACCTTTGCTTGCAGGCGGGCGCGTGTGCCCGCCACGCGAAATTTTTTTTGCCCGCCACAAAAATGCTTTTAGGTACTAGTGGCAGCGCCCTCTCTACGGTAGCCCCAGCAGCTCCCCGTCGTGGTGTTGACAGATCTGGGCGAGACCTCGTCCATGACGAACGCATGCATGGAGGGAGCCGGCCAGTCCCAGGGCTGCCCGTTGGGATGTTGACGACCACCTTGCCGCTGCCCCTACGGGTGGCCTTTTAGCCATGACGGATGCAGGATCATGGCAGGTCATGTCCACGACCAGGCATGGATTTGGTGATTCTCGGATGATAGTGAATTATCGTAACTAACTGTACAAGTTCTGGTAAATTACTGAAGGCATTCTCTAATGCCTGCATTTTGCTAGTACTATTTCAACCTTGAGGTCGTCCATTTGTTGCTTCGGTGCCTACATTCTTTTAGTGTCCTCTTTGTGTGTCTGCTTTCTTTGCTTGCCTACGATTGAAGTTGGTACGTGATTTCCCATTCTTGAGTAGTATGTCCTTACTAGCTTAGTGATATTAACTATTTTCTTATGAATCCTGCATACTGAAATCAATTTATTTTTTGCAGATTGATGATCTTCCATGAACGAGCTTGTGTCCTCGGCCGCTACGCATAGCCGGATCTCGCACGCGATATAGCCGGCGCCGGCGCCGCACGGATTCGGATCCGGTGGCAACATGGACCGCCCAAGTCGGATGGCAACCCCCAATGCGTACAAATATAGATGAATTAGTTTGGTTTTCATCCAAAAGCTCGATGTGTTATATATTAGCGATGAACAACAAGTTAGTATTTGATTTACTAATTTTGTAGTTGGTTACTGTTGGAAAGCACCACGCTTTGTATGACCTAAATATTATTCAGCAGAGATTCTCGTAAATATATTTCTTAGTGCAAATTCTCGTAAATGTTTCCTAGTACAAATTATCGTAACTATTTGCTAGTACAAATTCCGGGAAATATTATTAATGTAAATTCTCGTAAATACTTCTAGTAGAAATTGTGGTAATTTGAATTATCGTAACACTTAGCTTCCGTGCACGTGAGTTCTCGTAAAACATTCACATGCTCACGTACATGAATATGTGCATGATATTACCATATCCGCCCATTTGAATTATATATCGTAACTACCCCCAGCATTTACTTGCTTCGCATGCACATGTGTACATGCCGTAATAGCCGGGACAAGCTTTGTTTGGTAGGCAATTAAATCCAGCGGTAATCATGGATAAACAATAACTCTTCGTCGGGCACCGGACTGGATCAGCATGGACGAGCGGGGAACGCCTGGTGCGCTAGCCCGGCCTGGCTACAAAATGACAGATTCTCGTAGCCAGCTACACTATACTCTCCCTATATATATATATATATATGATCCTAAATAGCAATTATATATACATCCGCTATTTAGAGCCTTAGGCTCTAAATACTATTTAGAGCACCGTCGAATCGAACCACCAGCTCCGCGAACCTTCCCAAGAAAAGTAAATTTTCATTCCGCAAATCGTAAGTATTACTACCAACTTCATGCATGAACCTTCCCAAGAAGAGTAAACTTTCATCCCGCAACCATAAATATTACTACCAGCTCCCGCAAACAACAATAAATTTTCATCCGCAACCGTAAGTATTACTACCAATTTCATGCATGAACCTTCCCGCAAAGAGTAAATTTTCATCCCAAAGAACCGTAAGTATTACTATCGCCCCCGCAACCGTAAGTATTACTACCAAATTTATCCATGCGGCCGTGAACGATCCATCTGCGAGAGTAAGTATTACTACCGGGTGGATAACCAACCTCACGAACCCGGTGCCTAAATTTGGCAACCGTAAGTTATTCCCTCAAGGCAATTTTCAATCTCCTCAATAAACGTTGCTGTCGACGCTGCATGCATGCATTACCCCGTACAAACCAGTGTCCCGCATGCATTAATTAACACCTATAATTTAGGAAATCAAGCAAGATTCCTGGTCGTAAAAGCTTAACGATTTTGCACGTCCTCCCCAACTCATGGAAAGAGGGCAGTTGACTTTTTTTCGTCAGACCGTAATTCTACTTCAGACCGACCGAACTAATAGTTGTCAGAAATATTTCATGTATACTATGATTGTTTGAACGTAAATATTTCATGACCGTATAGTAGTAAACTGGAACATTCTACGAGTCTACGACGAATTTAGTGCTACTCCCTCCGTCCCAAAATAAACGACGCTTTTAAGCTTCCCGAGAAACATATGCCGGCAATCATATACTAAAATAGGATTAATATTTATATTACATAATTTGTATCATTGGAAAGATCTTTTGATCTAGTTTTTTAACAAATTTATTTGGAGATTTAAATCTTCTACGTATTTTCTACAAATCGAAATCAAACTTGTGGCACGAAAAACCTAAAACGCCATTTATTTTGGGACGGAGGGAGTATATACTTTCCACACTACTATGCACCGAGCACCTGGCCATGGCATGCAGTAGTAATTATTAGTAGTACGATATACTACTCTTTATGCTTTTCTCTTAATTTTGGTAGTACTTTTTACTTTTTAAGAAGAAAATTTCACAACCAATAAAATTCCTTTCTAAACCACCGTAACAATCAAATTACACAAATTCTTAGACATTCATGTTCACATACATCATGAACACATACACCATGACGCAAATTACAGATACATGTGAATCTCGTGCAAACAAGCTACTGACAAAACAATGAGAAAATACTGTAAGATACTGACAACTACTTGAGAGATATCGACAAGTACCGATTTAAATACCGACAAGATAATGACAAAAATACTTATACTAACGAAATATTTGATGAATTTGTCATGGGCATGGCAACTGTAGTAGCGACACATTGATGTCCACATAGTTGGTTAGGAGTACTTGTTAGTTTTTGTCAGTATTTTCCTTAGGTACGTATTATTATATTTTCATCGGTACGTGTTGGTATTTTCCTCGTGTAATTTTAAATCAAGAAGGGCTCCTTTTGAATCAACCATTCCCCTTGAGATTGGAGGGATCCTCCAATTCGAAAGGAGAATGGTTGAATCCAAACTAGCCCTAATAGTCAGCAGTTGAGCAAGTCACAATTCAGTTGCACTAAGTAATTCATCATCTAGGCTTTAGTATTACTCCTTTAATTTAGGAGTACCCACGAGTTCTCATTAACCACTATATACTAAGAGAGGAGAGAGCAGAGACTAGTTTGCTAGTATTTTATAAAGTTACAGACCAACTACTCCCTCCGTCCTAAAATAAACGACGCTATGGGAAGCGTGGGTCAAACTTTCTCAACTTTGACTAAGTTTATAGAAAATACGTGCAACATTTAAATCTTCAAATAAATTTGTTAAAAACTAGACTTAAAAGATCTTCCCAATGATACTAGTTACTTAACATAAATATTTATATATTTTAATATATAATTGCCGATATTTTAAAAACGTTGACTTTCTTTTAGTCGGTAACGCTCTTTTATTTTAAACAGAGGGAGTATGTAAAAAATGATTTGACACCTACATGCATGCAAATGTCTATTTCTAGTACGTCCGTGCATGTGCGTTGCGCATGTGGACCAAACTGGGGGCGAGCACGTGGGCTAAGCGGGAGCGTGCATGTATATTTCTGTTTCTCGTTCATTCCTTGCGTTGCGTGCACGCGGGCCAAGCGGGAGCGAGCGGGCGGACCGAGCCAGTGGAACGAGGCGCGCGGGAATAATTAAATTAAAGAGGACGGCCGCGAGTGTGGGCCGAGATTGGGCGCGCGTGGCCACCGCATGCGGGCCCACGGGGTACGAGGGCGTGCACGGACTGATGCGGGGCGCGCGCGCGGAGACGGTTCGGGCGGGAGGGGTGCGGGTGAGTCTGATTAAATAGTTGGGTTGGCTGGTGGGGTTCATGGTGTAGAATAATTTTACCATTATCAGTAAGACCCCCTTTGATTTCAGGGTGAAACACAGGATTTTTGTAGGATAGGAATGTCGTAGGATAGTTTCCTTTCCTTGCCTTTGGTTCCCAGCAAAAACAAAGGAAAAAAATCCTGAGGAATCGAATCGAGACTCATTCCGGAGGGAAAATACCAAGAGGTCCGACCTCTTGAAACAATCCCGGCGCTGAACGCCTCCGCCTCACAGCCCGAGCGGGCGGCCGCAGGGCCTCGCGAAACTTGAAAAAGACCAATCCAAACGAACAGGCGCCGGTCGCGAATGAATCAAATCATAAGTCACACTTTCGCAAAAAAAAAAAAAAAAAAAAAACGTCGCGAGGTCGCAGCGCCAACCGCTCAAGCACCAACGCCACCGAGGAGGGAAGAGGATGTGGGTGGGGAAGCGCCACCAGAGCCGGCCCCGCTAGATCCGGCCATAGGGCCGCGGATCCGTGATGGGAGCGCCAAATCGGGCGAACAGAGCGCCGCCGCCGCCTCTTCCTCAGCGCCCGGGCCCGCCGCCGGAGACCCCCTTCGCCCCTCACGAGCGGGCGCCTCGCCTAGTCCGTATCAGCGGGGGTGGCCGCGGCTGCTTGCAGATCCAACGTGGGCGCAAATGGAGGTTGGGTGGCCGCCGACATCCGGTTGGACGGGCGTTGGGAGCGAGAGAGCCAGCGGCAGGCCGGCAGAGCTGCATGCGAGGGTGCGTGACTGGGTGGATGTCGTGAAGGGCGATGGTGGTTTTTCTTCTTTATTTTTTTTTTTATTTTTTTCTATAACTGGCGGAGGCAATGGAGCTGCCAGGCTACCAAAGGCATCGTATAGTCGTTTTCCTACAGGATTCATTCCTATGGAATCACGTGAACACGGCACTCCAATCCTGTATTTTTCCCAATCCTATCCCATCTCCACCCTAGCATCCAAAGGGGGCCTAAGAGGGTTCAGCTGCAATCGAGGCTGCTTATCAGTTTTCAATTGCACTTTGGATCTTATTAGGCCCTGTTTGTTTGAGCTTTTGGATTCCAAAAGCCAAATAGCTAGGTTCCCACAAGCCAACTTTCGGGAGCATTTTGGCTTTTGAAAAGTATAAAAGCTGAGGTCCAAAAGCTTCTAGAAAATCCAAACAAACAAGCCATTCCTATGTGAACAATTCTTGTGATCACTTTCTCTATAAAAAGTGGTGGTGAATAAGAACTCTCTGTACTCCAAATACATCTATCTGTTGAAGTCGTAGCCTATATATAACAAGTGCTACGACACACAATAATATAATTCGATGGTCATTTGTTGATCACCAACTAATTGTTTCCACAACATTTCATAAATTTATGAAAATAGGAATGAAAAACTAGCTATTTCAACCTAGCTAGACATTTAGTATTACATTGTTGTCCAAAGTGTCATGAACGTGAAGCCATAGTAAGTACTCTATAGTGGTGCAAAAGATGGTGGAAGCAATAGGAGTGCTCGTTTCTCATCAAGTACACCAATGATCCGGGGCTTGAAAACAATCAAGATCCAAAAAGGGAGGGAGAGGTAGGGTGTGGGGTGTGGAATTCCATGTCATCTTCCTCATTCATTCACCTCAACCTCTATTTTATTTTGTTTCAGTATACTAGCCTCTTCTCTAACCTCAATTTCTCCGGTGAATTATAGCCCTATACTGTGAGGTTGAGGGTGGGGGTGGGGTGAGGTGTTGTGTGTTTGTCAATGACCAATCATATATCGATGTTTATTGTGTTGTCCAATCTCACCTCTTTGTTTTGAGAGTTGATGTGTCATCATCCGCCATCAACCCTCTCCTTTCACGACAATAACAAGAGGAGTTTGCAAAGTAGCATCTCGACAATGCGAACAATAAATGTGATGATGGTATTTACTATATAATCACACAACTATCCTATTGTGACCTAGCGTAGACTAGCGCCAACCCGTGATAAAGGGGGCCATAGGTCACACGGGAACTGTGACCCAATACATGACCATGATGATGTAGACAATTATGAGCTACATCCTCTTCCTTTTTCCGTGTTGAGCTCATGTGTTTTTTAGCATAAATGGCGTGTGCTCGCCTTTGCATTATAGTAGGGGAAAATAAGAGTACAGAGTTGCGAGTTATGGAAACAACAAGGAGAAGAAGAAACCAAAGAAACTAGAAGAAAGCAATATCAAAATATGTACAACATCCTAAATCTCCTCCATGAATGAGATGAAGAGATCACTTTGCTCCTCCAGTTCCCCATGTATTTTACTTTGTTTGGTCACACCGAAGGTGAAAATCGCTCATGTATTTATTTATCTCATATTTAAGTTTCCAATATGGGGATCTCTAACTTACCCCGAATGTAATCAAAATGCATACCTATGTTTGCAAAATTGTTCTTTTTATTTTCCCTTTAGCCTTGGTGTATGCAAGTTAACTATAAATGCCATGGGTTTACTAGCAACACAATGCATTGTAGAAAATTGTGCATGCAGGAGGTAATAATATTCTCTCCCCCTCTGCTAGACAAGACCGAGAAAGCAACTCATGCCATTGTCTTCAATGCAGCTCGCCTTGTTGTGTCGTCTAGCATCTCATCTGGCAAGCACCAATTCGTGGTTGTGTTACATTTGGATGATAGCTAGGGTTGGATCAACTGGGACAATAGAGGGCTCAAGCCCTGATACAACCTGCACACCGATGGAGAAGATGAGGGTGGAGAGGGAGGAAACAAGAAAAAAAAATAGGAGATAAGGTGGAACCAAAGCACACATGGAAATCACCCCCTTAATCTTGGTCTGTGTCTGCCACGTGAAGCTACCATGCATACACCTTGTAGCGGCTAGACCAATCTCAGTGAAGATTCATTATATATAGTTTCATTCTCATTTAAACCTATGACATGTCAGACAATTTGCTCACTAGATATTTATGAGGAAAGAGAACAACCGAGTTTTGTCAGGATGAAACATGTTTAAAATGAGAAGAAACCTCCACCAAGCCCAATCTGTTTCATTTTCACACGCTGTTGTAGTCTTCGGGCTCTCTTGCATAGGTGTCGGCCCTCCTCGGTTGTTGTTGACGCCTCTCACTTTCCTCCCTAGTCTCTTTCATGCCTGCTCATGCTATCCCATGGCTATTCCGTGCCTCTTTCCATGCCCGTCTAGTCCGCAATAGTGATGGGCCCAAACTGGTGCATGATGGGGCAGACATCATATGTCGTGTTGCTAGTGGTGGAGCAGTTTTGAGAAGATGGTGAAGCGAGGCGCCCCAATCACGAGCGGCGAGACAAAGGGATCAGCGACAATAACATTAGCATGGGCGACATGAGGAGGAACTTCAAGGCCGTGGCCAAGGTGTGTGTCTTGTGGGGTGGAGTCCGTCTCCACTGCAAACGCCTAGAGTGAGGGCCAGCGCGCCGTGGAGCTCCGGAGATAGAGCCCAAGACTGGGCTCGCCTTTGGCGGCCGGTGACACCCTCTTCTCCACCTAGTACATACACTGGTATCTATCGCCTTTCATCTTTCTTCTGAATTAATAATCGAATCCTACACCATACTATGCTGGTGTAACCTGTACATTCATAGTTTGGATGAGAAATACTATTTATATTTGCTCTAGACTCCATGCATGGATATATGCATAAGCTCGATTGTTTTCCTAAAACAAAATATCCTCGTTTATTTTGTTTGTCACGGCTACCTAGTTCAATTTACATAGAATTTCAAATGGCTGCATAGTTCATATGGCACATTTATCACAACACCACGCAAGAAATTAAATGTCACGGCTTACCTGTAAAACAGTAAAATGAAACGTATGAGTGCACAACTCACTCACCTGCATGCGGTTAATTAGTCTCGTGTTCTGTCGTTCAGTCGCTGCCAGCCAGCTACTTTCCATTCCAGCACAGTTCAATGCATGGATGCCTACTGCATTTGTCTACTAGTCTCCAGTGCAAACAGCCACGTACGAAACCCAGGAGAAAGGCATTGCAATTTCCATTTTCTTTCCGCCGGATCTGTTACCGTTAGGGATTGATCTTCGACTACACGACGTCACGACCCCTCCTCATTTTACTCCAAATTTTCTGATCGTTTATTTAATTTTTATCGAAAAGAACTAAGCCAGTTTGATTTAATTAGTTCATGGCTGAATTCCGATAAGTGATCGAAAACACTAACAAATAAACCATATGCGCTGCATGCATGTTTCATTTCATGCATTATATCACCAGCAGGCACCACATTCATCAGGATCGATGGATCAGTTCGCGAGAATAAGTAATGAACTGAGCCTTGTCTATCGCAAACTTACTGAATCAGAAATAACAATAAGAGAGAAGCAACGAAGGTACATGAACAATGGTTCACTTTCACAGTCACAGTCACAGTCACAGTCACAGACGACATGCATGCGACTGCCGGCGGCGGCGGCTGCGGCTGCTGCTGCTGGTGGATCATATTCATATCGATAGATGCGACGCCCGACGGAGCAAGCAAGCTAGTCGTCGGCGTTGCGCCAGCAGACGAGCATGGCGACGCAGCGGCGCACGATGTAGAACCGCGCCCGGTGCTCCTTGATCTTCCGGGAGAGGCGCGCGCCGGTGCCACAGCGCCTCCTCTGACGCTGATGCTCCCCTCCCCTCCCCTCCCGTGCTGCCGGCTGCTGCTGCTTCACGCCGCCGTCAACGGTGGTGGAGTAGCTCCGGCCGAGCACCGCGGCTGTGGCGGCGGCACCACCGCCCACCGTGGGCGTGTGCGTCACCGCCGGCGCCGTCTCGATGTCCAGGTCCGTCGACGAAGACCACCTCCTGTGCCCGCGCCCGGGCGTCGGCCGGCTCCTCGCCCCGGCGCTCTTGCTGCCGCTCCTCGCCAGCTTCTTCGCCGCCTCCACCTGCTTCTCGCTCCCTCGCGGCCTTCCTCCATCGAATTCAGCGAAGGAGAGGAAGCTAGGAAGGACACTGGGGGACCCACCGGGCAGTGTCACCTTGAGAGAGCGTGGCCTTTTATAGTAGCCACCAGCAAGGTAACTGAAGCCCCCAACAGCTGAGCCTGCAGACAAACCCACGCGCCCGTCAGGCTTCTCTCATCGTCTCGGTCGTCGCCGCTCGAGTCCCCCCACCGCAAATGTGCAGGCAGCACTGTGGTAGTTCCGAAGACAATGATGAGAGGTAAGTTCCAAAGTTGGTATGGACGGACTTACCATTGCGCTAGAGCACGCATAAGCGGCATGATGCACGCGTACGTTACATGATGGTGTGAGATGATGGAGGCAAATCGTATAGGACCCGGTCCTTTCTTCATCCTGAGGACCCTGCTCTCCAAACGACATGTGTCATCTGTATGAATCTCAAAGCATATGCATCCGTATTCATCTACCGGCACGTTAGTTTGACGTTAATGCTTAGCCTTCCGTCGGAAGCCACCCTGCCCATGAAGCCAGTAGCCGCCGCGGCCGTCGCCTGTCGCCGCGGATGGCGTGGCTGAATGCAGAGAGCAGGAGCCAGACCAAGGCGCTGCGGCCACGGAGGGCTGCGGGTCCGCGCGCGCCTGGCCTCGCAGGTGAGGCGCCGCCGCCGTCCCTCTACACGAAGCGGCCGCAGGATTGGGTGAAGCCAAACCCTTCCGAGCTCGGCGACTGCACCACCATCATGCTCCGGAATATCCCCAACAAGCTCAGGTAACCGTAACCACGCCAATTACAATCATCTCGAGGACACGGACATGCACGGTAGCGATATTCTTTTCTTAGCTTGTTCTTGATGAATCTTGCCCCCATAGATTCAGTCGTTTATCATGTGTGCAGGAGTGGAGATATGATCTGGGATTCTTGGGCACACGATGCGTCGAAGGATCCATAACACAGTGTTTGGACTTGGGGATTCAGGCTAGTAGGCTGAGAGTATTTTTTTTGGGCAATCGAGCTTGCTGATAATGCATATGCTACCGTCAACTGCAGTTATGTGCCCATGTTTTGGTGATTCATTGACAGAACCTACATATACTGCTTTGTGGTGACAATTGCTCTGTTATTTTCTTCTTCTTTTTGTATCTCAATTGCTCTGTTATTTTCAGGTATATAGATTGAATCCATGTATATGGTGCTGGACTGCCAGATGTGATTAGTCAACTGTGTCAATCTCTAATTTTAGGCTTCCCTGGATTTTTCTGGAGTGATGGAGTGAAGGAAGAGAGAGGAGTGTCCACCATCTGATTGCAAGGAAGCTCATCAGAGTCCTGGCCAGAATGCAAGTTAGGAAGATTTGTAGCTCTGAAGACGAATTGCATAGTAATAAGCAGGCCCTTTTATTCTGAACTGCTTTGTTACAGCAAGGTGTACAGATGCTATAAGTTGTAATATGCACATTTACATTCGAGATCCACGCAGGCTTAGCCTGATAATTTATATATAATACCCATCCATTTGCATATTTTCATCAAAGGAGAGTACACTGCAGTGCCACATTTACATATTTCCATGACATTCCTCAAATCAAATTCGAGATCCACTCATTTTTTGTTATCTAAAAGTTGTCACTCCAGCATGAATTTACAGATGCTATAAGTTGGGCATGCCGTAGTCTATGCTGGTGTCACAATGTCGGGTCCAAACGTCGAACACTTGAAGTGCGTGGCCGAGGAACTACAGCTCCAGCAGCAGGTTACCTCCGCACAAAAAGCCATGGAGCTCCGCCACGCGCCGGCGCAGTCCGCGGCTGGGCGCGGCCGGCAGGGCGAAGCGGGGAGCGGGGCGAGGCGGCGATGAGCGGCTCCGCGACAGCCCGGTGCCGACGAGCGGGTCCACAACGCAGCCGCCGAGGACCTAGCCCTGGCCGTCGGAGACGAGCACGGCAAGGCTGAGCAACTCGGGAGGCGTCGGGGAGCACCTCGAACTCTCGCCATCTCACGCAGGGGAGGTCCGCGCGCAGAGATGGCCCGCCGGCGGCTCGCGCGGAGGGTAGGGGCGGCGCCGTCGGGCGGTTCGAGCAGACAGAGGGTGGGCGGGTGGCGCTGCCGTGCAGCTTCAGCAGACGGCTCGAGCATGCTCGCGAACAGGCCTGAGCGCCGCTTGGCTCCATGGCTTCTAGGCAAAGATTGAGCAGAGCCGCCGCCGCCGCCTCTGCCCGTGGTGGCTTACAAGGAAGGATAAGCGGTAACGTCGAGCTAGCGTGCCGTCGGCTTTGAGATTGGTGAGATATAGGTGTCATCTAGGGAGTAGGGTCCTCCCGATCCCGAAAGGACCGGGTCCTATAGAATTTGCCTCCGTATATCTCTAGCCGCCTCTAGCATCCATCACCATATCGATACGCAACCGCCTTTCATAGCTATAGACGCTAGTCTGCGCTCACGAAATCTATAACGCGTGGAGGATGTTCAACGGGGTGACGTAAGTCGTTGGAGAGGCACCTCTTTAAACCCCTCCCCCAATTACATCATGCTTTCCATTGGCTAAAAATAATTGAGTTAGATGCACCGGGGTCCATTTACTTATATAGGGTTTTAGTTGGATCCATCAACTCCAAGAAGTAGATTTCTAGGTTCATAAAATTTTAAAACTATTCATTGCAAGTCCATTCCCTCCACGAGTACACCTTTTGCAACTCCCTCTTTTCGTCCCTTCCTCGCCTCACTCCTCCCATTTTATCAAACCAGCTAGGGGAAATAATATAACATCTCTCTCCCCTGTAAATTTGGAGGAACAATCTCATTTTTGTGGAAGTTGATCCTTATGTCGAAATTTGTTAAAGCCATACCGGTTTGGTTTTGAGAACCGGGTATTCCAAGAACCGCAATAATTTTATAGGTCGGTGCGCCCCACCGATGGCGTGTGCGAGATGGAAGACGAAGGGTTTATCCCGGTTCAGCCATTGGGCCCTACGTCCAGCCAGCTTGCGACTTCAGATACCTCGCACCAATGTGCACGGGAACCAAAGCGGTTACAAGCTGATTTGGGGATGAAGGAGAGCTTCAACCCCGGGTTTGAGATGGCTAAGTGTGAATACCTAGAGAGTCGATCCGTTTTCTCTCATATATATCTCTCCCTTTTATAGTAGAAAGGAGAGATAAAATGTATAATACGTGTCGAATACATGTGTCAAGGTGTCTCCATCGGCCCGTGCCCTTTGGCAGGTGCATGTCCGAGCTCGGGCCTCGGGTGTCCCGTTGGAGTGTTGTCCCATGGACGCCGCATCCTTGGGTCGCCGTGGTACGTGTCCCTCCGCCGACGGAGCCCCGAGGACCCGAGGGGGTCCTCTCAATCCGCATGAAATCGGCCTCTCTGGAGGCGTCGTAGCTGCGTGTCCATTCTCGTGAGCCACCGGATACGTGGCGGGAGGTGGAACGCTTAGCGTATAAACAAAGGCGATCATGGTTTCCCATCCGCGGTGGCGTGTGAAGTAACGCCCCTTTATGTCCCATCAACGGGGCGAGAGGAGATGACGGAGCAGCGAATCGAGAGGGCAATCGATTGCCCTCGTCACCGAGCCTGCGGAAGCAGAGGCATTTACCGTGGCTGCCCCCCACTACCGGCCGGCGCTTCCCCAAGGTGCGCCCGGGCCGTCGCCTCGGGCGAGACGGAGAGGTTGTACCCGGAGGCTCCCGCCCCGGGCGAGACGGAGGGTTGTGCGCCCGGGACCTCCGGCCTCCTGCGAGGCGAGATTGTGTCCCGGGGTCTCCTGTCCCAAGGCGGAGGAGTGAGCCGAGGCGAGAGTTGGTTTGTTTGAGTAAGATCCTCCCCGGGTGGAGGTTGGACCGGGCCGCATGGTGTCTAGTTTCTCCAGCCCGGCATAGTGGTCACCTTTGGTCCTTCTTCTCCACGCCTTGATGACTCTAACAACACCCGTGTTGGGCCGCCTCTACGCTTCCCCGTCGGCCGTTGGGGCCAATCTGCGGGGTTTTCACCAAAGATACGGTTGGATGTGTTGAGCCCATTTGTCGAGCCTTTGTGGACGGGTCATCATGGGCCGCTTTGTGGGCCGAAAGGTGATATGCTTATCGATTCCTCCAAGCTTGTAGGTCGGGTGGCCAAGGTTTATTCTTCCCTTCCTACCGGTTTGCAGCCTACGCCGCGGGTCCCGGGTCATTTGGCCCTGTTGGTTTTGGGCCGATCCCTTCTAGGGTCTATAGGCCGCATCGTCCTTCTTGGGCTAGAATTGTTCGGGGCCGATTATTTTCGCCCCGACAAGTAGCCCCGAGCCCCCCGAGGGAGTGGTTTGACCGCGCTTAGGGTTGGTCGTGATTTTCTTGTGATGGAGCTAATTTCTCATTCCCGTAACGAGTGCGCGCAATGTGTAGCCCGAGGCCTCTGGTGGAATTGTTAATTCCCTCCGAGGTCTTTTCTTGTTACGCTACCGGTAAGATCCGAACTACCCGCTAAATTGTGCAAATGTGCAAGGGATGTCCGTTGTGCGAGGGCAGCTCTCGCCCCCGCCTTATGTGCGCAAGGTCGTTCCGAGCCTCCCCTACTTTTGTATTTACGCCTCCTCCGCCCCTTCTAGAAGGGAGGAGAAGGGGAGACATGCCACACCGCCCCGGAGCCGAGTGCGACATACCCAGCTGAGCATTGTAACAGAAATCTAAGTGGAGTGCCCGTGCCCCCCCGGAAAGCAGGGTCGGCCGCGGTGGTGGTCAAGGACGCACCCATGAGAACTCGGCCTTCTTAGCAGATCCCTGTTCCGACAAAGGGACCTCCCGAGGGCCACAGAGGGCCTCCCACGGATGGGACATCCCTATAAGTGGTTACCGTGAATCTTAGATACATCCAGAAATCCAGCTCCCCGAGGGCCCTGCGAGGCCTGTTGTGCATTTCCTCTCGTCCTTGCTCCTGGGCGCCCCCGAGGCAAACAGAAACCCTGGGCCCAGCTTTAGAACCCCGGACCGTATAGGGCACGGAGCCAAGGCCGCCCCTCGAGGGCAGCGCACAGGGGTGGTTTTTTCCCCCGCCCGAGGGCTTTCGCGCCTCCCCCCGAGGGCATTTCGGCCGGCAACGGCTCGACATTTTTACCCCGACAGGTTCGCGGCGATATATCACGCTTTTCACGCCGCTTCTCTCGCAAGCGAGGTGGACTGCTCACGTCCGACGGATGGGTTGCCGCAGCCGCTTGCGGGTCGCCGCTTGACGCATTAACTCGCTGGGCCCATCGCTGCTTGGGGTTGCCCGCCCAAGATCGCCGGAGCGCCGATCGACCGTCGCGCCGGCTTAAAATTTGGCTTGACGGTTCCCTCCCCTCCCCTTATATTTGGGCGCGGCCACGGCTTGCTTCCTCCACGCCCAGCCTTCCCTACGCCCCCACCGTCTCCAAGAGAGGAGAGGAAGGGATGAGAGAGAGAGGCGGTTGTACTTATTTGTGCAAGATCTCCCGTCGCCGCCGCTGTTGCCGAAGGAGAGATGACGCCGTAGGAGGAAGAAATCATTCTTCCCTTGATCCTTTCCGTGGCCGCGGCCATCTGGTGACGGAGATGAAGCCGCGGGGGTTTGTGGACGACGGCCTTCACGCCAAGCACGAACGACTCGCGCCGGAGTGGCTAGTTCCCCGACGCGGCCGCACGACGAGCCTCGCTTCACCGCCCGGGCTACATCGTTAGCCCGATGGACCACCATAGGCGGGGTTCGGCCGTGGCCGGGCGAAAGTCGGGTTCATGCGGGCGATCCCGCATTATTATGGTGTCGAGCTTCATCACATCGCCCCAACTCGATTGCTCAAGCATCGATCTTTGTTACCCTCTCGCGAGGGGTTCCCGGGGATCGAGCCCCATTGGGAACTATGGAGGTGGTTCTTCAAGGCGGAGTTCAACACTCTAAGCACCGAAGCCGGCTCACCACGGCTAGCAGGTGGGTTGGATCTTGCATTATCCAACTCCGCACTTACGACAAAGAAGAAGAGCCGGGCGGACGAGTACATCCTCCCGCTTGTCGGCTCGAACAAGGGATGGCAGAGGAGGGTTCTACCCTCCGAACGACGAGATGATCTCCTACTTACACCGGAGCGTGATGAAGGTGAAGCCCGACCATTGGCACCACGGGCCGCCGCAGCCGAGCAAAGATCATTTGGACGGCTTGCGGACCGCTATCCTCACACTCCTCGGCGCGAGGCGCTGACGCGCGCGCTGTGGCCGCTCTCGCTGCCGGGTGCCGCCCTTTATGCCCTACCCCTCGTCTCGGGAGATGACGAATGAGGCGGATCTTCAGGGAACTCGGATGGCATTTGGGGATCTCTCTGGGGAGGCCCTGACACGCTGAGTCCAAGTGTTCCTCGGCGACAAGACCCCCGAGATGATCCCTAGGATTCCGATTTGCCCCGGCCGTAGGGTATATCTCTTTGGTAAGTTCTCGATTTCTGGCGTCCTTCAATTTAGTCACCTTTCTTTCCCCGGATGTTGATCTTGGATCGCCCTTCCCTACCCGATCGGGAGAGATTGTCGCATAAGGAATCACTCCCGCCGGCAAGTGCCCGAGGACCAGGCCCGCCTGCGGATGCCAACCGTGTTTCTAATGAGCGCGAGCGGCCGAGGAAGGCTCATGAGGACGAGAAGAAGGCCGTGAAGGTGGCTAAGAACAATCGGGCGCTCTGAGCAGCAGCAAGCGCGGCGAGTCCCCAATCTTCGCCGACCGACGCAGATCGTCGTTTCGAGGGGAGGATACGACACCTTGCGCCCAAGACAAGACGCGATGGGTCGCCGACGCTGCCCGAGGAACTTGAAGAATTGATCGAGTACGCTAAGGCTGGTCGCCGGCTGGCATGGAGCTCCCCGAAGGGAGTACGCGGCCCCAATGATCCCGAACCCTATGGTTCCCGGGCGGGGCGTCGTAGTGGCGCCGAGGCCACCCCGGAGCGGCCCGTCGACCAGCGCCCCGACATTGCGGGAAGGGAACCCCTGTTACCCCCTCCCTCGGCCCGGCGCGGCTCGCCGTCGAGCCTGAGCCCTCCAGGCCAGGGGTCACGGCCGGCGCCTGGTCCCTATATATCTCGAATCGCAGCCTAATTCAAGGCCACTCCTAAGTCACCAGAAGTCTGGATCTTCCCCTCGTTTGTATGCAGCTTCTTCGTTAACTTTCTTCTTGATGCGAGTGTGGCCTTCCTGTATCTCTTCATTTCTTTCTCGGGGAAAAGGGGGAGCCGAGGTGCTCGTCCTCCACCCCCGAAGCGGCCTTAAGTCCAAATAGGGCCTCAAGCTTTGGCCGGCACCCCCCGGGTCTCGCTTGAACGCCCGGGCCGGCAAGACCGATTCTTCGGGGTAACGTCGTCGCCTCCCCCGTGATCCCAACTGTGGTGACCAAGTGATCCAGCCCAAGGACGCCGCCGCTACATCGACTTTGTTTCGGCCGGCTCCCGAGATGCCGCCACCCGGCTGTGCCGAGTCAACCCGAGGCTGGGGGTTCAGCCCGCCAGGCCCGTGTCTCCCCCCCCTCACCTCACCGCCGTTGCGGCGATAGCCACCGAGGGCTCGATTCCGGAAGGTGGCGCATGCCGATGAGGTACCCCGCGACGGGTCCCATAGGCATCGATTCTGAGGTTGGCGTAAATCCTCCCCGCTACGAGGCCTCGTGGGTCCTCTTGGGAAGTCCTCCAGAAGAGCTGCTTGATGCGGCCGAGGCCCCGACTTCTCCTACGGTAAATGGAGGGCGCCCATCGCCGTGGCCCTTCAATCCTCCAACCCGGCTCTTCTCTAGTCCCGAGGGGGTCTTCGGTGCCTCGTGACTCCTGTGTCCGTAGTGAGTCGCGAGGGGTCCTCGTGACTTCTTCTGGGTCGGGTTTTCCCGGCATGGGTGAAGATTCTTGAGCTGCCCCGATCTCCAAATGACCCCAAAGCCCAGGTGGCCCCCCACTCGAGCTCGGGAGGCCCGGGCCGGTGGTGCACCGCCCTTGTGGTGCATGACCGCCCGAGGTCGCCGCCTGACCGAGCATGAGCAAATTCGAGGTGGGCGTCCGAGGGCTTGCAAGATCGACGAGACTTTGTGCCAACGTCTTGCCCAGATCGATGAGGTTTGCCCGCTTCCTTCGCGCGCGATTCTCCTTCTTTTATTTGCTCTCCGTTGCCCGACCTGACGCCTGATCTTGCAGCTTGAAGAGGTTTACCCGAGAAATCCGAGTTGTTGCGCAGAACGCCTCGAACAACTTTCAGCCGTGCATAATGTGTTTCATGTATCCCGCTTGAAGAAATGTCTTCGAGTGCCCGATCAAGTGGTTGATATTGAAGGAGTTGCATTTGAACCTGATCTAGTTTATTCGTAATATCCTGCTCAAATTCTCGACAAGAAAGATCGTGTCACTCGCAGAAGAACAACCAAATGGTATAAGATCCAATGGAACCAACATTCAAGAAGAAGCTACATGGGAGTCGAGGAATATCCGCAAGAGCACTTCCCGGAATTTCTTGCTTCTATCTAGGTTATAATCCCCTCCCTGAGTTATAGCTTGTCTCTTTAAATTCTTGTAGCCTATATTAGATAAAACCCTACCTGTTTTATGAATTAGTTTGAGATATGTTTGCTCGACACATTTCCCTTGCCGTTACTTAACCCTAGGTTTTAAATCTCGAGACGAGATTTCTTTTAGGGGAAAGGTCAGAACACCCCTGGTGTTAATCAACTAAAATTTTGCCATGTCATCATGATCATCGCAAAGCATGCATGATTAGAAAATTTGAAATGCATCAAATTAAAATAAGTTTATATTTTAGAGAATTGTTTGTGCTTAAGAATTTTAGAGTGATTTAATTTGGAATTTATGTTTTTGATCCTAAGTGTGTTGTTGTATGATGGTTTAATAGTATAGGTTGGGAATCAAATTTGAATCAAATTCAAGTTTGAATTGAGCTTTGAAAACCCTAATTCCTATCCCCTTTTTACCCCCTTTTCCATAATTCAAAATTTAAGCAAAATTTGCCAAAACTTCCAAAAGCCAAGTTGTAGATCTTGTTTTGATGTACAAAAGATGTTAAAAGTTTTTGAAAAATAAATTTTAAAGTAATTTTGAATTCAAATTTGTCCCTTTTTGACCCCATTTCAAAAAGTCATATTTAGAGGCCGAATTTGAAAATCTTCCAATTGTGAAAATTGTAGATCTTGAAAAAATTAGGCCAAGTTACTTTTTGAGTTTTTCAAGTACAGTTCAAATTTGGGGAGAATTTGATCAAATTCGAAAAGTTAGGTTTTGAGTGCTACAAAGGAATGGGGGGTTCATTGCTCCCCTCCATACCAAGATGTCGCCGGCGGCGCCGTGGACGCCACGTGTTTCGCGAGCCCGGCCGCGTTTGCTGCCACCCGCCCACCTTTGCGACGCCACCATCCACCCGCCTAGCTCTCCTTTGCCCTATAAACGCCGAGCCGACACCGTCGCCCTCTTTCTTTCTTTTTCCGCCACCACCGACGACCATCGCCGCCGCGCCATTGCCGCCGCCATCGAGCTCCCTCCACTAAAATTAGTCACGCCACAAGCCGCAAACTTCCTGCGAATTTGAGTCGCCTCAGCCCATCCGCGATCGCCGCGTCGCCGCGCCGCCGGCTGCCGCGCCTTCCACAACGGCCCGCATCCGCGCCGCCGCGCCACCTCGCTGCCGCCCGTAGTCTCTGCGGTGAGCCTCGAGCTAAACCGCCTTGATATCTAGAGTTGCCTCGTTGTCCCGATGCCGGCCGCTTGACCATTTCCGCAAATGAGTCCGACGCTGCCGGACGCCATCGCGTTACCGGAGTCCGCCGCCACCGCCGCTCACGCCGCCGATCCGCCTCGCCCGTCTCCTCCGCCTCAACCAACGAGAGCATCGCGTTTCGGTGAGCTCCCGCCCGCCGCGCTATTCGCTTTCCGCTTGTCATGCCGTAGTCGCCGAACGCCGCCGCCGAGCCCGCCGCGGCCGCTCCGCCGCCACGCCTGTAGCTGCCACCGCGTAGGGACTCGCTTAAGTTCGATTAATCGAGGATTCGAAGTTCGCCGATGGTGCCGAGTCGCCGGTCCCCGCCGCCTGAGAAGGCTCCGACGAGCCTCGCTGCCACGGCGTCAAGCCGCCATGGCCGCCGGCAAGTGTGTGCCACCGCATTTTTGCGCGGTTTTTGGCACCCGCCGCTCGCGCGAGAGAGAGGAGTCGAGTGGTGAAGACCGCCGCCGAGACCTCACCGCCGGCGAAAAATCGCCGGCCAAGACCGGCCGCCGCTGGCCAACGGCGGAGTCCCGCCTCCTGGCCGTGGCCGGCCCCCGTTGTGGCCGGGCCGGCCTGCTAACTGTGGGGGCCGAGCCGGGCCACTTTGGGCCCGAAGGCCGGGTTTTGTTTTAAAGAGTGTTTATTTATTTTCCCTGAGTTATGAATAGTGCTAAACTTTGTGAATTTTGTATAAATTCATATACTTGTTCAAAAAATTCTGAAAATTTTTGTAGAGTCTTTTTATGAGTATGTTTACTTATGAAAATTATGAAACTTGAGTTTTGAGTAGTTCTTGCATGTTTTAAAAATACAAATTTTAATTGAAAAATGCATCTTCTATGATTTTTAGAAAATAAAATATTTATTCAAAAATCATGAAAATTTATTTGGTACTGTTTTATGATGTGTCCTACTTGTATAAAAAGTTTGGAGTCGTTTTGAAATGTTTAAATTATTTTCTATTTTATGCTCTATTATTTCATGTGGTTTATAAATTGTTTAGTGTCAAGTAACTTAGGTTTTTGTGTGACTTTTGGGTTGTTTTGTGAAACTTGGATCATACCACAATGAAATGGTCCTTGAGAACTCCTTAGGCAATGGTGATGATATCTTATAGAGTAGTTCAACAAGTTGGTTTTGTTGGGTTGCAACTTTATCGTGAAGGAAAGTTGTACTCATGTGTTTATCATTTCATGCACCCGCAAGCATCATATTTAAATATATGGCATCATGTTGAGGCATACATTATTTCGTGTAGTGAACGAGATTGAGAGTGTCAAGTCCGTGCCGCCCCCGAGGAGGTTCTTTATCCAAAGGGAAGCGGTTCGATTTCTCTGGGTTTTCTGAAGAAATAGTTTATTCCGTCAACGAAGGCAAGCTCCGGTGCATTTAAACCTTTCCTTGATGTTTTAAAAGCTTTATATCACTTATGTTTATGATATGTTGCATTAAGTAATTAGGAGTTGAGTGATAACCTAATTGCTGCATTATCATCCTTGTTCATTTAAATACCATCCTTGATAACCTTTTTTTATTTCGAAAATGCTTAGTGATGCTTAGCCCGCTTAATTAGTTAAGCTTTTTCATCAAAATGTTTTATTTGAGAAGATGGTACTGTTTTCGGAAAAAGAAAGAGATGTAGTGATGAATTTGAGATCGGACGGGGCGTAGGTTGAAAGCCGGGGGATACCTAGCTGTGCTTGTCCCGTGTTGGTCGTATAAAGACCGTCCCGTTGTTTGATTGTTAAGTTCGGACTTTTTGAACGCAAGTTGCGCCCGAGGCCGTTTGGGTCAATGGCACGCCTGACCGGCGATCACCCTGTCGACGAAACTAACCGGCCACATGCCCTGGTAAGCCCGATCTCGGGGGTGTGCCAAATCGGGAACGGACAACCGCGCACCGGGAGTGGAGAGATGGCATGAGTAGCATGTACCCACCCTACTAGTCAAACCGTCATTAGGGACGGGGTAGGGAGGTAGAGTACTATGCTCTCGGGTGGCGATGGACCCAAATCCCGTTTTGGGCGAACCGAGTGAGGGTTGATATATGCAAGCTTAAGTGCTACATATGTCGTGTGGTTAGGGATCCCCAAATGGGTATAATCGGTTCATGAATCGCCGTTGCTTCTGCTTATGGAGACCCGTTTCTTCTACCCATTCATCGTAGTAAATGATGGAATATGTTTTTGAGGAAAGAAAGTTGGCATAAGAAAAATATGTTTGCTCTAGAATAGGATAACCTAGAGTATATGAGCTACTAATCTGAATTAAAAATATTAAAAAGTAAGGATTCACTTATAGTAAGCTTTTCCTCGCAAAAGAGTTCTTGATTCTTGCTAAAGCCTTACCTTGACTCCTAAGACCAGCATTCCCGAGTTTTCTCCTCTTTTTCTTTGTCGGGTAAGTCTTGTTGAGTACTCCCGCATCGGGGTTCTTTGACCCTTGTTGCGGGGAGCGGTCATGAGCAGGCTTGTTTTGGTCCCCGCGCATGACGGTTATACCGTGAGGAAGATGACGAGTAGAGTTGAACCCTCGAGGCAGGGGTTGTCGGTGTATTATATGTATAATGTTACTCCAATAATTCCAGTGCTTGTAAGAATGTTACTTAAGTTTGTTTATTTGAACAAATGTTTTGTAAAATTATGGTTATGTAATCCTTTAAGCTATTAACTCGATGTATTTTGAATAAAATGTTGTAATACTGCAATGACTTGTTAATAAGATCCCCGTTCGAAAGATTAATAGCACTTTCTAGATTATTGGGAACTCGTGCATAGTGATCGAGGTCTTAATGACAATGATAAGTGCATGTGGGCCCCTGTAATTTAGGAGGTTCTATTACAACCGGCGAACGTGCTTCGCCACCCATTTTGAAGACGAGATCATCCCTCCTTTTTCTCCTGGAGTCGGGATACGGCGCGGCCCCCGAGCCCATGGAGTTGTCGCCTCGAGGATGCCTTCACGCCGCACTCCGAGGAATGATGACGGCTGCGTGTACCTCGGCGGTTCCTCGCCTCCACCTACGCTCCGGATGCCGGGTCGGGCGGATGCTCCGGGCCCGTGAGCCCTTGAAGCTTGTAGTGTTCGCGGGTTTGTGGCCCGAGGGGCCTTTGTATCCGAATGATCGGAAACTTGATGCCTGTAAAAACTTGATGCTCCTTTATTTTTATGCCGATGTTCGTTTGAGTTATCTTCGTGTTTTCTTTCCCGAGTTGAATGAGTATGGGTACCCCTGGGGATGATCCATGAGCTCAATTTGTCTCGTTTCAGAAAGTTTACGAAAGACCCTTGCGACTTAGGCAAAAAAAATTTCAGAGTGTTCAAATTTTTCTGGACAGAGTTTTTCCGAGGGACCGTCGTAAGGGGAGGGGTTCCCCTTTGGTAGCCCCCGAGGGAGGTTTTTGATCTTATGGTAGCTTAAGACAAAACCTACCTAAAAAACATTTTGACTCATTGTTTTGGAGAAAAAGATGTCTTTTATTGCTTCTGTACAAGTTTTGAGAGTACAAGGTAGAGCACTACGCTTCTAAGGGTAGAAACGGCGTAGTTGTTCTATGTTCCAAGCATTGGAGTACACCTCGCCCTTCTCATTCTTGAGTTTGTATGTTCCCCCGGTTTGAGTACTTGGCAATGACGTATGGCCCTTCCCTGGGGGGAGTCGCCTTGGCGCCCCTCGGCTATCCCGCTTCGCCTTTAGTACGGGGTCATCGACTTGGAAGCCTCGGGGTTTCATCCTTCGCGCATGGTATCGCCGGAAGTGATCGGCCGGTAGCGTCTTTGAGTGGATCGGTGCTATGTCTCGGCTTCCTCCACTTGGTCCAAAGAGTCCTCCCTTGCCTCATGGTTGCCCTGCTCGATTATGCCTCGAGCCTCGGGGATCCGTACTCTATATCTCGAGGGCAAGATGGCCTCGGAACCGTAGACCGGAAGAAAGGTGTGAACCCCATGGCTCGCTTTTGGTTGTCCTTAGGATCCAAAGCACCAAGGGTAGCTCCCGGTACCACCTCCTCCCATACCGGTTGAGTTTGTTGAAGATTCTTGGCTTGAGGCCTTGCAAGATCATACCATTGGCTCGCTCCACTTGGCCGTTGGTCTTCGGTGCACGATTTGCATTTTTGTATCCACTCGATGTTGTAGTCATCGTAGAAGTCCGGGAACTTCTTCCCAACGAAGTTGGTCCCATTATCCGTTATGATGGAGTTAGGGACGCCATGAGATATTTCTAACATGATCCAAATTAGGAAGGCGAAAAAGAAATATATATGGGATATCTATCTAATCATGTTAGCTTGGATATGGAATTAATCTCATGATCCAACAAAGCGAAGTTAGGCGGTGTTAGTAGTGGGATGTATCTTAGCATCATTATCCATAGTGGAGTTAATCTCACCAGGATATGTACTCAAGGTATACCACTCATTTCTAAGCATTACCTATACACTAGTCTCACACCCTAGCAATAACGCTCAAAGAAATGCGGGTATGGTATTCTTGATAGGCTTTGATAAAGAATGAACATGATATCCGCAAAGCGCCTGGATAGAAATACCATCGTAGCACTTCACCGGGAGTAATCCGTATCGTATTTATATTTTACCACGGGGGAAAAGGGAGTCTATGGAAAGTAGAGAGAAAATGGTATCTAATGATTTAGATTGTGATTTATTTATGAGATCCACTTACGCTTGTATAATGCGAGTAGCCATATGCACCAAACAATACTCAACGGGATAAGTCACAAGATAAAGATAATTGAATAAATGATAAATACACAAGTCTAAGATCATCATATGCCACTAGTATCATAATGAGCTATTAGCATGTTATAGAAAGAACGAAAAAGAATATTCCTAAGATACTCCTAATCATATGTCAATGAATACTACAATTAGTGCAATACATCTAGCTATCATGGCAAGGTTGCATTACATCTACACATGGTAAGCATTACCAATGACAACCAAGGACAAAACTTGATCATCACCGTAATTAAAGCTCAACTAGTCCTACATTCGGAGGGTGGATTCCAAAGGACTCAACAGATCATCACTCCCACGATCTACCACACGGCCCGGAATGTAGGGTGTAATTGCGATAAATGTTGTATAAACACCACATTTACACATTGCTTATCACCCACATAGTGATCATCTATGTGGATGCTATACAATTCCATGCATAAAATATAAGACAAACTCACTAAACTAAATATATAACCATAGCATGCATAAACACATATCAATAAGAATATAATCATAATATAGATCAAAGTCATAACAATTGTATTTTGATAATAATAATACTTACAGTCGAATATAAGAGAGAAGTCTCAAGAACGATGCTCCTGCTACTTCTTGACTATCGGGAACTCAAGATGAACTTGATCTTCCTCTAGAACTAGCTAGATAACTAATTACTTCTAATATGATGAACTAGGGCTTAGGTCTAGACTTGGTTGGGACTAGAGTTGAGATGAACTCACCGTGATATGAATTGATAATGACTTGGTATGAATTAGGGTTTTGCCCCGGGGTCGGGGGTCTTCTTATATAGGACTTGGCGATGAACATGGACCCTTGGATCAAACCGACCTTCAATAACGGTGTAGATACAACCTCAAGGTCGGTGGTAAAACCGACATAAAAATGTGAGGGCCGACAGGGAGGACCCCACTGGGCGGCGGCCTAAAAGGCTCTCTCGGCGGCCGCCAGGTCCGTAAGCTTCTCGGCTTCCTCGTTTCTTCCGTGTCCTCTGGTACCTTCTAGAGTGTTTTTTAGTCCACATTTTGGGTTGAGTTACTTCACGGTCAAGTCTTCTCATCATATGTGAGGTATATTCCGAACTTTCTCCATTCTTCTCTCTCGCATTTATCCGTTAAGTCCCCGAAAGTCACGTAATACCAAAACTTGTGGAAATATATTAGTTAGACCCCTAGACTTATGTTGACATCTAACTTAAGCCCTTATTTCATGTTAATTGATTAATAATATTATGCTATAACAGGTGTCAACGTCAACGCCAAATCGCGAGATGATGTCATCAAAGAGCTTCATTGTTTCTTCTGTCCGAGGAGCGACGACGGGTCAAGCTTCAATCCACTTGGAAAACTTGTCGATCGCCACCGTAACGTGGGTATAGCCCCCCGGTTTTCTTGAGTGGTCCAATCATGTCCGGACCCCCATACCGCGAAAGGCCAGGTGATCGGATTGTTTGCAGCGCTTCTTGGGGAGATGTGTCTTGCGCGCGCATAGTACCGGCGACCTTTGCGTGTTTGACTATGTGATTTGCATCCCGAACTGCGATCGGCCAATAGAAGCCTTGCCGGAACACCTTCCCCACCAATGTGCGGGGCTGCATGGTGCCCACATTCTCCCTTGTGGGTGTCCACCAAGAGTTCCTTTCCCTGTTCTCGGGAGATGCACCGCTGATATACCCCCGAGGCCCCTCTCTTGTACAACTCTTTGTCATTGCCGATCAGCACAAATGACTTCACGCGCCGAGCTATCCGCCTTGCTTCTGTTGGATCCTCGGGTAGCTCCCCTCGGACGAGGCAGTCCAGCAGCGGAACTTGCCAGTCTTGCGGCTCTTCACTAACTTGCATAGCTTCGGTGGTGGTTGACCCGTTGTCCAGGATTCTTCACCCCGAGGGCTCGCCATCACCCAGGGAGTTGCATCGCGCCCGGGGGTAAAATCAGCCCCCGAGGGTCTCCTGGATCTGGTACTTGACCGATGGCTTGTAGAGGTCTTGGGTCAAGATGTTTGGGGGCACGTCCGCCCTGGTTGACGCAATTTTTGCGAGCTCGTCTGCGGCTTCGTTGTACCTCCTCGGGGTGTGCCGATGTTCCAGGCCATGGAACTTGTCCTCCAACTTCCTCACCTCCTGGCAGTACGCCTCCATCTTCGGGTCGTGGCAGGCGGAGGCCTTCATCACTTGATCAACCACGAAGCCGCGAGTCTCCCTCGTCTCCGGGCGTCGGATCCCGAGGTCGATCGCGATATGGAGGCCGTTGACGAAGTGCCTCATACTGCGCTACATTGTTGGAGGTCGGAAGTGTAGCCCCGATCGCAGAGATGATGGACCCCGAGGGGTGAAATGAAAAGCAGTGCCGGGCGCCGCTCCCCCGTCTTCATAAGAGACCCGTCCGAAGAACATTGTCCATCACTCACTGGATCGGGTACCGAGGGTAGCTGGGTATCTGTCCATTCGGCGACAAAGTCGGCAAGGACCTGAGACTTGATGGCTTTCCGAGGGGCGTATGTTAAGGTTTCGCTCATGAGCTCCATCGCCCACTTGGCCACTCTTCCCCCGTGGCCTCCTTGTTCTCAATGATCTCCCGAGGGGGGAATGCCGACACTACCGTGACGGGATGTGCGAGAAGTAGTGCCGTAGCTTCCTCCCGAGCTAGTACTACAAAGATACAACAATTTACGCATCTCGAGGGTACCTTGTCTTGGTTTCGGATAACACCTCGATGAAGTAGACTGGTCTTTGGACAGGTAAGGTGTGCCCCTCTTCTTGACGCTCGACTACTATGGCCGCGGCCCGAACACCCGAGTGGTGGCGGCAACATAGAGGAGCAAACGCTCTCCGGGATTTGGCGGTACAAAGATCAATGCGTTCGTGAGGACCCTCTTCAAGTTGCCGAGGGCCTCCTCCGCCTCGGGGTCCGGTGAACCGCTCGATTTCTTCTCGTAGTCGATAGAGCGGCAGCCCTTTTTCTCCTAGCCGAGAGATGAATCGGTGAGAGATGCCGAACACCCCATTAGCTTTTGGACTCCTTTGAGGTTGGTGATCGGCTCCATATTTGTGACCGCCGAGACCTTGGTGGGTTAGCCTCAATGCCCCTCGCTCGAGACAATGAATCCGAGGAGCATCCCGCGAGGGGACCCGAACACACATTTCTCGGGGTTCGGCTTGACCCCTTTCTTGTTCAGCACTCGAATGTTGCCGTCAAGTCTCCCACCAAGTCTGTCGTCTTCTTGGACTTTACCACGATGTCATCTACATAGGCTTCGACTATTTCCCCTATTAGTTTACCGAACACGTGTTGCATGCATCGTTGGTAAGTCGCCCCTACGTTCCTCAGCCCGAAGGGCATTCTGAGGTAGCGGTACATCCCGAAGGGAGTGATGAAGGAAGTCACGAGTTGATCGGACTCTTTCATTTTGATTTGATGGTATCCGAATACGCATCAAGGAAGGAAAGTGTTTAAGATCCTGCCGTGGAATCAACAATTTGATCGATTCGAGGTAAAGGAAAAGGAACTTTGGGACATGCTTTATTAAGACTAGTGTAGTCAACGCACATCCTCCATTTCCCATTCTTTTTCTCTACTAATACAGGATTTGCTAGCCACTCTGGGTGGAACACCTCCTTGATGAACCCGGCCGCCAAGTTAGCTTCGGATCTCCTCCCCAATGATCTTGTGCTTGGCGTCATCAAATCGCCGAGCCGCCGCATCACGGGCTTGGAGCCGGCTCGGATGTCTAGGGAGTGCTTCGGCGACATCTCTCGGTATGCCTGGCATGTCCGAGGGACTCCACGCAAACGTCTTTGGCGTTCGCGACGGAGAAAGTCGACGCAGCACCGCGCTTCCTATTTCATCGAGCTCGAGCCGTGGTGGTCCCAGCCTTCGCCCGCGCAGGGGTCAAGCGGAATGGTCTTCGTCGCCTTAGAGGGCTCAAAGCTACCGGCGTGGCGCTTGGCCTCGGGCTCGCCACACATCTCGTTGAAGCCTTTGGAGACGCCGGCGCGAGTGTCTCAGCCAAGACAAGGGCCTCGGCGTGCTCGGCCGCTTTTAAGACATCGCACTCGTAGGCATGGCGGCGTCGGGCCCGTGGTGATGACTCCTTGGGTCCCGGCATCTTCGGCCTTGAGGTAGGTGTAGTTTGGGACAGCCATGAACTTGGCGTAACATGGTCGACCGAGCACCGCGTGGTAGATCCCTCGGAACCCGAGGACCTCGAAGGTTGGAGTCTCTCGACGAAAGTTCGAAGGGGTGCCGAAACATACTGGTAAGTCAATCTGCCCGAGGGGCTTTACTTGCTTCCCGGGGACAATGCCATTAAAGGCTGGCCCCCCTTGGCGGATCTTAGACTTGTCAACCTTGAGAAGGTCAAGGGTCTCCTCGTAGATGAGGTTGAGGCTGCTCCCTCCGTCCATGAGGACCTTGGTCAGCCTTGTGTTGGCAATGACTGGATCCACCACCAATGGATAACCCCCAGGGCTCGAGATGTGGTGAGGATGGTCCGTCAGATTGAACGTGATGGCCTGATCCGACCACTTGCGGAGCTTGGGGGTCGCTGGTTCCGCTGAGAAGACTTCCCGACGCTCTTTCTTCCTCTGCCGAGGGGTCATGTTGCTTGTCTTCCCACCGAAGATCATGAAGCAGTTGTCAATCTTTGGGAACTTCGGGTCATCCCCAGCCTCCCCCTCGGGGTCCTTCTTTTCTTCATCCTCCTCGGGGATTGCCCCGAGCTTGTTGAAGTGCTTGCGAAGGGTCTTGCATTCCTCGAGGGTGTGCTTGACAGGGAACTTGTGGTTGGTACACGGCTTCTTGAGCATGTCATCAAATGTTCCCGGGGGTGCCCGAGCCCCTTTTCGGTCGACGGCAGCGACAAGATCCTCCTCGGTGTCATTGAGGGCCTGGCCCTTACCCCCCTCGTTTTTGTTTTTCTTCTTTTTTCTTGGCGTGCGGGGGGTTGGACCCCTCGGCCTCGTCCTCCCTTGCGTTTTTCCCTCGCCGGAGATCTGATCGAAGAGGGCCCCGACGGCCTCCTCGCCGCTAGCGAACTTGGTTGCGTGTCCATCGGCTCATTGGCCTCGGTTGGTCCGCGCCCTGACTTGCCGACGAGTTCTCGGCAAGTGGTGCCGACCAAGAAGGCCCCGATGACGCCGGGAGTCCGTCACGTTCGGGAGTTCGTTCCTCCGCTTGAGAAGCGTCGGATGTACGTGCGCAAGGATTCACCGGACTTCGCCGGCGCCCCGAGGTCCCAGAGTTCCCGGGGCGCGATATGTGCCCCGGAAGTTTCCTTGAACACTCTCACCAGTCCCCCACCGGGCGATCCGGTTGGGTGGCGATGCTTTCGAGCCATGCCCGCGCCGATTCGGACAGGTAGAGCGGTAGGTTGTGGATGATGACCTTGTCGTCGTGGGCACCTACAAATTGACATGCTAGTCGATAATCATCTAGCCAGACCTCGGGCGTGTTTGGCGCGGAGTATTTCTCGATATGATTCGGGGTGCGCGACGTTAGTGGAGCCCTCCCGATTTCCCCGGTGAAGACTTGTGGTCAAGGGGGGTCGGGAGAGTGGCTTCGCTTGTCACGATTTCCCCGGCGTTGCTCAATTTCATCCCTGAGGTCGTGGAGCCGCGGTCCTCCCGTTGGCTTTGGCCCCGGGTCCGGTTTTCCTCCGTGCGCCCCGGGCGTGTCGGTTGGCGTGATTGTCGATCAGACGCTCCCTGACGGGACGCGCCGGTGCTTGGCTTTGCCCGGGCTCGACGGAGGCTTGCCTGCTATGGGTTGGCTCCGGATGTCTTGATGTTGCGTAGTTCCTGAAAGCCGAGCTCTCGGCCTATTGGACTGCTGCCCGGTCAAGGAGCTCCTTAAGCCCATCTCTGACCCTTCTGCCCTCGGTCGTCGAGGGCTCGGGCATTTTCCGAACGAGCATCGCAGCGGCGGCCACGTTGAGACTCAGCGGTTGAAGGGAGCCGGTACCCTCGGGGATCGCGAACCATTCCGTCTTGGCCCGGCCGCTGGGGCGCGGGGCGCTTGTTGGTTCCTCTCCCGCTGCGCTCATTCCTGGCGGATGGTTTGCTCCAACCGTCGTACCCGTGCGGCCTCGGCTTGGAGTCGTGCGCCGATGTCCTGCGGTTGTGGGCCTTGCCGGCGGGGACCGCGGCCGGGCGTCATTAGTGCGGGCGCCGCCGGTGCCGGGGGTGCGCGTCGTTGGGGCGGAACCTCTGCATCGTTACTACTTTCCTCGGCATCAGAAACATGTCCATCCACGAGCTCAATGTTATAGCATTCCCGAGTGGGATCATAATAATCACTATCAAGGGGATTAAAGTCAGGATCATCAAAGGTGTACACAAAGATTTGAACATAACCCTAGACTAGCATGCCGATCATGGATCTCCCCGGAAGTAGGCGCCAATCGTCCCGGTTGGGGAGGCTCTCACGGGTCCGCGGGCGGAGCAGATCATCCCAATTCGCTAGCCGCGTGGGTAGTGACCGCGCCGCGCCGCCGCCATCCCGGCCCGGCTCTGGGGTGCCAGATCTTGGGGCCTCGTTGTCGAATTGAAGCGCGGTGCGGCCGCCGCAGACGCAGCTCGGGCCCCTCTGGCCGCCGCCGTCGCCCGGTCGCCTGCCGCCCCGCCACCAGTCACGGCTCGAAGGCGTCTTGGGCGTTCTTTGGCGGGTGCCGGGCGCGCCGCTGCGCAAGCGCCCAGCCGGGCGGGCCTCGCTTCGTCGTCGGAGTTGACAAACACCGGAAGAGGTCGAAGAAGTTGCGCCGCGCGACCGGGGCGCTTCATCTCTTCATCGGCGGCCGTGGGTGGCGGATGCGCCGCTCCGGGAGTGTGGAAGAAGTTGCTTGCCGACTTCGGTCGGATGCGGGATCGCCGGTAGTCGCGACCAAAGCGCCACGAACTCAAGGCTGCCGAACTATAGCAACGCGTCCTGGCGGGCTCGTGCTCGCGACAGGGGCGGGAAGGATGGAGAAACCGCCATCTAGGTCACGAGGGATGCGGTTTACGCCTGGCGCTCCCCTACAGCGCGCCAACCGTCGATGTTTTGAGAACCGGGTATCCCAAGAACCGGCAATAATTTTATAGGTCGTGGCGCTCCCCACCGGATGGCGTGTGCGAGATGGAAGACGAAGGGTTTATCCCCGTTCAGGCCATTGGGCCCCACGTCCCAGCGATTCTATGACTTCTCGTATTACCTCTCGCACCAATGTGCACGGAAACCAAAGCGGTTACAAGGCGATTTGGGGATGAAGGAGAGCTTCAACCACGGGGTTTGAGATGGCTAAGTGTGAATACCTAGAGAGTCGATCCGTTTTCCTGTGCTATATCTCTCCCTTTTATAGTAGAAAGGAGAGATAAAATGTATAATATGTGTCGAATACATGTGTCAAGGTGTCTACTGTCCGTGCCCTTTGGCAGGTGCATGTCCGAGCTCGTCCCTCGGGTGTCCCGGTTGGAGTGTTGTCCCGTGGACGCGCGCGTCCTTGGGTCGTCGAGGTGCGTGTCCCTCCGCTGGACGGTGAGCCACGAGGACCCGAGGGGGTCCTCGAATCTCGCATGAAATCGGCCTCTCTTGGAGGCGTCGTAGCTCGTGTGTCCTTACCCGTGAGCCACCGGATACGTGGCGGGGAGGTGGAACGTTTAGCAGATGAACAGTGCGATCATGGTTTCCCGTGTGCGGTGGCGTGAAGTAACGCTCCCTTTACGTCCCATCAACGGGGCGCGAGGAGATGACGGAGGCGGCGAATCGGCGTGGCAATCGATTGCCCTGGCCACAGCCTCAATGAAGTAGAGGCATTTAATGTGGCTGCCCCCCCCACTACTCGGCCGGCGTTTCCAAGGTGCGCCGGGGCCGTCGCCCTCGGGCGAGACGGAGAGGTTGTACCAGAGGCTCCCGCCCTCGGCGCGAGACGGAGGTTGTGCACCGGGACCTCCAACCCTCGGGCGCGGCGGAGATTGTGTCCCGGGGGTCTCCCCGTCCGGGCGGAGGAGTGAGCCGAGGCGAGAGTTGGTTTGTTTGAGTAAGATCCTCCTGGGTGGATGTTGGACCGGGCCGCGTGGTGTCTAGTTTCTCCAGGCCCGGCATAGTGGTCACCTTTGGTCCTTCTTCTCCACGCTCTTGATGACTCCAACAACACCCGTGTTGGGCCAGCTCTACGTTTCCCTGGGCCGCTGTGGGCCAATCTGTGGGTTTTCAGCCAGCATACGGTTGGATGTGTTGAGCCCATTTGTCGAGCCTTTGTGGACGGGCCGTCATGGGCCGCTTTGTGGGCCGAAAGGTGATATGCTTATCGATTCCTCCAAGCTTGTAGGTCGGGTGGCGATGGTTTATTCTTCCCTTCCGGCCGGTTTTGCGCCCTACGCCACGTCCTGGGTCATTTGGCCCGGTGTTGGTTTTGGGCTAGATCCCTTCTAGGGTCTATGGGCCGCATCGTCCTTCTTGGGCTAGAATTGTTCTGGGGCCAATTATTTTCGCCCCCGACACATACCATGATACCTTTTAGATTCTTCAAGTGATCCTTATCAACAGCCAAAACAATAAATGATATGTTTTGCTGAAATATCATCATCATCTCATAAACTAACGTAGCTCTAGCTACTCTCATTTACATCTACCCTACTAATGCACCAACTTATCTCCCATTCAAATCCAGTCAAATCTAGACAAATAAACGCACCAGATTGCTTCTCAACCTTCTCTCTCATTACTCATTCACCATTGAACGATCCGGATTAAAAGTGCCAATGTCCGTCATCGCCCGGCGCCTGGCCTGCCCGCAATCATCGCTAATCTTTCTTTCTTTCCTCCTAACGCGGGCAGTCTTTCCTCCTACGACAATCTTACTTTCTTTCCTCATCACGCGACGGAGGCCTGCCTTCGCTCGCGCCGAGGCTTCCCAGTGCCTTCGTCCCGTCCGCGCCGGAGAAGGAAGACGATCCGGTCGCCGCTCGCGCGCCGCCAAGGCTTCCCAGCGCTCGTCATACAAATAGCAGGTCAGTCCTCCGCGCGGAGGTAAGCCGCGGACACCGAGCAGGACCGCCACGGGCAACGAATCTGCGTGCGCTGCCTCCGTCGAACGGCGCACGTACGACGAGTCGACGACGTGACTCTCGCGGGCCTGCCACGATGGTGCACACGTCGACGATGAAGGAGGACTAGCTACCAGGCAGGCATCGACATCACGGTACACACACGATCCCCTTCTCCCCGGTCGTACTTCAATCCTGCACGGACGCACGGTTAAATTTGATGCATTCTGTTTTGATTGGGTTTATGGGTTGTTTTGACGGGGATCTGGCCATTAGGAGGATTGAATTGGGGATTGGGTGCCTTTATGATTCGTGATCCAGTTTGGCGATCCAAATATAGCTTGATGAAGGAGTCTTCGCTACTTAGAGTTGGTTCAGTATTGGGTTCTGCAAGGTTAGGAATTTTTTAAATTAACGTAGACGTTTGGGGGAATTTCAGTGGATTGTCACTGCTTTGGTACATGGTCTGCTGGGGGCGCCTTGCGAATGCACAGTATTGTCAGTTCTGGTATGGTTCCATGATAATGTGCTTTTTGGCTGCGCTTCTTTTTTTTTTTTTTGAGAGAGAGATAGCTTGCTTGCTTGAGCACTGATCATGCCTGATTCAGTGTCATGTATAGACCACATTGCAGTTGGGATGGCATAACAGCAACTCAAAAGGAGAATTTTAGGTATGCACGAACTACAAGCAAAAGATAACCTGTTACCTGTCCCTTTGGGATGGAACTATTTTGCAAAGGATAGCTCTGAATGTTCGTTCGCTCACCAGTTGCTGCCTTGATCGAAATATGAGGTTCAGTCCAGATGGGCTAATGATTTCTTGAAATGCTATGCGGGCTTTAGCTTGGTTAATTTGTTCTAGATTTTAACGTCAAAAAATGTTCTAGATTCATGTTTTCTCCAAGATTTGAAAAAGGGAGGTGATTTCGTCAAAAAAATGTTCGCTCACCTCTGGCGGTATGGAGGTCCCGGTAGGGAAGCTTGTTCGTGTTCCAATGGAATATTCTTTCATCACGAATGAGGAAAAAATCAAGGTTCATCATTCTTTCTAAAAAGGAGGGCGAGGAACAAACATTTAGACAATTGACATAGTTTGACCAAATGTGTTTCGATCTCAGCTTGTAAATATGTCAAGATGTTCAGGTTGCAGCTTCGCCTCTTCGATGTTTGACCAAGGTCTCTTCAGCGCAAGAACAATAGCCTCAATAGGTCAAGACATTAGAGTTATTTCACGGTTCATGTTTGTATTGGGAAAATGTATTTTGATAGC
The DNA here is from genome assembly GCA_015847255.1 of Hyparrhenia diplandra. Lineage (NCBI taxonomy): Eukaryota > Viridiplantae > Streptophyta > Magnoliopsida > Poales > Poaceae > Hyparrhenia > Hyparrhenia diplandra. Next base: position 765,683 of record JADLZK010011175.1, on the reverse strand, counting down.
TTGATTAGAACACCAATGTATAAGAGTTATTTCGGCTATATATAGATGCCACGATGCCAGTCTCATTTATTTGTGGATTTGCATTTGTGTAGTTTGTTGATTTACTTTTTATAGATGTAACCGTAAATGTTAGCACGGGCAATATACTAGTTCTAGTTAGGACATCACCAACAAGGTTGAAAAGAATAGGAGAGATAGGATTTCCTGTATAAGATAAGATTTCCTGTATAAGACCTTTACCAACTTAATTTCTTCTGCATTTAGATTTAGGTTCTAGCTAGGATGTCAAGAAGAAAATCCCAACTAATTCTGTTATATGCTTTTTTGTAATCTAATTTTAAAATAAATCTTGGAATTTTACTTTTGTTAACACTATAAACAATCTCATGTGCTATTGCTACACTTCCCACTTTCCCAGGACAAATCTGCCCTTGATGAAAGCACTTTGTTGAGAAGAAACTAACCCTAAGCCTGCGCTAACTTCCCGAGCCTATTAGTTAACATGTTCCTAGCTTTAGCTTCGTTGTAAATTAAGGTTAACATGGCAAAATTTAACATTAAAGGATCTGATTTCCCTTCACAAAAATAACTAAATGGGTTGATTAGTTCACTTTTGATAGTTTCTTAGAAGGCCTAGTAAAATGAAAAAGGATAGTCCACTAGGACTTGGAGCCCCTTCAACACAACAACTAAACAGTGCTTTCTTAATTTCTATAAAAAAAAAGGTTCCGATCCACTGACTCAGCATTATTTTCCTCTCTAGTAACCTTCTCTATCGGGCCTGTTTGGATGCACCTCAACTAAAATTTAGCTAGCTAATTGCTAAAGCTAAACTTTAGCCAACTAAAAATTAGCTAGCTAAACTTTAGCTTGGGGTGTTTGGATGCTCTAGCTAAACTTCAGCTAGGGGTAGTTTGGTCATTAAGGCCTTTTAGCTGGTTTTAGCTAGATTCAAACAGCTAAAAGGATTGTATACATTTTAGCCTCTAGCTAAGGGCCTGTTTGGTTCCCATAAGACTAGAGACTAGACTAATTTTTAGTCTCATTTAGTCCCTAAATAACCAAACATAAGGACTAGGGACTAATTTTTAGTCCCAATTAGTCCCAATTTCACTAGACTCTTGGGTGGGGCTATGGACTAATTTTTAGTCCCTATTAGTCTCTAGTCTCTAGTCCCTCTATCCAAACATGCCCTAAAATTTAGCTAAGTTTAGCTGTGGGCTGTTTGGATGCACCGCAGCTAAAATTAGCTGGCTGAAATTTAGTTGGTGCATCCAAACAGGGCCCAGAAACTAGTATCTAGCCTAGCACTACCTCTATCCTAGAAAGAAAAGTCCTTGAAAAAGTTCACCTCTATATTTATCGGCCTTCCACTGGACCTTGAGACCCTCTAGAACTTCAATTCTTTTCTTTCTATTTCTTTGATTTGCTACAACCTGAAAGTAATGTTTTTCTACTCCCTTAAAAAACATTTGTACCTAGATCTTTGTATACCTTTATTTCCCTCCTCGAATGCCCCAAATCTTACCAAGTTCTTTAGCTATCTGTTGCATTCTAGCTGTTCCGTGTCCTTAGTTAACTCTCAAGATTCATAGGTGAGATCTTGACTATTGCTCATCAAAACTGACTTTCTATCTATTTAACTGTACAACTATATTGATAGCTAGACCTCTAATTGATCTTCTTAGAATTCCTACCTTATATTACCAAATACCCATACTACTCTCACCTTCACAAGAACTGTTCTAGGCTTTGATCACTGCTTCTTTAAAACCTTCATTTTTGAACCACCATTTCCCCAAAACTCAAAAATCTTCCTACCAACAAACACATTTATCGAGGTGTAACTCTAAGCTCTACATTAATTATCTTCTATAAAAAACTTGGATGTGTTTCATTGATTTTTTCTTTGAGGATCAGATGTGTTTCATTGATTTCTTTTTTGAGGACGGATGTGTTTCATTGATGATAGGCCATGAACCCCCACACACACACACACACACCCCAAAAAAAAAAATTAATAAATAATCTACAGAAAGTGATTTTTTAGCAGATACAGAAAGTGATATTTTAAAGGACAGATATCGCAAAACCAAATTTTGGGCCATTTCCAGCAACGAAGCACACTCCCACAATCCTGACAAAGCGGGCCTAATTCGAAGTGGGTATGGCCCGCTGACACATGCGGCCCAACAAGCCTCAACGGCCATCGTCCGTCGCAACCTCTCCGGAGAACCTTGGCTACGGCGGCGGCGGCAGCGGCGTGTGTGCGGGTGGCTTCTCCGTTCACGGCCCAGCTCTCCGGCTTCCCATCCACGTCATCTCAGCGAGTCGAGGACACAGGAGGGCCTGGCTGGTCGTCACGGCGGCGGCGGCGGCCGGCGGTGAGTCGCTGCGCACTGTGCTCGTCACCGGCGCTGGCGGCCGAACAGGTAGGTTTCCTCAAGTTCCGCTCATTTGGCATTTCTCTTCCGTACACAAATCCCTTGCCTTTTTCCGTTAACTAATAGTAGAGTTGTTCACATTGTTCCTGATTCATCTCTCCGTTTGCAAAATTCCAGCTTTCCCCCATTTGTGTAGTGGTAATCCAGGCCAAATTGTGCACAAGAAGTTGAAGGAGAGGGCAGGCGAAGAGTTTGTGGGACGAGGCCTGGAAACTGGTCAGGACGGGAGAGAGCAAGGGCAAAATCGGAGGCGGTGACGACGTGTTCGTCAGCGACATAAGAGAGCCCGAGAGCATTGCTCCTGCAATTGAGGGCATCGACGAGCGACATAAGTGACCCCGAGAGCATTGCTCCTGCAATTGAGGACATCAATGCGCTCATCATCATCACCAGCGCGGCCCCGAAGATGAAGCCGGGCTTTGATCCTAGCAAAGAGGAGTTTTACTTTGAAGAAGTGGCTGAAACTGAAATTGTTTGACAATATAATGTTTGGAATTAACGCTCTGTATACTTTTTTTAATCTCTGTTTCAAGGTGGATTGGATTGGCCAAAAGAATCAAATAGATGCTGGTAAATGTTATCCGTTGTCTTGCATATATGTCGTTTATTTATGAAGCTTCATAGGCAATCTGTGTTTTTATGCTAATCTGTTAAACTACCGATCATTTTAAAATGACTGTTCAGTGAAGCTGCCTTTTCTTTTCCTGGCAAACATAACTTTCTGTTTTTGTTTCTCAGATCTTTTTCCTTGCATGTTTACTCAACTAAGAGCATCAGTGCAAAGCACATAGTTTTAGTGGGATCCATGGGAGGAACAGATATCAATCACCCACTAAACAAGTTAGGAAATGGGAATATACTGGTACATAGCACATTTAGCTTTTATTCCAGTTTGTTCTATTCTATGTTTGTCTGTCCATGCACATGTGTTGTGTGCATGAGAACATCATTTATGTGCCGCCATGTTTGCATTGCCTGGGAACTTCCTAGTACTTTTCTTCTAAATTTTCAGGCGTGGAAGCTTTCACGGCTGAAGAGTACCTAGTGACTCTGGTCTTCCATATGCAATTATAAGATTGTAATACAAGGAGAGTTGCTAATATACTGTTCATTTTTTTTCTTTTCCATGCAGAGATGGCGGTATACAAGATAAAGATGGGGGCTTGTGAGAGTTGATTGTTTGGAAAGGATGATGAGATCCTGAAAACAAAAACAAGAACTATTACCCAGGCCCAATGTCGCAGCAATTTGCATACAGGTAACTTCATATAGTAGAGGACACATAACTGTAGATCTTGTGGTAAGTGCTAAATCTAGCGTTCGATTGATCTGTGACTTCCCTATACAGGCCTTGCTATTCAAAGAGGCAAAAGTTTAAGGCATTTGATCTGCATCAAAACCGAAGGTGAAGGGACGCCAGCTACAGACTTTAGGGCACTTTTTGCACAAGTTAATAGTCGCTTCTAAAAAGGTAAGATTGTCATTGCCAAGAAATTGAGGGCATTCTTTTATAAAGCAATATGAAATGTGTATTGAGTAAGGTTAGTTTCCTGTTTACTAATTTCCTAAAATATTACCATTGTTCCATTTAGGATCCTTTTTTTTAATCTCTCATTCTCTCTCTTGAGCTGTTTTTGGCTTCATTTTCTGTCTACACAGTGGATTCTGCACATATTGCTAATGAACTTTTATATAAAATAAGATTGCTAAGTTATCCGTAATTTTCAAAAGATAAATCAGCACACATGTTATTTTTTCTTGAACACACAATAGAGTTGCATAACTTTGTGTTAAGCTTCCATGTCTTTGGTCTCCTTGGGCTTCGACAGCAGCTCTCTGATTGAATGCCCTCCTCTTAGCGCAACCAAGGCAGGCGCTCTATGAGGGAGTGACCATGGAGCCAATAATCAGTCCAAAAGGACGAGAACAGCATGTTGTGATCATTACCCACTTGAGCAGTAAATGAGAAGCAAACAATGCTGAAGTGTTGGCATGAATAGGTAACTGCAGTGCTGCCCAAGGTTGATCAGGTTGCATTTTTTGGAGCCACAACCAGCACATCCATAGACCGCACTGAAGATTTACAGTATTATGAATACCCAAGCCTCTGAGCTTGCTTGCCACACATACTTTTTCCCCAGGCAACAAGATGGATACCTCCATTAATATCCTTTTCCAAAGAAAAAAGCTTGAAAAATCTTGTCAATAGCCGGAGTAGCCACTTAGGGACACCAGTTGCAATCAGAGGGTAGACAGGGAAGGTGTGGGGAGAACCTGAATCAATAGACCAGGGTGCTCATACTTGCTATATCTGTTTAATGTGGCACTTACAGTTGTTCACTGGAGAGTCTAGACTAGTGGATATGTAAAAGACAAAATTCAGTGTGTCTTTATCTAAGATTGTCTCTAATATCCACAAACATGAGAAGTAATTTGCTAAACTTAAAGCATTCTGCTGAAAATTGTCTAAAGGTCCTCACACCATCATTACAAATTTAGCTGGCTTGCTCACGAAGATCTACTTGGATCTTACTGATTAGTGTCTGATTCTTTTCGGTTTCCATGAGGATAACGCATGAATTATCCTCCCCTTCCATCCTTGTAGCAGCCATTTGCTATCTTCGTCGATGACAAATTCTTCATGATAATGCTTGTTTTTTTCATCTATTGATCTCTTCAGGATTGCTTCATTAACAGGAAGTTGCTTGAATCCAGCCTTGACACTTCTCATTTGCCATTGTTTGTAAGTCTCTGGCCTCTCGATCCTTTCTGCACCCTCACACGCTACAACGTTAAGGGCTTCTGCCCCAAGCAGATCCCTCTCTATCTGTATCCTATCTTCATGATTCTGAGAGCAGTTGCAGCGAGCATGTCAAACATCGCAGAATAATGGTACAAAACCTCTCTAAATCGTGGCAGGAAGAATGGGGAGCTGTAGAACCCATTCACAATGCCAAGAATGAGAACCTCTGGGTTGATCCTCTGCATGGTACGCAGTACCCTATCCCTTGCACTATCTATGTCTTCTGTCTCATCGCCAAGATATTTTGTTCCGTACATGCAGTTGACTATAAGCACCTCATCATTGTCAATATTGAGATTCTCGATGCAGATATCTTCCCATCGTGAGGCGATACCTTGGTACTCGAAAGGTACATGTAACATTTCTGCATACTCAGCCAGACGTTTTCCTGTCTCCTCAATTATTGCATGGGGGCGAAAACCTGGCTGAGGTACATTTATACCTGTGATACGAAGCTTTGGGGGGCCACCTTCTTGCTTCGCAAAACGCTGGATTAGCGATGGCCACTGAAAGCCAAACATGATGCCAAAATCAATGATATGCACCTTTGTCCGCCCGTTCAATAGGTCAGCAATTGTTTGGTTAGAGAAGTAGTATGATACCCTAGCAAAAGGGCACACTGCACTGAAAAGGCAGTAGGCCTTTAACATGTCTGTGGCCCTAGTTCGTTTCTCCATCAGTTTCTGATACACTTGACTCCCTGTCCCGGCCAAGCGTGCCTCAAGACCATTTGCAAAGTAAAATGCCAGCCTCTGAGAGCCATCTCCGTATGGTGAAGCATGGCGCCTTATCTTCTTCAGTAGCTCACTGGCAAATGGGAGGTTGTTTAGTACTATTGCTTGTGCACACTGCATGAGATCAGCTCTGATGTCAAACGCCTTCTCCTTATTCTTACCTCGTGCCTTCACCTGCTCTTGGCCATATCCTTTTCTCCGAACATTCTGTGAACTGTTGTTTGCTTCTTTTGCCTTAATTTGTCTAAGATGAGCAGCATCACAATGGAACTGCCAATCACAGAGCAGAACACTGTCAAACATTTCATCCCGGGTTGTTTCACTAACCGAGATGGCCAAGTGCTTACTGCTCCTTGCTTCCACATGAGGACGACTCTGTATTTTGCTTACATGCTTGCCCTTTTGTCCAATTGTTGCCTCTATCTTTTGATTGGAATCAGAAAGACCATTGCTGTCCAGATCAACCAACTTCACAATACTGGGGACATACTTATTTGCTTCCTCAGCACCTCTTTTTCAAATTGCAAAGACAAATGGTTACATTCAGAAGCCCAGTCTTTGGCTACCAGGTGCATACCTTGTGGCCCAAGAATATCAGTGAAAAAACTACCGCTGCATGCCTGTTCACTATAATTGTCTTGGGGACAATCTACTTGGGTATCTCTACTGATCATTGTCTCTTTAGGTGAAGATGGATATGCCTGTCCAAGAATATCATATAATGGCTTCTCAATGGCCAGAAGTGCATCATGTCGTTGGTATATGCTGGCCTTCTCATCAGTGCCTTCCTCCATTAACAGTCGGTTTATGTAGTCCAGAGTCGTATTTGAGTTTATCTCACAATACTCAAGACTTTTCATTGTGCTAGAGCTCTGCTAGATCTAGATGTTCTTGAAAAGTTTGTGATCTACAGAAGATAGACACCACCTTTCACTTCTGTTTCTTGGCCATGCATAGAGGGATTTGCCTTCCAAAATATAATTGCCAAAAAGCAACTTCAGAACTGAGATGTCCTGTTTAGTAGCTGCAACGAAAAAAAAAAGGATAAAAGTGGTCAGCATTCTGCTAGTTCTTCTGTCAACAGAAAAGTGAAAGTCATGCTGACTCATTAGCTAGCTTGAAACTTTGTGCTTCACAGCTTTAGTCATGTTTGACTCAAATTTGTGTCCCCTACTTCTGATTTACAATGCCACATAAGTTCTTATTTACAATGCAACATAAGTTCCTCCTAAGACGGATTTTTTTTTATTTGTGCCCCTTAAGAAATTGACTAAAAGATCTGCATTTAGTTATCAATCATCGCATTCCTTTTGAGCAAGAATCCCAGAAGTAATCCCAAAGTTCACCAGCAGCTACATGTTGTTTGCAAGACCAACTATCCAACAAAAGCACAACTTCATCTATTAGACTATTACATGAAACATAGGATAATCTTTTAAAAGTTGTAGGGATGTTGTTTTATCCGCATAATGTTGTGTATAGATGTAGTGCTTACTTGTCTTGTAAAGTTATACATTGGCAATTATAAGCTTGAACTCTGGAAGAGCATCTCCTGTTGAGAAAAAATGTTGATATGTCAAAATCTACGAACATAAAGTTATACATTCGAAGTTGCAAAGGAACATAAAGTTCAGACAGACTGTACTCGAAAAAGAATGCAATTTATAAATAATAACACTTCTGCTTAGTTGATTGATGTGAATGCAGAAAATTACCTGATGAAGCACCTGATTAGCTTACTTCGATGTCTCTTAGCTCTAGTGGGTGGTGATTGCTGAAGAAGGTTAAAAACCCATGAAATGAACTTGTTGCTTTACAGACATGGAGAGTATGTGTTGTTGTCTGGTGCTTAGGAAAGAGGCTGGGATTTCTTCTTGTGCTGATTATGAGCTTTTCTTGTTGATGCAATCAAGAAAATTGTTTAATGCTGCTCTTGGATTTACTTCTTGTCATCTTTTTCTCAACATGTTTCTGTATGGATGCTAGCGGACCACGCGGGGTTCCGGCTAGTTAAAAAGTATGATTGTGGCATGAAGCTAACAAAGTTTTCCATATGTCTTGTAGGCTGGCGCTGCAGCTGGCCATTGATGAGCAGAAGACTAGCTCGGGGCCGAAGACAGACATGAGTCTGACGGCCTTCCTGCTCGTATAGGCTTGTGCCACCAGTCCATGAGAAGGATGGGATGGTGTGCCGAGGCGTCGCCACGTGCCGCATTCTGTACACACTAAGAGGATCTAGGATCCAGGACGGGCTCTGAAGGAACTGCTATTATTTTTTAGTGGACCCTCATACAACTAAGAGGATCTAGGGTCCAGGACAACGACCTCAAGGAGCTCGTGTATTGCCGAGGCTCCCACCAGACACCATAAATTACTCATTGGCCACAGTTTGAAGCTAAACAGGGTTTTTTAAATTTCTATTAAAAAAAGGCTCCACTCAGCATTATTTTCCTCTGTAGCAACCTTCTCGGTTTAGTCTAGAAACTAGTATCTAGCCTAGCACTGCCTCTATCCTAGAAAGAAAACAATTCAGCTCTATATTTATCATTCCTTGTTGGTCTTCCACTAGACCTTGAGAAGACCCTCTGGAGCTTGAATTCTTTTCTAAGCAGCCTGACAAAGCGGGCCCAATTCTCAGTGGGCCAGGCCCACTGACACATGCGGCCCAACAAGCCTAAACGGCCATCATCCATCGCGGGCACGAAAGCGATAAGGAGACCAACTGCTCGCTGCCCACTCGCCGGAGAAGAGAACCATGGCCACGGCGGCGGCGTGTGTGGGGGTGGCTTCTCCGTTCACCGGCCCACCTCTCCGCCACCCCCCGCCACTTCATCTCATCGAGGCGGGGGTCCAGGAGGACCGGGCTGGCCGTCACGGCGGCGGTGGCTGCAGGCGGTGGGTCGCCGCGCACCGTGCTCGTCACCGGCGCCGGCGGCCGAACAGGTAGGTTTCCTCAAGTTCCGTTCATTTGGCATTTCTCATCCGTAGGCAACGCTCTCGGTTTTTTGGCCGCTGATAGTGCGGTTCACATTGTTGCTGATTCATCTCTCTGTTTGCAAAAATCCATTTTCCCCATTTGGGTTGTAATTCAGGCCAAATTGTGTACAAGAAGTTGAAGGAGAGGGCAGGCGAGTTTGTGGCACGAGGTCTGGTCAGGACGGAAGAGAGCAAGGCCAAAATCGGAGGCGGTGACGACGTGTTTGTCGGCGACATAAGAGACCCCGAGAGCATTGCTCCTGCGATTGAGGGCATCAACGCTCTCATCATCCTCACCAGCGCGGTCCCCAAGATGAAGCCGGGATTTGATCCTAGCAAAGGGGAGCGCCCTGAGTTTTACTTTGAAGAAGGGTGTTATCCTGAGCAGGTCTTGAAATTGTTCCCTTGATATAATGCTTACATTACAGTAGCTGTATCGATTCTTGATTTTGTTTGGATTAACGCGTTGTTTTGCCTGTCTCTGTTTTCAAGGTGGATTGGATTGGCCAAAAGAATCAAATAGATGCCGGTAAATGTTACCCCTTGTCTTGCATATATGTTGTTTATTGAAGCTTCGTGCACAACTCTGTTATTTATTATGCTAATCTGTTAAACTACTGACCATTTCAAAATGACTGTTCGGTGAAGCTGTCCTTTTTTTTCCCTGGCAAACACACCTTTTTTTGTTTCTTTGTTTGTTTCTAAGTTTTTTTTTTCTTGCATCTTTATGCAGCTAAGAGCATCGGTGCAAAGCACATAGTTTTGGTAGGATCCATGGGAGGAACAGACATCAATCACCCACTAAACAAGTTAGGAAATGCAAATATTCTGGTACATAGCATATTTTGCTTTTCTTCCAATATGTTCTATTCTATGTTTGTCAGTCCATGCACATGTGTTGTGTGCATGAGAACATCATCTGCGTGCCTGCATTGTTTAGGAAATTCCTAGTAATTTTCTTCTAAATTTTCAGGTGTGGAAGCGCAAGGCAGAACAGTACCTAGCAGACTCCAGCCTTCCATATACAATTATAAGGTTGTAATACATGGAGAGTTGCTAAAGCTATAGTTGTGAATGCTTATGTTGTTAATATACTGTTCGTTATTCTTTTCATTGCAGAGCTGGCGGTTTACAAGATAAAGATGGTGGCTTGCGTGAGTTGATTATTGGGAAGGATGATGAGATCCTGAAAACAGAAACAAGAACTATTGCCAGGGCCGATGTTGCAGAAGTTTGCATACAGGTAGCTGCGTACAGTGGAAAACACTTAACTGTAGATCCATGCTTTTCTCAAGCTCTTGTGTAACTCTAGCGTTTGATTAATCTGTGACTTTTCTGTGCAGGCCTTGCTATTCGAAGAGGCAAAGTTTAAGGCATTTGATCTGGCATCAAAACCAGAAGGTGAAGGGACGCCAACTACAGACTTTAGGGCACTTTTTTGCACAAGTTAATAGTCGCTTCTAAAAAGATAAGGTTGTCGTTGCCAAGAAATTGAGGGCATTCTTTTATAAAGCGATATGAAATGTGTATTGAGTAAGGTTAGTTTCCTGTTTACCAAGTTCCTAAAATATTACCGTTGTCCCATGTAGGATCCTTTTTTAAAAATTTCTCGCTCTCTTTAGCTATTTTGGCTTGATTTTCTGTCTAGCTTTTTTGACTTCATTTTCTGTCTAGACAGTGATTCTGCACATAATGCTAATGAACTTTCATATCAAATAAGATTGCTCAGTTATCCATAATGTTCAAAAGATAAGTCAGTTCAGATGCTTTCTTTTTCGTGAACACACAATAGAGTTGCATATCCTTGTGTTAAGATTCGAAGTCTTTGGTCTTCTAGGGCTTGTACAGCAGCTCTCTGATTGAATGCCCTCCTCAGAATGCAACCAAGGAAGGCACTAGCTCTATGGGGGAGTGACCACGGAGCCGATGATCAGTCCAAAAGCTCCAAAACAGCGTGTTATGACATCACCCACTTAAGCAGTAATTGAGAAGCAAACAATGAAGTGTTGGCATGAATAGGTAACTGCAGTCCCACCCAAGGTTGTTCAGGTTGCATTTTTCGGAACCACAACCAGCATATCCATAGACCGCATATAAGATTTACAAGATTATGAATACCCAACCCTCTGGGCTCGCTTGGCATACATACTTTTTTCCCCAGGCAACAAGATGGACACCTCCATTGATCTTGTTTTCCAAAGAAACGCTTGACAAATCTTGTCAATAGCCAGAGTAGCCACTTATTAGGGACACCACAGTTGCAATCAGAGGGTAGATAGGGAAGGTGCGAGGACAACCTGAATCAATATACCCGGGTTCTTATACTTGCTATATCTATCCATTCCGATATTACCCATCAACTCTTTCCCAAAACTCATTTATGCCTTGTTTAATATGGTACTTACAGTTTTTCAAATGAGAGTCTACTCTAGAGGATATGTAAAATTCATGTTGCCCAAACATGGATCAGAATTGGGGAACCCCAGAGGTCAGCTTGACCAATGGGCCGCTTGGATTGAATTTAGATGCAATAGCTTGTTCTTACAAGAGGGTGGCTGCTGCTTATATAGGCAGAGCCCCTTACCTACCCACTAAGCATATTCCTTGCATAAAGCAAGATGCTCTAATCTACTTGAGAGCCAAGGCATCTCATGATCAAGTTGAGAGCCAAGGCACTCCTACTTTGCAGAGAATAGAAATGCAGGAAATTAAGATACAAGTGGTAGGATTAATACTGTCAATTCAAAATTTCAGTGTGTCTTTATCCAAGATTGTCTAATATCCACAAACATGAGAAGTAATTTGCGAAACTCAAAGCATTCTGCAGAAGACTGTCTTAAGGCACTCACACCATCATTACAAATTTAGTTGCCTTGCTCACAGAGATCTAATTGGATCTTACTGATTAGCATATGATTCTTTAGGTTTCCATGAGGATAACGCATGTATTATCCTCCCCCTCCATCCTTGCAGCAGCCATCTGCTATCTTCGTCGATGACAAAGTCTTCATGATAATGCTTGTTTTTTCCATCTACTGATCTCTTCAGGATTGCTTTATCAACAGGAAGTTGCCTGAACCCTGCCTTGAGACATCTCACTTGCCACTGTTTGTAAGTCTCTGGCCTCTCGATCCTTTCTGCACCCTCACACGCTACAACATTAAGTACTTCTGGCCCAAACAGATCCCTCTCTATCTGTATCCTATCTTCATGACTCTGGAGAGCAGTTGCATCGAGCATGTCAAACAGCGCAGAATAATAGAACAAAACCTCTCTGAATCGTGGCAGGAAGAATGGGGAGCTATAGAACCCATTCACAATGCCAAGAATGAGAACCTCTGGGTTGATCCTCTTCATGGTACGCAGTACCCTATCCCTTGCACTATCTATGTCTTCTGTCTCATCCCCAAGATATTTTGTACGGTACATGCAGTTCACTATAAGCACCTCATCATTGTCAATATTGAGATTCTCGATGCAGATGTCTTCCCATCATGAGGCGATACCTTGGTACTCAAAAGGTACATTGAACATTTCTGCATACTCAGCCAACCGTTTTCCTGTCGCCTCAATTATTGCATGGGGGTGAAAACCTGACTGAGGTACATCTATGCCTGTGATACGTAGCTTAGGGGGGCCACCTTCTCGCTTCGCAAAGCGCTGGATTAGTGATGGCCACTGAAAGCCGAGTGTGATGCCAAAATCAATGATATGCACCTTTGGTTTTCTGTTCGATAGGTCAGCAATTGTTTGGTTGGAGAAGTAGTATGCAACCTTAGAGAATGGGCACACTGCAATGAAAAGGCGGTAGGCCTTTAACATGTCCGTGGCCCTTGTTCGTTTCTCCATCAGTTTCTGATACATTTGGTTCCCTGTCCCAGCCAAGCGTGCCTCAAGACCATTTGCAAAGTAAAGTGCCAGCCTCTGAGAGCTATCTCCATATGGTGAAGCGTGGCACCTTATCTTCTCCAGTAGCTCACTGGCAAAGGGAAGGTTGTTTACTACTATTGCTTGTGCACACTGCATGAGATGAGCCCTGAGGTCAATCCCCTCCTCTTTCTTCTTAACTCTTGACTTCACTTGCCCTTGACCATATCCTTTTCTGCGAACATTCTGTGAACTGTTGTTTGCTTCTTTTGCCTTAATTTCTCTAAGACGAGCAGCATCACAATGGAACTGTGAGTTACAGAGCAGAACACTGTCAAACATTTCATCTCGGGTTGTTTCACTAGCCGAGATGGCCAAATGCTTACTGTTCCTTGCTTCCAAAAACTCAAAGTCCACATGAGGATGGCTTCGTATTTTGCCTACATGCTTGCCCTTTTGTCCAATTGTTGCCTCTGTCATTTTATTGGAATCAGAAGGGCCATTACTATCCAGATCAACCAATTTCACAATACTGGGAACTAACTTATTTGCTTCCTCAGCTCCTCTGTTAAATTGCAAAGACAAGCGGTCACATTCAGAAGTCCAATCATTGTCTACCAGGTGCATACCTTGTGGCCCTAGAATATCACTGACAAAACTACCACTGCATGCCTGTTTACTATAATTGTCTTGGGGACAATCTACTTGGGTATCTCTACTGATCATTTTCTCCTTAGGTGAAGATGGATATTTCTGCCCAAGAATATCATAAAATGGCTTCTCCATGGCCTGAAGTGCATCAAACTGTTGGTATATGCTGTCCTCATCAGTGCCCTCCTCCATTAACAGTTGGTCTATGTGGTTGAGAGTTATATTTGAGTTTATCTCACAAGACTCAGGACTTTCCATTGTGTTATAACTCCACTAGATCTAGCTTTTCTTGAAAATTTCTGATGTACAAAAGATAACTCCACCTTCCAAAATATAGTTGTCAAAAATGTACCGTCACAACTGAGATGTCCTGTTTAGTAGCTGCAGAAAAAAAAAAAAAGATAAAAGTGTTGAGCATGCTGCTAGTTCTTCTGTCAACAGAACAGTGAAAGTCCTGCTCACTCATTAGCTAGCTTGAACCTTTGTGCCTCACAGCTTTAATCCTGTTTGACTCAAATTGATGTCCCTACAACTTCTAATTTACAGTGCCACATTCTTATTTACAATGCCACATATGTTCCTCCTAAGTTGGATGATTTCTTTTATATATGCCCCTTAGGTAGTTGATTAAAAGATCTGCAATTGGTTATCAATCATTGAATTCCTTTTGAGCAACAATCCCAGAAGTAATCCTAGAATTTACCGGCAGCTGCATGTTGTTTGCAAGACCAACTAACCAACAAAAAACACAACAATCTACTGCATGAAACATATAATAATTCTTCTACAAGTTGTAGAGATCTTGTTTTATCCGCCTAATGTTGTGTATAGATGTAGTGCTTGAAAATTATAATTGAAAATTGAACTCTGGAAGAGCATCTCCTGTTGAGAAACATGTTGATGTGTTGAAATTTAGGAACATAAAGTTATACATTCGAAGTTGCATAGGAACATAAAGTTCAAACAGACCGCACTTTCGAAAAAAGATGCAATTATAAATAACACTTCTGCTTAGTTCATTGATGTGAATGGCAGAAAATTACCTGATGAAGCACCTGATTAGCTTTCTTCAATCTCTCTTAGCCCTAGTGGATGGTGAAGAAGGTTAAGAGCCATGAAATGAACCTGCTTTATAGACATGGAGAATATTGGTTGTTGTCTGGTGCTTAAGAAAGAGGCTGGGATTTCTTCTTGTGTTGATTATGAAATTTTCTTGTTGATGCAATTAAGAAAATTATTTAATGCTGCTCTTGGAGTTTGCTCCTTGTCATCTTTTTCTTAACATGTTTCTGTATGGATGGGTTACATCACCTGGAAGCATCTTCTTGGCTTTCTGATATATTAAAAATTTAAAAATATGATTTTGGCATGAAGCTAACAGAGTTTTCCATATGTCTTGTGGGTAAATCATCTGTCACAAACTATGCAACATTGTTATTCAGCTATAATGGTTTTTTTCCCCTCAGATGCTGGGAACGTGAAGATATAGAAAGCTGTAATAGAAGATTTTCTTTGTAGCTTGGGTTTTTGATAATTATAACTTAAAATAAATCAGAATAAATCTGTATATGTGTGTATCACATTTGTGTGATGACTAATGAACTTGAATTGTTTGACCCTGGCTATTGATTTCATGCATCTTTTGTGTCTTGTGTCCTTCCGTGGTATTTCTATATTTTCATGTTCATTTTACATGTTACTCCTCCATTTCAAATTATAGTTCACTTTGGCTTTTCTAGATACATTGATTTTGCTATGCGCCTAGTCACACATTATGTCTAAATACATAGTAAAAAATAAATCTAGAAAAGCCAAAGTGAACTACAATTTGGAACGGAGGAAGTATAAATTATGCAATTCATCTGTGGCTATGGCGTTGAGTTGTCAAGACTCCGTTGGCTTGTCCGTGTGAAACTCTCCTGCATAAATCATGAAGAATTACATCTGGTTGGTCATGAATTTCCTTCTTCAAAGATCTCAACCTCCGAACTATGGACCGCCCCTATGTCATTTATTAAGCCGCTGTTCAAGCTCGGAAGTCAGTAATGCCCTCCACCCCACAGGGTTAGTTAATGCAGCACGAGGAAACAAAAAGATCGCTTCCAGCGCCTCAACTAAGCCCTAGGGATCCAGGACCAACGACCTAGGAAGGAGGCCGCCCGTAAATTACTCTTCACCGCAGGGACTGCTCCTCTCCGATCACCTTAATAAACAAAGCCGCCTCCACAACCCCCCAAAACTAGCGGTGGCCATGAGTTTGGCGGGAACGCCTTGGAGGTCATGGACCACCAACCAGAGAATTGAATTTTAGGCGTTAAAAGTCCCCAGCTTTTGCGCCATGCTGAAGGTTCAAGCTATAACTGCACAAGGATCACTTAGCGCTATAGTTTTATTTCCCCTCTGGTGGAGGTGCACCTTATTAAGCCTTGTAATCGGCACTTGTCAAAGTAATCAAGAAAGAACACAATTATCTTCTTCCTCCTCTCTACCAATTCCCAAGCCTTCGGAAGAGGGGCAAAACCTCACCGGAGAAGACGGACCGAGGCTACCCTCTAACGTGTGCCGAGGGCCTGTATCCTTGATACTAAGGCCCTTGACAGTTTATTACAGCTTACTATCTGGTTTCAAAAGATACATTTGCGCTTGTTTATGAATTTAGAACTACAATAGCTTTAGAACTACCCACTACTCGCTACCAGAACAGCCAGGCCTTAGGCTGACCGAGCACCAGCAAATACAGGTTACTAGGGTTTTGTGTATAATCACTGAACTTGGTAGTTCCCAACTGCAGTGCAACACTGTTTTTTGTCATTTTTAATTTAGCTCCATCCATTGTTCTTTGTAAAGGAGGATGATAAAATTAACTGCATTCCTAACATGTTATGCATAGGAAGTTAGGATTTAGGAACCTTGTGTTGATCAATGTAAGATATAATCTGCTGCTCCCCATCTCTTTGATTGCTGCAGATCATGAGTTGGAAGATGGTCAGCTCTAGCTGTCCACTCCTAGGTGCTGTAGCAGTATGGCGATAGTTGATGGCTTGCCTCAGCCATGTAGTAGAGTATGGCTGGGTAATGCTTTGTACTTTAGAGTACTATAGGGGTAGGTAGTTGGTGTACTCACCATACCATCATGTATACCTGGTAGAGGTTGTATATATTCTATGCCAATGCAATGGAGAAGGGCAGTTCAGCTACATCACATACTCAGTTCAGTTGCCACATTCAGTGTTCAGAGCTCTCGGCCAGGGCTGAAGCCTGAGCAGGGGCTGTGTGTGGGTGCTGGTTGCAACACATTGTAGGGTTTGTGTGTGTGTGTGTGCTGTGCTCATCTTCTTCTACCTCTAGCCTAGTGAGTGAGAGTGAAGGTGAGCTTGTTGCTTACCTGAGCTGTGATTGCAGGGACCAACAATCAATACCACCTCCATCTTCTGACCAGATGTGGCATTTGCTCTGAACATTGATCTCGTCAATTTTGAGAGGTAGTCAGTGCAATAATTACCTTTTTCAGAAAGGCCAGATTAACTCAGCATCTTTCTGGAAGTCTGTTGGCAATAAAAGATTATTTTGTAGCTACACTTTTCTAAATATGTTTTTATTCTATGCATAAATTTTTACAAAATGGAGGAGTGTCAATAGTGTACCCCCATGTCTTCCCCTTTTGAGATAATCTCCTACATTCACCAGACAAAATAAGTAACTAGTACTCATCCTTAATCCAGATTTTTTTTTTCTGGAATACGCAGGGGAGCTGCGTATCATTGCATTAAGAAAGGAGAGTCAAACAGCATAAAAAGCCAGTACAAAAGACACCACACACACACACAAGAATCAAGATTGCATAACTATGTACAGGAAGCTGTAGTCGCGTTAAGCACCTACAAGTATGCATGCGAAGAACTGTTTGATGCTTTCTGATCAGCTTATGATTCATTAGGCTTCCATTTGGATATCACACAAATTACTATCCTTTTCCAACCTTGTAGCTGCCAGTGGCTGCCTTCATCAGCAACAAAACCCTCATGATAAATCCCTTTCTTTGTATCTGGTATTAAATTTAAGATAATTGGATTGACATGAAGTTGCTCAAAGCTTTGAGAAATTTTACCAGCCACTACTTAAGAAAAAGCCAATATCTTGTATAATCATTTCAATATCAGTTCAGCGAACAGAAGAAGCAATTCGAGGTACTTCCTTTCTGCTGAATATTGCAATAGCCAGCTTGGATGTTTCAAATTAACTAAAGTTTATCTCATCATCATTATTACAAGCTTAATTGACTTCTAAACAAAATATTATCTTGGATCCTTCTTGTTAATCTATGAATCTTTAGGTTTCCATGAAGACAGTGCATGCATTATCCTTCCTTTCCATCCTTGTAGCAACCAGCCACTATCTTCGTCGATGACAAAGTCTTCATGATAAAGCCCCTTTGTTTCTATTGAACTCTTTAGAATGGTCTGATTAACAGGGAGTTGCTTGAACCCAGCCTTGAGGATTCTTGCTTGCCATTGTTTGTAACTCTCTGGCCTCTCGATCCTCTCGGCACCTTCACATGCTACAACATTAAACACATCTGCCCCAAGGAGATCCCTCTCTATCAGGATCCTTGCCTCATGATTCTGTCCAATAGTTGAATTTAGCATGTCAAACACTGATGAGTAATAGAACAAAGCCTCTCTGAATCGTGGTAGGAAGAACGGGGAGCTATACAACCCATTCATGACACCAGTTATGAGAACATTTGGATTCATCCTCTTCATGATACGCAGTACCCTATCCCTTGCACTATCTATGTCTTCTGTCTCATCGCCGAGGTTTTTCATTTTGTGCAAGCAGTTGACTATGAGCACCTCGTCCTTGTCAATGTTGAGATCTGAAATATATATGTCTTCCCATCGCGAGGCAACACCTTGATACTGAAAAGGTACATTGAACATTCTTGCATACTCAGCCAAACGCCTTCCTGTCTCCTCAATCTTTTTACAGGGGCGAAAACCTGTCTCGGGTACATCAATACCTGTGATGCGAAGTTGAGGGGGGCCACCTTCTCTCTTTGCAAGCTGCTGGATTAGTGATGGCCACTGAAAGCCAAACACGATGCCAAAATTAATTATGTGCACCCTTGGTCGATCCCCCAATACATCAACGATTGTTTTATTGCCAAAGTTGTATGCTAATCTGACGAAAGGGCATGCTGCAATGAGAAGGCTGTAGGCCTTCAGCATGTCTGTGCTGCTTGTTCGCTTCACCACTAACTTATTATACATTTGACTCCCAGTCCCAGCAACACGTGCCTCAAGAGCATCTGCAAAATAAACTGCCAGCCTTTGAGAACAATCTCCATATGGCGAAGAATGATGCCTGATCTTTTTCAGTAGCTCACTGGCAAATGGATGGTTGATAGATGATATTGCTTGTGCACACTGGATGAGAAGAGTCCTGAGATCAACCTCTTCTTTTTCTTGCTTCTTACACTGTGACTTCTCTTTTCCTTGGGCAGATCTTTTGTTTCGGACATACTGCAGAGTTATGTTTGCTTCTTTTGCCTTCATTTCTCTAAGATGAGCAACATCGCAATGATACTGCTCATCACAGAGCAGAACTCTGTCAAATATTTCATCCCGGATTATTTCACCAGTTGAGATTGCTAAATGCTTACTGTTCCTCCCTCCACCGACTCCATGTCCACATGAGGGTGGCTCCTTATTTTATTTGTATGCTTGCTACGTTGTTCAATTGTTGACTCAATTGTTTGCTTGGAACTGGAAAGGCCATTGCTCTCTGGATCAACCACCAATTTCTCAATACTGGGAACAAGCTTCTTTGCTTCCTCAGCAGTTCTGTTGAATTGCAAAGCCACATTGCATAGTTCAGAACCGTCATCTATGTCTACCAAGCACACACCCTTGGGCCCAAGAAGATCACTGACAGAGTTACCACTGAATTCCAGGTCATGATAATTGTTGTTAATATCATCAGGGAAATCAGATTGACTACCACTATTCATCATAGTCTGTTTGGGTGAGGATGGATATGCCTTTCCAAGAATATCGGAGAAGCGCTTCTCCATGGCCTGGAGTGCATCATGATGTTTGTATGTGCTAATATTCTCATCAGCGGTTTCTTTCATCAATAGTTGGTATATATGGTTGAGAGTCATGTTTGAGTTTATCTCACAGTATTCCGGGTTGTCCATTGCTCCAAAGTTTCACTGGTTATCTTTTCATGGAACACTTTATGATATATGTAAGATAGATCCAATCTTTAGTAAGTGTTTCTTGACCACCCAATGGCGGAATTTCCTTTCAAAAGTTATTACTGCAAAATGTACCTTGGAGTAGAAAACCAGCAACTTCGATTGGTGTCTACAGTGGAAAAGAATAAATGCATGAGAATGCTGCTATTTCTTCTGTATAGAACAGAACTGAACTGAAAGCTCCAAAAACAATTTATTTAACATGGAATTGCTCTTGTAGAAACAACCCCAAAATCAGGAATGGAAGTTCCTTCCAATTTTGTAATCCCTACTGATAGGAAGGTGTCAATAGTTTTTAAGACCAAGTGAGCTGGAAGCATTAAAGAAAAGATCTGCATTTAGTTATCAATCATCGCATTCCTTTTGAGCAAGAATCACGGAAGTAATCCCAAAGTTCGCTAGCAGCTACATGTTGTTTGCAAGACCAACTAACCAACAAAAGCACAGCTTCATCTATTAGAGTATTTATTACATGAAACGTAGAATAATTTTTTCAAAAAATTGTACAGATGTTGTTTTATCCGCATAATGTTGTGTATAGATGTAGTGCTTACTTGTCTTGTAAAGTTATACGTTGGCAATTATAAGCTTGAACTCTGGAAGAGCATCTCCTGTTGAGAAAAAATGTTGATACGTCAAAATCTAGGAACATAAAGTTTACGTTGCCCATAAAGTTATAGATTCGAAGTTGCAAAGGAACATAAAGTTCAGACAGACTGCACTCAAAAAAGATGCAATTATAAATAATAACACTTCTGCTTAGTTGATTGATGTGAATGCAGAAAATTACCTGATGAAGCACCTGATTAGCTTTCTTCAATCTCTCTTAGCTCTAGTGAATGGTGAAGAAGGTTAAAACCCATGAAATGAACTTGTTGCTTGACAGACATGGAGAGTGTGGGTTGTTGTCTGGTGCTTAAGAAAGAGGCTGGGATCTCTTCTTGTGCTGATTATGAGCTTGTTGGTGCAATCAAGAAAATTATTTAATGCTACTCTTGGATTTTGCTTCTTGTCATCTTTTTCTCAACATGTTTCTGTATGGATGCTAGCGGACCACGCGGGGTTCCGGCTAGTTAAAAAGTAAGATTGTGGCATGAAGCTAACAGAGTTTCCATATGTCTTGTAGGCAGGCGCTGCAGCTGGCCATTGATGAGCAGAAACTAGCTCGCGGACGCAGACAGACATGAGTCTGACGGCCTTCCTGCTCGTATACGTTTGTGCCACCAGTCCATGAGAAGGATGGGATGGTGTGCCGAGGCGTCGCCACGTGACGCATTCTGTACACACTAACGGCTCTGAAGAGGACCTAGGATCCGGGACAATGACCTCAAGGAGCTCGTGTATTGCCAAGGCTCCCACCAGACACCATAAATTACTCATTGGCGCCACAGATTGAAGCTAAACAGGGCTTTCTTAATTTCTATTCAAAAAAGGCTCCACTCAGCATTATTTTCCTCTCTAGTAACTTTATCGGTTTAGTCTAGAAACTAGTATCTTGCCTAGCACTGCCTCTATCCTAGAAACAAAACCAGTTCAGCTCTGTATTTATCATTCCTTGTTGGTCTTCCACTAGACCTTGAGACCCTCTGGAGCTTGAATTCTCTATGTATTCCTTTGATTTGCTACAGCTTGAAAGTGTGTTGTGTTTCTATCACCCTCAAAAATATTTATACCTAGACTAGTATCGTACCGTGCGTTGCTACGGGACAAGTAAACTTTCGGAATAAAAACATATGGATCGCAAAAATAAAATAACAATACTATGAAAATAAATATCAACATTAAAGTGACAATAAAAAAAAACAAACTTCAGAAAATTAACACAGCCATACAGATCACAGTGTCACAGGCTCAAAAACTCTACTGTAATGTCATTTAAGTTGGTGACAACAAAGTTCTCTTCAAATATTTGATAAGTGAACAGGGCGAACAGGTTACATTCAACAGTGATTCTGTCCCCAATCAACTGTATCGACAACCTGCAAAGATATTGTTAAAAATTCAATTAAGTGAGGTAATTAAACTGACAATTATAACTCTGCACCTATTTTAAAAGAGTGGGAATATTAGGTGTAAATTGGTAGTGCAATTTGGAGCACAATCACTACAGAGATACTTTGGAAAGCATTTAGTGACAGACCATGCATATGCAGCCCAATAACTTCCTAATCTCAAGCAAACAGTACCTTTGGTATGGATTGCACAGTAAAATGTATGGCATTGAAACTCATAAAGAAGAGTTTATACTATCTAGAACAATTATCCCAAAATTGAATGAAACCAGAAAAAGAATGGGCACAGGCAGAGAAGTATTATACTATCATAGTGACTTCAAATATAACTGCTCCATTCTAAGCCAAGTTAATAACATGAGAGAAGTATTGATAATCTTCTTACAGACATTTCTGTATGCCAGTGCATATTAACTGAAGTTTGAAAAGTTCAACCAAGTACATTCTGCATTTGTTCATAGGAGACAATTATTCGGATGAAAACATGCAAAGAATTTAAGCTCACATATTTTTTTTTAATCAATAACTATACAGTTTGTACCAGTGAACTGAGCTAAAATTGTAGACAAGAGAGTTGAATGCAATGATGTAAATGGCTGCAAAATTGAACCTCAGGCAACTATACCGGATGTACCTTGTGTTCCAAATAGCAACAGGTGGCAGACACAACTATTATTTTGTCAGTTTTTACTACTATATTTCACAGTGTTGCGCCGACAATGCCTTTCCTTCCTTTTCTTCTTTTTCAGAGTGTGTATAACTACTGATTAAAAATCTGATCGAAAAAAACCTACTGCATTACTATGAAACACAGGACTACATGGTAGAGGAATTTGCAGGACAAGTTCTGTAATATAAAGAAATATTTTGTTATCCCCCTCTATAGAATCAAGTCTTCCCAAAAGTCCATTCCATAAACTGTGTTTTATGAGGATTCCCTGACAATTTCCAGCCCTGAAAGCTAATGGAATAAAAGCATAAACAATATTTTTCTAGTCAGAAGAGGGAAGCACCTTGAAGATTAGAGAGCACATGTAGAAATTCCTCTCTCCTCCACGCTAAATGTTCAAAGCAACTCGGACGGAGATGATTGGGAGTCTCCTAAGGATATATAGCTGCAACATTTCATGAAAAAATTGTTAAAGCCAAATCCATCACATGTGCTGATGTGCAATTACATCTAATGGTATGGAATTACCTGTTGCCAAACTCAACCTCTGATCTTGAACTCTTGGTAATGAAAACCTGCTCAATGACTGGCTCAGTCCAAGTGATTCACCCAAGTCTGAATTGTCAGTCAGAATCGGACACCACCCTATACATGTCTTTATTCAGTGACGTGCAAGGACAAGATTATTAATCAAAGAAATGAACTTAATATTCAAATCCTGCATTACTCATAGTCTACAAAATTTATTGACAGTGCTAAACCAATCTTCTTAAACTCAGCTTTGCCTTTTGCATGACGCTTTTCATCGGTTAGCATAAAAAAATATTCCAGCAGCATACTCGCCTGGTGGCAGTAGCTCCCCAACATCCTTTGCGATCTGCAGGAACACCAAAACAAAAGCATTGACTAATTATTATCAAACATAATATATTTTGGAATTAGTAACTAAAGATCAGAACAGGGCATCAATTTGCAACAATCTATACAATTAGGTATATTTTCTACAAATTATATTGAACTATGATGATTTTGAAATTTCAGTAAAGAATATAAGGCCATCCTACTCGTGAATTACCTAGACCAACGAATTGGTCATTATCATTAGTCATCGGGATACCAAAAATAGAATAAGGAAGTATGGAAGTATGGAGGACCAACAGAATCATCCTCGAAGTTTTGACAACCGCAAAATCCACTCTCTTGGTAAATGTAAGAAGAAACACTTCCCAGAATGCAGGATCACCTTCACGAATAAGAATATGGATCCTTATGAGTGTCTTTCAGGGCAACCTACATGCATAACACAAAAACGAAATATACATTATTGGCTACTAAGGTGAAAGGCTGATGAAGACCTACATAAGGCAGCAGAACACTCTAATAGCAATTCAACAGATATGAGAGTTGCTGCTAGGAGGATAGTAAAAAAAAAAAAAAACAACACATTCAGAGCCATAACATCTCAACTGAACTCCACCCAGGGAAGACCAAAAGGTAGCCATTGAAAAGTAACTGTTTAATCCAAGATCAGTATAATTAATCAACAAAATAGAGGAACCACATATATAATATAAATGAACAATTCTCAGTTCAAATAAAAGAGAGAACACAAAAATTGTGTTTCAACACAAAAATAGAGGAGCCATGTATCTCTGCACCTGCCGCAAACTGAGCCAGGAATCTAACTGAAACATGGATGATTTTTTTTTTTTTAAAATGATTGCACACGGCTGGAAATAAATAGATAGGTCATTCAAACTACCGTACTGCACCAGGCATTGTCCAGAGTGCTAGGAACAGTCCAAGTACTGTCCTCATTTTGCTCAATGGTGGTCACGTTATTTTTTTTTTTTTTCTTAATGATGTCTGAATGAATACCAAACTCTAGTATATTCATCCAGAAATGACTTAGCAAAAACAATTGCAGTTGGAGGATTCCATGACTAAGGAATGATTTAGTGGAAACTGAATGAATGGTTCACTGGAAACTTACATATAACAATGGGTCAGGCGTTCTATCGAGCAGGTTAATGGCACAAAGCAGATCCTTTTCTTTGTGAACAGGAACATCAGGCAAAGGCAAGCATTCTGCCGAGCCGGATACGAGCACAAGCAGTCTTGGTCGAAGGTTTGTCTGCTCCGTTCCGAACAGCAGGAAGGGAAGAGAAGGGCAGAAAGCACTTGGTAGTTCTCGCAGCAGGGAGGAGGCCGGAGGCCGGGGACAGCGCCGTGGCCATAGCAGTTGTCGTCGGGGTGTTGCGGCAGCGCGGTGCTTCAACGACGTCCTCCCGACGACCCCGGCGTTGGCAATGGACGGGGTGCTCAGCGTCATCGAGGCGGTGGCGTTGCGCAGGGACAGGGAGAACGCACGGCGAGACGGCGGTGCTGCGAGGTGTTGTGGTCGCACGGGGAAGGTGGCGTGCAGACTGCTTCCCGTTCGGCGCGACTGGGTTGCTTCGTCCTCACGCTGCTCTGAGCACCGGCCACCGGGTTTGCGGGAGAGGGGGAGGAGGGAGAGGTGGCGGCGGCGCAACCGGAGGGTGGCAGTCGCAAGGGACCAGGGCATGCGCACGTGATTGGTGGCGTAGATCGTCTAGGAGCTGATTGTGGGGATTTCCTTTTTCACCGATGTGGGACCAACCGAAGTGGGGGTGCACCGGCAATCCATAAACAAATGTATCATACCATTTGATTGACTTCCGTTTTCATTATCACACCTTCCAATTTCATTGAGTTCCGTTTCTAATATCACACCTTCCAATTTTATCGTCGGGAGGGAGGTATCGCACGGAGAGAGAGGGGCGAGTCAAGAACAAAATCGCACCAAATAAAAGTCTTACTTTTTTTTTACATATGTTGTAGAGATTAGTGTCCACCTTTAGTTTCCTCCTCGAGTGCCCCAAATCTTACAAGTTCTTTAGCTATCTCTAGCATTCTAGCCGTTTCATCCTTAGTCAAGTCTCAAGCTGAATATTTTTATTCCTTAGCAAAACTGGCTTTCTTGCTATTTAACTCTAAGACCATATTGATTTCCAGACCTCTGATTGATTTTAGAATTCCTACCTTACATTGCAAATATCATAGTACTCTACTTCACACAAATGACTTTTCTAGGCTTTGATCGCTACTACTTTTAAACCTACGTTTTTGAACCACCATTTCTCAAAACTTAAAATTCTTCTTACCAACAAACACATTTATGGAGGTGCAAACAAGTTCTACAATCTCCTCTATAAAAACCTTGGATGTGTTTCAGTGATTTTTTTTTTTTTTTTTTTTTTTTTTTGTAGATCGGATGTGCCTTTTTTTTTAAACAATGAAAACAAACTTTATTAATTCAGCAAACCGCTGCGATTGAATAGTACATATCAAAAGTTGCATCATGCAAAGCCTGCTTGTTTCTGCAATTTCTATCATGACAAGCGTTGTTGCAGGATACATGTAATTGTTTTTGGGTACCTAGAACTTTATTTATTTATTCAGTAGGGTAAGAATTACAAACTCTATCTGAAGGCTCAAAAAACCAAAAAGATGTATTTCATTGACTTTTTTTTTTAGCAGAATGTGTTTAATTGATAATAATAGGCCCTGAATAACAATCTACGGAAAAACATTTTTTTAAGCAGAACTGAAAGCGACAAAAAAAAAAAAAAAAAGAAGCAAATTTTGGGCCATATCCAGCAACGAAGACACTCCCAAGATCCTGACAAAGCGGGCCCGGCCCAACAAGCCTAAACGGCCATCATCCATCGCGGGCACGAAAGCGATAAGGAGACAGTCTCGTCGTAAACTGCCCACTCGCCGGAGAAGAGAACCATGGCCACGGCGGCGGCGTGTGTGCGGGTGGCTTCTCCGTTCACGGGCTCACCTCTCCGCCACCCCTGCCACGTCATCTCAGCGAGGCGGGGGGTCCAGGAAGGCCGGGCTGGTCGTCACGGCGGCGGTGGCTGCAGGCGGTGGGTCGCCGCGCACCGTGCTCGTCACCGGCGCCGGCGGCCGAACAGGTAGGTATCCTCAAGTTCCGTTCATTTGGAATTTCTCATCCGTAGGCAAAGCTCTCGGTTTTTGACCGTTGATAGTGCGGTTCACCTTGTTTCTGATTCATCTCTCCGTTTGTAAAAATCCAAATTTTCCCCTTCTCTGTGGTAATCCAGGCCAAATTGTGTACAAGAAGTTGAAGGAGAGGGCAGGCGAGTTTGTGGGACGAGGTCTGGTCAGGCAGGGCCGGCCTTGGGGCAGTGCAAGCGGTGCGACCGCACTGGGCCTCCGGAATTAGGGGGCCTCCAAAAAAATTAGTGTGCTAATAGGCCTCACAAGTATCAACAAAGCCCAGTTAATCACAAGTCAAAGATAGCAGATAGCAGGCCTGTTAAAGAGGAAAAATACCAATCGATCAGACTGCATTGTTAATCTAGAGACATTTCTCTTTTGTTTTAAACTTGTTAGTGTGAGATTGGTTAATGACACTGTTTTTTTTTAATATTGTCTTGTATTTTTATGGTGAAATGGGGCCTCCATTTTTGTTCGAACTGGGCCACAAAAATGTCAGGGCCGGCCCTGTCAGGACGGGAGAGAGCAAGGGCAAAATCGGAGGCGGTGACGACGTGTTTTGTCGGTGACATAAGAGACCCCCGAGAGCATTGCTCCTGCGATTGAGGGCATCGGCGCGCTCATCATCCTCACCAGCGGTCCCCAAGATGAAGCCGGGGTTTGATCCTAGCAAAGGGGAGCGCCCTGAGTTTTACTTTGAAGAAGGGTGTTATCCTGAGCAGGTCTGAAATTGTTTGATGTAATGCTTACATTACAGTAGCTGTGTCGATTCCTGATTTTGTTTGGATTAACGCTTTGTTTTGTTTGTATCTGTTCTGTTTTCAAGGTGGATTGGATTGGCCAAAAGAATCAAATAGATGCCGGTAAATGTTACCCCTTGTCTTGCAACCTGTGTTTTTATGCTAATCTGTTAAACTACTGACAATTTCAAAATGACCGTTCGGTGAAGCTGCCTTTTTTCCTGCTGGCAAACATAACTTTTTTTGTTTCTCAGCTTGTTTTTCTTGAATGTTTATGCAGCTAAGAGCATCGGTGCAAAGCATATAGTTTTGGTGGGATCCATGGGAGGAACAGACATCAATCACCCACTAAACAAGTTAGGAAATGCGAATATTCTGGTACATAGCATATTTTGCTTTTCTTCCAATATGTTCTATTCTATGTTTGTCAGTCCATGCATATGTGTTGTGTGCATGAGAACATCATCTGCGTGCCTGCATTGTTTAGGAAATTCCTAGTAATTTTCTTCTAAATTTTCAGGTGTGGAAGCGCAAGGCAGAACAGTACCTAGCTGACTCTGGTCTTCCATATACAATTATAAGGTTGTAATACAAGGAGAGTTGCTAAAGCTATAACTGTGAATGCTTGTGTTACTAATATACTGTTCTTTATTCTTTTCATTGCAGAGCTGGCGGTTTACAAGATAAAGATGGTGGCTTGTGAGAGTTGATTGTTGGGAAGGATGATGAGATCCTGAAAACAGAAACAAGAACTATTGCCAGGGCCGATGTTGCAGAAGTTTGCATACAGGTAGCTTCGTACAGTGGAAAACACTTAACTGTAGATCCATGCTTTTCTCAAGCTCTTGTGTAACTCTAGCGTTTGATTAATCTGTGACTTTTCTGTGCAGGCCTTGCTATTCGAAGAGGCAAAGTTTAAGGCATTTGATCTGGCATCAAAACCAGAAGGTGAAGGGACGCCAACTACAGACTTTAGGGCACTTTTTGCACAAGTTAATAGTCGCTTCTAAAAAGATAAGGTTGTCGTTGCCAAGAAATTGAGGGCATTCTTTTATAAAGCGATATGAAATGTGTATTGAGTAAGGTTAGTTTCCTGTTTACCAAGTTCCTAAAATATTACCGTTGTCCCATGTAGGATCCTTTTTTAAAAATTTCTCGCTCTCTTTAGCTATTTTGGCTTCATTTTCTGTCTAGCTATTTTGACTTCATTTTCTGTCTAGACAGTGGATTCTGCACATAATGCTAATGAACTTTCATATCAAATAAGATTGCTCAGTTATCCATAATGTTCGAAAAGATAAGTCAGTTCAGATGCTTTCTTTTTCTTGAACACACAATAGAGTTGCATATCCTTGTGTTAAGATTCCAAGTCTCTGGTCTTCTAGGGCTTGTACAGCAGCTCTCTGATTGAATGCCTTCCTCAGAACGCAACCAAGGAAGGCACTAGCTCTATGGGGGAGTGACCACGGAGCCGATGATCAGTCCAAAAGCTCCAAAACAGCGTGTTATGACATTACCCACTTAAGCAGTAATTGAGAAGCAAACAATGAAGTGTTGGCATGAATAGGTAACTGCAGTCCCACCCAAGGTTGTTCAGGTTGCATTTTTCGGAACCACAACCAGCATATCCATAGACCGCATATAAGATTTACAAGATTATGAATACCCAACCCTCTGGGCTTGCTTGGCATACATACTTTTTTCCCCAGGCAACAAGATGGACACCTCCATTGATCTTCTTTTCCAAAGAAATGCTTGACAAATCTTGTCAATAGCCAGAGTAGCCACTTATTAGGGACACCACAGTTGCAATCAGAGGGTAGATAGGGAAGGTGCGAGGACAACCTGAATCAATATACCCGGGTTCTTATACTTGCTATATCTATCCATTCCGATATTACCCATCAACTCTTTCCCAAAACTCATTTATGCCTTGTCTAATATGGTACTTACAGTTTTTCAAATGAGAGTCTACTCTAGAGGATATGTAAAATTCATGTTGCCCAAACATGGATCAGAATTGGGGAACCCAAGAGGTCAGCTTGACCAATGGGCCGCTTGGATTGAATTTAGATGCAATAGCTTGTTCTTACAAGAGGGTGGCTGCTGCTTATATAGGCAGAGCCCCTTACCTACCCACTAAGCATATTCCTTGCATAAAGCAAGATGCTCTAATCTATTTGAGAGCCAAGGCATCTCATGATCAAGTTGAGAGCCAAGGCACTCCTACTTTGTAGAGAATAGAAATGCAGGAAATTAAGATACAAGTGGTAGGATTAATACTGTCAATTCAAAATTTCAGTGTGTCTTTATCCAAGATTGTCTAATATCCACAAACATGAGAAGTAATTTGCGAAACTCAAAGCATTCTGCAGAAGACTGTCTAAAGGCACTCACACCATCATTACAAATTTAGCTGCCTTGCTCACAGAGATCTAATTGGATCTTACTGATTAGCGTATGATTCTTTCGGTTTCCATGAGGATAACGCATGTATTATCCTCCCCCTCCATCCTTGCAGCAGCCATCTGCTATCTTCGTCGATGACAAAGTCTTCATGATAATGCTTGTTTTTTCCATCTACTGATCTCTTCAGGATTGCTTTATCAACAGGAAGTTGCCTGAACCCTGCCTTGAGACATCTTACTTGCCACTGTTTGTAAGTCTCTGGCCTCGATCCTTTCTGCACCCTCACACGCTACAACATTAAGTACTTCTGGCCCAAACAGATCCCTCTCTATCTGTATCCTGTCTTCATGACTCTGGAGAGCAGTTGCATCGAGCATGTCAAACAGCGCAGAATAATAGAACAAAACCTCTCTGAATCGTGGCAGGAAGAATGGGGAGCTATAGAACCCATTCACAATGCCAAGAATGAGAACCTCTGGGTTGATCCTCTTCATGGTACGCAGTACCCTATCCCTTGCACTATCTATGTCTTCTGTCTCATCCCCAAGATATTTTTGTACGGTACATGCAGTTCACTATAAGCACCTCATCATTGTCAATATTGAGATTCTCGATGCAGATGTCTTCCCATCGTGAGGCGATACCTTGGTACTCAAAAGGTACATTGAACATTTCTGCATACTCAGCCAACCGTTTTCCTGTCGCCTCAATTATTGCATGGGGGTGAAAACCTGGCTGAGGTACATCTATGCCTGTGATACGTAGCTTAGGGGGCCACCTTCTCGCCGCAAAGCGCTGGATTAGTGATGGCCACTGAAAGCCGAGTGTGATGCCAAAATCAATGATATGCACCTTTGGTTTTCTGTTCGATAGGTCAGCAATTGTTTGGTTGGAGAAGTAGTATGCAACCCTAGAGAATGGGCACACTGCAATGAAAAGGCGGTAGGCCTTTAACATGTCCGTGGCCCTTGTTCGTTTCTCCATCAGTTTCTGATACATTTGGTTCCCTGTCCCAGCCAAGCGTGCCTCAAGACCATTTGCAAAGTAAAGTGCCAGCCTCTGAGAGCTATCTCCATATGGTGAAGCGTGGCACCTTATCTTCTCCAGTAGCTCACTGGCAAATGGAAGGTTGTTTACTACTATTGCTTGTGCACACTGCATGAGATGAGCCCTGAGGTCAATCCCCTCCTCTTTCTTCTTAACTCTTGACTTCACTTGCCCTTGACCATATCCTTTTCTCACGAACATTCTGTGAACTGTTGTTTGCTTCTTTTGCCTTAATTTCTCTAAGACGAGCAGCATCACAATGGAACTGTGAGTTACAGAGCAGAACACTGTCAAACATTTCATCCCGGGTTGTTTCACTAGCCGAGATGGCCAAATGCTTACTGTTCCTTGCTTCCAAAAACTCAAAGTCCACATGAGGATGGCTTCGTATTTTGCCTACATGCTTGCCCTTTTGTCCAATTGTTGCGTCTGTCATTTTATTGGAATCAGAAGGGCCATTACTATCCAGATCAACCAATTTCACAATACTAGGAACTAACTTATTTGCTTCCTCAGCTCCTCTCTTAAATTGCAAAGACAAGCGGTCACATTCAGAAGTCAATCATTGTCTACCAGGTGCATACCTTGTGGCCCTAGAATATCACTGACAAAACTACCACTGCATTCCTGTTTACTATAATTGTCTTGGGGACAATCTACTTGGGTATCTCTACTGATCATTGTCTCCTTAGGTGAAGATGGATATTTCTGCCCAAGAATATCATAAAATGGCTTCTCCATGGCCTGAAGTGCATCAAACTGTTGGTATATGCTGTCCTCATCAGTGCCCTCCTCCATTAACGATCGGTCTTGTTAGTGTATATGTGTAAAGGCCCATGTGGCTAGGCCCATGTGGCCCATGTACAAAGAACTATATTGCCCACCCTTCTAGGGTTTGGAGGAATACACGAGTTTATTCCCCAACATGGTATCAAGCTAGGATTTTTTTCTCCCTTCCTCCCACCCGCCGGGCACTCCCCATGGCCGGCCCGGCCACCCGGCCGCCGCCGCCTCCCGAGCCCCTCCCCCCTTCCTCCTCCCCCTCTCCTCCTTCCCCTTCCTCTCCCTACGCCGACCGCGAGCGCGGGCGCTCCTTTCCGGCGCGGGCGCTGGCCTGGCGCGGGCGTGCAAACTGCGGCGCCGCCCTGGGCGAGCGGTACGCTTGCGCCTTGGCGGCGCGGCGGCTGGCGCCGCCGCCGCCTACGTCGCGGCTGCGCCCCCCCCCGCCCGACCCGACCTCCTCCGCTTCGGCCCCCTCCTCTCCTCCTACCCCGACACGGGGGCTCACGCGCGGCGCGGCGGCGTGGCGCGACGCGGGCACCAGCCTGGCGCCGCGGGCCGCACCACCACCGGCCCCCTTCCTCCTCGTCCTCGGCCTGGGCGACGGTGGCTGACTTGCCACTGGAGCACGTGGTCACGCAGGCGCGCCGCCGCCCGCTGCGCCGCCCGCCGCCGCCGCCGCAGCCGCCGCCGCCGCCCGCTAACGCTATCTGGTGGCCGGCCGGCGGGCCTCGGCGCCAGGTCTTTGCGACCCTCGGTGGGGCGACCGCGACTCCGCTTCGTCGTCGTTCCTCCCGTCGTCCCCCGTCCGTCCATTCTTGCACCCACGCCGCCTTCTTCCTTCGGTCTGGTGGGCTCGGCATGCGCTCGGGGATCGCCTCTCGCGGCGTCGCCAGCGGCAAGACCGTCGCCGATGGTGGACCGGGCCCGAGCGCGAGCTTCGCCGTGCTCTCTGGCGGCCAAGGTCAAAGCTTTCGGCGGCCCAGACCGAAGTCCGTCTTTGCTTGCTCGCTTGGGAGCGAAGCGCCTTGCGCCCCGACGCTCTTGCTCGTCGGTGGGTGAGGCGGAGCGGTTCATGCTTGGTCCCTCCGTCCCCCCGCCCATCTTCGCGGAGCACGGCGCCACTTCTTCCTTCCGGCCGGCACCACTACTTCCGGTGTCCTCTCCACCGCGCGTCGACCCGACCGATCCCATGGTCGCCTACCTCCACCTCCAGGCCGTCGGCGTCACGCACGTCAAGAACCTGGTCACAGTCGTCCTCGACTCCACGCACACCTCCTACGCTCGTTGGCGCGACCAGATGCTCCTCGCCCTTCGTCGCTACGCCATCGACGACCACGCGTCGCCGACACACCCTTCGCGGCCGCGATGCGGCGTAACGGCGCCTCGGCAAAGCGCCCTGTCCTGGATCGTTGGGACCATCTCCCTCGAGCTCCAGGACACCGTTCGGGCTCACGGCGCCACAGCGCGCGACTACTGGCTCGCCATCGAGGGGCACTTCTACAGCAACGCCGAGGCCCGGGCTCTCCAGCTCGAGGCTGACTTCCGCGCCTTCGTCCAGGGGGACCTCTCTGCTAGCGACTACTGTCGGCAGATGAAGATGAAGGCAGACGCTCTTCGCGACATTGGGTACCCGGTGGACGATCGCGTCCTGGTGCTCAACCTCCTGCGTGGCCTCAACGCCCGGTTCGCGCACCTCAAGACTTGGATCACCCGTCGGACGCCGTTCCCCACCTTCCTGCAGGTCCGGGACGACCTCGCGCTTGAGGAGATCACCCTGGGCGCCGTGCCGCACGCCCCTGCACCGCCCGCTCCGCCCCGGCGCTGCGTCCTCTACCTCCGTGCTCGTCGCTGCCTCGCCTCCTCCGGGCCAAGCGGGGTGGGGTGGCGCGGTGATGTCGCCGTCGCGGGCGTGGTGGCCGTGGTGGTGGTGGTCTTGGACGGGGACCCCGGCGGCGGAGGAGCTGGACCGGGTCGTGGCGGACCCACTCCACCGCTTGCTCCACTTCCGGTTCCGGCGGTGCGCGCCCGTCCCTCCTTCACCAACCCATGGACCGGGCGCATCTCCATGGGCCGTTCGGGACGGGGCGGCGGGAACACTCGACCTCCACTCGGGCGGCCGCCATGTACTCCACCATGGCTCCTCTACCGCCGACACAGGCTCCTCCTCCGCCTAGCCCGTCCCGGCGGGGTGGAATCGGGGCGAGCTTCGCTCGATCCTTCGGCACATGGGGCGACACCGCCCAGAGTGGATTGCCGACTCAGGGGCTTCCTACCACACCACTCCGGATCTTTGGTATACTCTCGACTCTTCGACCTCCCCACCCCTCTTGCCCTTCTTCTATCATGGTGGGGAATGGTTCCTGTCTTCCGGTCACCTCGTGGGTTACGCACCTGTCCTTTTAGTCTTTCGAATGTTCTTGTTGCTCCTCGGATGGTCCACAATCTTCTTTCTATTCGTCGGTTCACTGGCGATAACTCTTGTTACGTCGAATTTGACACTTCGGTCTTCTTGTGAAGGATTTGGCTTCGGCGACCACTCCTCCGATGTGAGAGCACGGGACCCCTTTACACTCTTAAGCCTTCCGTCTTCTGGCTGCTTTGCTCTTGCCGTGGCGCCGTCTTCTACCATCGGCACCGCCCGGCTCGGTCATCCGGCGCGGCGTTTTGGCTCGGCTTCGGTCGTAGTCGCGGACATCTCTTGTACTTTCGTACTCATGCGAGCATCTTTGTCATCGCGTGTCGGCTCGGTCGTCATGTTAGACTACCTTTTTCTTCTTCTTCTTCGCGTGCTACGCATGCCTTTGATCTTGTACCTGCTTTGTGATTTGTGGACCTCTCCCGTCCCGAGCATTTACGGGCTCAAATATTATCGGTGGATGATTTCTCCCATTACTCTTGGACTTTTCCGTTGCGTGCTAAGTGCGAGGCGTTTCCCACCCTCCTCCACTTCTTTGCACGGGTGTCCACTTTCGGTTCGGTCTCACCGTCAAGGCCGTCGGTCGCGACAACGGGGTGTGAGTTTGATAACAACGCCTCTCATTCTTTCTTCCTCTCTCGGGGTGTTCAATTTGCGCATGTCTTATCCGTATACTTCTTCCCGCGGCAAAAAGGCTGAGCGGATGATCCGCACCACGAACGATATCATGCGCACTATTCTTATTCAGGCCTCTACGCCCGCGCTTACGGGCGAGCCTCCCACACCGCCACCCACCTACTCAACCGCCTTCCGTCCACTACTTGTCCCGCTCCCCCACTCCACACCGGGCCCTCTTCGGTTCCCCTCCTACCTATGATCACCTCCGTGTCTTGGTGTGCACATTACCCAAACACTTGCCACCTTGCTCCTCACAAGTTGGCGCCTCGCTCGACCAGTGTGTGTTTCCTAGGCTACTCCCACGACCATAAGGGGTACCGCTGCTACGACCTTTCCTCCCACCGAGTCCTCATCTCCCAAGCACGTTGTCTTAGGCGAGTCGGTTCCCCCTACTCCGCTTCTTCCACACCTTCCACCACTGCCGAGTTGGGAGTCCCCCCGTTGCTAACCCGGTGGTTCAGCCACCGATTACCTTCTTCTGGTCTTTCTACAGGTACTCGGGCTCACTGCTGCGCCACGCAGCGGCCCCGAGCCCCCCGCCGAGCCACGCGCGGCCCCGGCGCCTCAGCATGCGCCCGCGCGCCCGCGGCGCCTGCGCCCCGAGCGGCCCCGGCGTCCCCCGATGCGCCCGTGCGGCCCCGGAGCACCGGCTGCGCCACGCGTGGCACCGGAGGAGGAACCAGCTGCCCACGCGCGGCCCCGGAGCCCGCGTCGTTCCCTGTTCGCAGGCCGGGACCCAGCGTGGCAACCCGACGCAGGTGTACGTTCGTCGCGCGGCCCCGGCGCCGGTGCCTCGGACCCGGCTCCGGCTCCTCCGCCACCGCCACCACCTCCTCCACCACGGCAGGTCCGTGGTTTTGCGGTCTACCACCCGCAGATCCTTCAGCGCGACCCCCGTCACACTCACCCGATGGTGACTCGCCATGCGGCGGGGGTTCTCCGTCCTGCGGTCCTCTCCGCCACCGAGAGCAGTCCACCGGTCTCTCCGATTCCTTCCTCTGTCCGCGCTGCATTGGCGGATCCCTAAGCGGCGGCGCGATGGAAGAGGAGCATGAGGCTCTTCTTGCCAACCAGACATGGGACCTTGTGCCGCGTCCGTCTGGTAGCAATGTGGTCACAAGGCAAGTGGATCTGGACGCATAAGCGTCGGGCGACGGCGATGAACGCTACAAGGCTCATTGGGTACTTCAGGCTTTACCCGGCGCCCGGGGTTGATTATGATGAGACCTTCATCCGGTGGTCAAGCCGCTTTCGATCGCGCCACGTCCTCTCACTTGCTCTCTCTCTCTCTTGGCGGTGCATCAGCTAGATGTCAAGAATGCATTTCTCCATGGCACCTTGTCTCGAGACAAGATCTGCGCGGCCACCAAATGGGATTTGTCGATTCGGTCGACTGATCACGGTTTGCCGGCTCAACAAGTCACTCTATGGTGCGAAGCGGGCTCCTCGTGCTTGGTACTCTCGGTTTGCCACCTACCTTCTCACCTTGGGGTTCGGAGAGGCCAAGTCGGACACTTCTCTGTTTGTCTATCGCCATGGAGCCGAGGCGCCTACACTGCTCTATGTTGATGACATTGTCCTCCACGACCTCGGCCCATGACTTCTCCAACGTGTCATATTGGCCTTGCGGCGGGGTTTGCCATGAAGGATCTTGGTCCCCTTCACCACTTCACGGGGGTTCTTGTGGAGACTCGCCCGCCGGGGTTGTTCTGCACCGGCGACGGTATGCTCTGGACATCCTCGGCGGGCTGAGATGACTTGTCACCCCCTGTGCTACTCCGTTGATACTCGGCGAAGCTTTTGCGGATGAAGGCGACCACAATGGCGGATCCCTCGCCTTCCGGAGTTTGGTTGGTGCCTTGCGCACCTCACCTTCACCGGGCGACATCGCGTCGCGCCGTTCGCCAGATCTGTCTTCACATGCATGATCCCCGGGCACCCCATCTTCTTTGCGCGATGAAGCGCCTTCTCCGCTATGTTCGTGGGCACTGTTGACTCGGCCCGATGCTCCACCGGTCTCCCTTCACCGAGCTCGTCGTCTACACCGACGCCGATTGAGCAGGCGGTCCGGACACTCGCCCGCTCTACCTCCCGCGGGTATGCCGTTTTCCTTGGCGGCAACCTCGTCTCCTGGTCATCAAGCGGCGGCCGGTTGTCTCCCCTCGGTCTGGGCGGAGTACGGGCTGTTGCTAACGGTGTCGCGGAGGCCTCCCGGCCGTCGGCTCTTGGCTAAGCTTCACGGCCCACGACAAAGACCACACTTGTCTATTGTGACAATGTCGGCGCCGTCTACCTCTCCACCAACCCGTTCAGCATCGATCGGGCCGAAGCATGTGGAGATCGACTTGCACTTTGTCCGAGACTTGGTTGCCATCGGCGCTGTTCGGGTGCTCCATGTGCCGACCACCTCCCGGTTCGCGACATCTTCACCAAGGGTCCGCCCTCATCGACCTTCTCGAGTTCGATCCGGCCTCAACGTCGCCCGGTGGCTAGTTGTGACTGCGGGGGCCCCGTGTGTGTTGATTTCTTTCATGTCGATCTTGATCTCCGCTGCGCCGGTAGTTCAGACTGCGGGGGGATGTTAGTGTATATGTGTAAAGGCCCATGTGGCTAGGCCCATGTGGCCCATGTACAAAGAACTATATTGCCCACCCTTCTAGGGTTTGGAGGAATACACGAGTTTATTCCCTAACAGGTCTATGTGGTTGAGAGTTATATTTGAGTTTATCTCACAAGACTCGTGCCTTTCCATTGTGTTATAGCTCCACTAGATCTAGCTTTTCTTGAAAATTTCTGATGTACAAAAGATGAACTCCACCTTCCAAAATATAGTTGTCAAAAATGTACCGTCACAACTGAGATGTCCTGTTTAGTAGCTGCAGAAAAAAAAAAGATAAAAGTGGTGAGCATGCTGCTAGTTCTTCTGTCAACAGAACAGTGAAAGTCCTGCTCACTCGTTAGCTAGCTTGAAACTTTGTGCCTCACAGCTTTAATCCTGTTTGACTCAAATTGATGTCCCTACAACTTCTAATTTACAGTGCCACATTCTTATGTACAATGCCACATATGTTCCTCCTAAGTTGGATGATTTCTTTTATATGTGCCCCTTAGGTAGTTGATTAAAAGAGCTGCAATTGGTTATCAATCATTGAATTCCTTTTGAGCAACAATCCCAGAAGTAATCCTAGAATTTACGGCAGCTGCATGTTGTTTGCAAGACCAACTAACCAACAAAAAAACACAACAATCTATTGCATGAAACATATAATAATTCTTCTACAAGTTGTAGAGATCTTGTTTTATCCGCGTAATGTTGTGTATAGATGTAGTGCTTGCTTGGCTTGTAAAGTTATACATTGAAAATTATAAGCTTGAACTCTGGAAGGGCATCTCCTGTTGAGAAACATGTTGATGTGTTGAAATTTAGGAACATAAAGTTATACATTCGAAGTTGCATAGGAACATAAAGTTCAAACAGGACCGCACTTTCGAAAAAGATGCAATTATAAATAACACTTCTGCTTAGTTCATTGATGTGAATGGCAGAAAATTACCTGATGAAGCACTTGATTAGCTTTCTTCAATCTCTCTTAGCCCTAGTGGATGGTGAAGAAGGTTAAGAGCCATGAAATGAACTTGCTTTTTACTGAGACATGGAGAATATTGGTTGTTGTCGGTGCTTAAGGGCAGTCCCAATGGAAGAAACTAGTAGTTTCTATAACATAGGACACCGCACCAAAAAAGCACTCCTTCCCAACCCATGGTTTCTATAGTATCATTCAAACATAGGGTAAATTAAATGCAACACAAAAACAGATAGATCAATTGTGGCAACTAATTTTACATCCCACATATGTTCCGTCATATATTTCTAAAGTTCATGAACACAGCCAACAAAGCAACGCAGAACAAAATATCAATTGTGGGACGATGTGCCATCAAAACCAATCAACGTAAGCCCATTGGACTTTCAGCCATTCATGAATCGAGAAAAAACGTCATTATCAAAAAAAAATCAAAGAAAAGCGTCAAAACGAAAAAGATAAAACACTTTATCGAGGCGGGGCCTTGGACTTTCTACAAATCAAGTAAGCCCAGATCTTAAAATTTCCCACTCTAGAACATATGCAAAGTGAACACAAGAAAGAGTTTCTATTTGCATGGGTACCCTTCTTCTTCAATCTATCGGAGACGGACCGACGCTGTCGGGAAAGGCTGACCTCACCGCGCGGGGGCAGCACCGTGGCAAGGAGGGGCGTCTTTGGGGCTCGGCCGCGGCCAGCCTTGGCCACGCCGGGCCCGGGACCGGCGACTAAAATAGCGAGGCGGCGCCGCCGTGGAACCGACTTGGGGACGAAGCGGAGCGCGCGCAGGCGCGGCCCTTGCGCGGAGTGCGGCGACAGCGGCGGCGCACGGATCCGGTAGAAACTACTCGTTTCTTCCCAACGGCGTTTGGCTGGTTTCTCGTGTATCGGTTGCTAGCGTGAGACGTCGTTCCTTGGTGAAGAAATCGTTTCTTCGATTTACTCTCTCTCTTTCTTTAATTCCTACGCCACATCAGCAAAAAAAGCTGAGTTGTCATCATATTTAATGCACATAGAAACCACCATAAATGTACCATTGGGACTGCCCTAAGAAAGAGGCTGGGATTTCTTGTTGTGTTGATTATGAACTTTTCTTGTTGATGCAATTAAGAAAATTATTTAATGCTGCTCTTGGAGTTTGCTTCTTGTCATCTTTTTCTCAACATGTTTCTGTATGGATGGGTTACATCACTTGGAAGCATCTTCTTGGCTTTCTGATATATTAAAAATTTAAAAATATGATTTTGGCATGAAGCTAACAGAGTTTTCCATATGTCTTGTGGGTAAATCATCTGTCACAAACTATGCAACATTGTTATTCAGCTATAATGGTTTTTTTTCCCTCGGATGCTTTGGGAACGTGAAGATATAGAAAGCTGTAATAGAAGATTTTCTTTTGTAGCTTGGGTTTTTGATAATTATAAATAAAAATAAATCAGAATAAATCATATGTGTGTATCACATTTGTGTGATGACTAATGAACTTGAATTGTTTGACCCTGGCTATTGATTTCATGCATCTTTTGTGTCTTGTGTCCTTCCGTGGTATTTCTATATTTTCATGTTCATTTTACATGTTACTCCCTCCATTTCAAATTATAGTTCACTTTGGCTTTTCTAGATACATTGATTTTTTTATGCCCTAGTTACACATTATGTCTAAATACATAGTAAAAAAATAAATCTAGAAAAGCCAAAGTGAACTACAATTTGGAACGGAGGAAGTATAAATTATGCAATTCATCCGTGGCTATGGCGTTGAGTTGTCAAGACTCGTTGGCTTGTCCGTGTGAAACTCTCCCGCATAAATCATGAAGAATTACATCCGGTTGGCCATGAACGCTTCAAAGATCTCCTCAACCTCCGCTATGGACCGCCCTCTGCGATCGGGCGCCGCTGCTTCGAGCTCGTAGAATGCTTGCGCACGGGTACCTTGTCGAGGAGTACCAGGATCGCTTCCAGCGCTCCCGCCCGCGCCGGGCCCCGTGGAGGAGGCCCAACACGTCCACCTCTTCACCGGGGGATCGCTCCTCCGATCGGCAACCAAGTCCGCCTCCACAACCCCAAACCCTAGCGGTGGCCATGAGTTTGGCGCGGGAAGTGGAGGTCATGGAGTGGGAGCGCTGGTCCCCGCAGCCGCCATGCGCAGTCAAGGTGGACCTGGGAGCCGCGACGCCGTGGCCCTCCTGACACGGGGTCCACCCACAACTTCATTGGGAGGAAGCCACAAGGCCGCACCTATCCGGCCATCCAGCCTCGGCCGCGCCCGCGACCCACGGTGGCCAAACGGGGAGTGCATCCTATGCCCCGGGGTCATTCGGGCACACCACTCATCATCGTCGGCGAGGAGTTCTTTGTGGACCTCTTCGTCATGCCTCGCCGGCTATGATCCGGTCCGGGGACGCAGTGGTTCGTCACCCCGGGCCGGATTGAGTAGGACTTCCAGCGTGCACCATGTCGTTCTCACGATAGGGGCGGGCGGTCTGTTGGACCGACGTGGCGACCGTCCCGCACCACGCCTCACGCCAGCGGCGCCGGCGACTCTCTCCGATGGGCTGCCGGCGGCGTTCGCCGACGTCTTCGCCGCTCCGACGGGGGCTGCCGGTCGCGTTTCGCGACCACGCCATCGCCCTCAAGCGGGTGCAGCGCCGGTGGTCCGCCCGCCCTCCGTACCCGCGGCGCACAAGGACGAGTTGCGGCGTCGGTGCACCGAGATGATGGGCCAAGGCATCGTCCCGGCCGGAGTGACTCGGCGTTTCGTCGCCGGCCAACCTCATCAAGAAGGCCGGGCGGCTCTCGGCGGTTCTCGCGTCGACTGAGCGCCGAACGCGCACCGCCGACGGCAGCCGCCGACGAGCTCAACGGCGCCCCCGCTTCACCAAATTGGACCTCGCGATCGGGTACCATCAAGTGCGCATGAAGGCGGTAGATATCCACAAGACGGCCTTCCGTACCCGATGGCCTCTACGAGTTCCTCGTCATGCCGTTCGGCTTATGCAACGCGCCCGGCGGCGTTCGAGGCCCTCATGAGCGGCGTTCTCCGGCCCTTCCTCCGTCGGTTCATCGTCCGCACCGACCATTACGGCTTTGAAGTTCCTCCTTGACCAACGGCTCGCCACCATCCCCAACATCACCGGGTGGGCAAGCTGCTGGGGTTTGATTTCGGTGTGGAATACAAGCCCGGGCGCCCAAAACGCTTCGCGGGACGCCCCGTCTCGCCAGCGACACGCCGGGACGGTCGCGGTGCTTCGCCATATCGGCGCCGCTCCGACTACATCGGCCGGGCTGCGACAAGAACGAGCCCGGCAATCCGGCCGGTCGCCCTCAAGGACAAGCCGGCGGCTCGCTGGCGGCGCTCCTTGGGCCATTGTCGACGGGCTGCTCACCTCTGACGAGACGGCTCTTCATTCCCTCGGCGTCGCCCCTACCCCCGGAGATTATGGCAGCCGTACATGGGGACGGCCACGAGGGCGCATAAATGGACCCTCCATCGCCTTCGCGGACTTCCACTTCACCGACATGCGCCCGCGTGGTGCGGGGGAGTTCGTGCGGCGCATGCTTTCGACTTGCCGGGCCAACAAGTCGGAGCACCTCCCCGCCGGCCCGGGTTCTTTGCTGCCCCCCCGGTCCCGTCGGGCGTGTGGACGAACATCGGCCTGGACTTCATCGAAGCTCTACCGCGAGTGCGCGGCAAGTCGGTCATCTTGACCGTGGTGGACCGCTTCGCCAAATACGCTCATTTCATTCCTCCGGCTCACCCGTACTTTCGAGACCGCACAGCGTTCTTCTCCGACATTGTGCGCCTCCACGGATGCCACGATCGATCGTCTCGATCGCGATGCCGTCTTCACCTCCACATGCGGCAAGAATTGATGCGGCTCATGGGCGCCAAGTTTCACATGACCTCGGCGTTTCACCCACGGTCCGATGGCGGTCGGAGGTGGCCAACAAGGTCATCGCCATGTACCTCCGGCCCCTTCACCGGCGACCGCCCGCGCGAGTGGCCCAGTGGCTGCCCCGGGCGGAGTATACGTACAACACGGCGTACCGCCTTCACTCCGCGACATGCCGTTCCATGTGGTGTGCGGCCGGCATCCCCATCCATCCGGTCCTATGAGGTGGGTGACACCAGCGTGGCGGCCGTGGCCAAGACGATGGCCGGCGGGAGGTGTTCCCGGAGGATGTGCGCCACCGCTGGAGCAAGCTCAAGCGGTGCGAAAGAGGTTCTACGACAACAAGCACCGGGCGGTGTCCTACAACGCCGGGGGATTGGGTTCCGCCAAGCCCACGCAACCGGCGGTGGCATCCATGTCCCCCGGCGCGAAGGGGAAGCTGCAGCCCCTGGTTCTTCCGGCCACCGAAATCATCAACGACGCCTGCGGTCCGTCTCGCCCTTCCACCGCGAGCCAAGATCCATGATGTGTTCCATGTGGGACTGTTGAAGAAATGGGTGGGCGCGCCGCCGCCTCGACGCCTTGATTGCTGCCCGGAAGCCGCCGGCGCGGTGGTGCCCGAGCCCAACGCGTGGTGCGTTCCCCGCCTCGCCCGGGGGCATCAAGGAGGTGCCGGTGCGCTGGAAGGGACAACCGCCTGTCGCCCGCGGGAAGACTGGGAGGACTTCATCGCCAAGCACCCGTCGTTTCAGCTCGAGGGCGAGCTGAGTCGAGGGGGAGAGATGGTCATGTGGGATCTCCCCTATACGTGTCGTGGCGCGCGGGACATCGGCGCGCCGCGCGGCAGCGGCAGCAGCAGCCATTAGCCACGCCGGCTCATGAGAAAGAAAGCCGGGAAGTTAGTGGCTAGAATAAGAAAGAGATTAGTTGAGATCCTAAATTATAGGAGATTAGTTTCCCCTCCCGGTGGAGGGCAGGCTATTAAGCCTTGTAATCGGCACTTGTCAAAGTAATCAAGAAAGAACACAATTATCTTCTTCCTCCTCTCTACCAATTCCCAAGCCTTCGGAAGAGGGGCAAAACCTCACCGGAGAAGACGGACCGAGGCTACGATCTACGTAGCCGAGGGCCTCCTACCCTAGATACTAAGGCCCTTGACAGTTTATTACAGCTTACTATCTGGTTTCAAAAGATACATTTGCGCTTGTTTATGAATTTAGAACTACAATAGCTTTAGAACTACCCACTACTCGCTACCAGAACAGCCAGACCTTAGGCTGACCGAGCACCAGCAAAAACAGGTTACTAGGGTTTTGTGTATAATCACTGAACTTGGTAGTTCCCAACTGCAGTGCAACACTGTTTTTTGTCATTTTTAATTTAGCTCCATCCATTGTTCTTTGTAAAGGAGGATGATAAAATTAACTGCATTCCTAACATGTTATGCATAGGAAGTTAGGATTTAGGAACCTTGTGTTGATCAATGTAAGATATAATCTGCTGCTCCCCGTCTCTTTGATTGCTGCAGATCAGGAGTTGGAAGATGGTCAGCTCTAGCTGTCCACTCCTAGGTGCTGTAGCAGTATGGCGATGGTTGATGGCTTGCCTCAGCCATGTAGTAGAGTATGGCTGAGTAATGCTTTGTACTTTAGAGCACTATAGGGGTAGGTAGTTGGTGTACTCACCATACCATCATGTATACCTGGTAGAGGTTGTATATATTCTATGCCAATGCAATGGAGAAGGGCAGTTCAGCTACATCACATACTCAGTTCAGTTGCCACATTCAGTGTTCAGAGCTCTCGGCCAGGGCTGAAGCCTGAGCAGGGGCTGTGTGTGGGTGCTGGTTGCAACACATTGTAGGGTTTGTGTGTGTGTGTGCTGTGCTCATCTTCTTCTACCTCTAGCCTAGTGAGTGAGAGTGAAGGTGAGCTTTGTTGCTTACCTGAGCTGTGATTGCAGGGACCAACAATCAATACCACCTCCATCTTCTGACCAGATGTGGCATTTGTTCTGAACATTGATCTCGTCAATTTTGAGAGGTAATCAGTGCAATAATTACCTTTTTCAGAAAGGCCAGATTAACTCAGCATCTTTCTGGAAGTCTATTGGCAATAAAAGATTATTTTGTAGCTACACTTTTCTAAATATGTTTTTATTCTATGCATAAATTTTTACAAAATGGCGGAGTGTCAATAGTGTACCCCCGTGTCTTCCCCTTTTGAGATAATCTCCTACATTCACCAGACAAAATAAGTAACTAGTACTCATCCTTAATCCAGATTTTTTTTTCTGGAATACGCAGGGGAGCTGCGTATCATTGCATTAAGAAAGGAGAGTCAAACGGCATAAAAAGCCAGTACAAAAGACATCACACACACACACACAGAATCAAGATTGCATAACTATATACAGGAAGCTGTAGTCACGTTAAGCACCTACAAGTATGCATCGCGAAGAACTGTTTGATGCTTTCTGATCAGCTTATGATTCATTAGGCTTCCATTTGGATATCACACAAATTACTATCCTTTTCCAACCTTGTAGCTGCCAGCGGCTGCCTTCATCAGCAACAAAACCCTCATGATAAATCCATTTCTTTGTATCTGGTATTAAATTTAAGATAATTGGATTGACATGAAGTTGCTCAAAAGCTTTGAGAAATTTTACCT
Organism: Hyparrhenia diplandra; assembly: GCA_015847255.1. Classification (NCBI taxonomy): domain Eukaryota; kingdom Viridiplantae; phylum Streptophyta; class Magnoliopsida; order Poales; family Poaceae; genus Hyparrhenia; species Hyparrhenia diplandra. The sequence goes on along the minus strand of JADLZK010011175.1, from coordinate 720,995 downwards.
GCCACTACTTAAGAAAAAGCCAATGTCTTGTATAATCATTTCAATATCAGTTCAGCGAACAGAAGAAGCAATTCGAGGTACTTTGAACCTTTCTGCTGAATATTGCAATAGCCAGCTTGGATGTTTCAAATTAACTGATGTTTATCTCATCATCATTATTACAAGCTTAATTGACTTCTAAACAAAAGATTATCTTTGATCCTTCTTGGTAATCTATGAATCGTTAGGTTTCCATGAAGACAGTGCATGCATTATCCTTCCTTTCCATCCTTGCAGCAACCAGCCACTATCTTCGTCGATGACAAAGTCTTCATGATAAAGCCCCTTTGTTTCTATTGAACTCTTTAGAATGGTCTGATTAACAGGGAGTTGCTTGAACCCAGCCTTGAGGATTCTTGCTTGCCATTGTTTGTAACTCTCTGGCCTCTCGATCCTCTCGGCACCTTCACATGCTACAACATTAAACACATCTGCCCCAAGGAGATCCCTCTCTATCAGGATCCTTGCCTCATGATTCTGTCCAATAGTTGAATTTAGCATGTCAAACACTGATGAGTAATAGAACAAAGCCTCTCTGAATCGTGGTAGGAAGAACGGGGAGCTATACAACCCATTCATGACACCAGTTATGAGAACATTTGGATTCATCCTCTTCATGATACGCAGTACCCTATCCCTTGCACTATCTATGTCTTCTGTCTCATCGCCGAGGTTTTTCATTTTGTGCAAACAGTTGACTATGAGCACCTCGTCCTTGTCAATGTTGAGATCTGAAATATATATGTCTTCCCATCGCGAGGCAACACCTTGATACTGAAAAGGTACATTGAACATTCTTGCATACTCAGCCAAACGCCTTCCTGTCTCCTCAATCTTTTTACAGGGGCGAAAACCTGTCTCGGTACATCAATACCTGTGATGCGAAGTTGAGGGGGCCACCTTCTCGCTTTGCAAGCTGCTGGATTAGTGATGGCCACTGAAAGCCAAACACGATGCCAAAATTAATTATGTGCACCCTTGGTCGATCCCCAATACATCAACGATTGTTTTATTGCCAAAGTAGTATGCTAATCTGACGAAAGGGGCATGCTGCAATGAGAAGGCTGTAGGCCTTCAGCATGTCTGTGCTGCTTGTTCGCTTCACCACTAACTTCTTATACATTTGACTCCCAGTCCCAGCAACACGTGCCTCAAGAGCATCTGCAAAATAAACTGCCAGCCTTTGAGAACAATCTCCATATGGCGAAGAATGATGCCTGATCTTTTTCAGTAGCTCACTGGCAAATGGATGGTTGATAGATGATATTGCTTGTGCACACTGGATGAGAAGAGTCCTGAGATCAACCTCTTCTTTTTCTTGCTTCTTACACTGTGACTTCTCTTTTCCTTGGGCAGATCTTTTGTTTCGGACATACTGCAGAGTTATGTTTGCTTCTTTTGCCTTCATTTCTCTAAGATGAGCAACATCGCAATGATACTGCTCATCACAGAGCAGAACTCTGTCAAATATTTCATCCCGGATTATTTCACCAGTTGAGATTGCTAAATGCTTACTGTTCCTCCCCTCCACCGACTCCATGTTATGAGGGTGGCTCCTTATTTTATTTGTATGCTTGCTACGTTGTTCAATTGTTGACTCAATTGTTTGCTTGGAACTGGAAAGGCCATTGCTCTCTGGATCAACCACCAATTTCTCAATACTGGGAACAAGCTTCTTTGCTTCCTCAGCAGTTCTGTTGAATTGCAAAGCCACATTGCATAGTTCAGAACCGTCATCTATGTCTACCAAGCACACACCCTTGGGCCCAAGAAGATCACTGACAGAGTTACCACTGAATTCCAGGTCATGATAATTGTTGTTAATATCATCAGGGAAATCAGATTGACTACCACTATTCATCATAGTCTGTTTGGGTGAGGATGGATATGCCTTTCCAAGAATATCGGAGAAGCGCTTCTCCATGGCCTGGAGTGCATCATGATGTTTGTATGTGCTAATATTCTCATCAGCGGTTTCTTTCATCAATAGTTGGTATATATGGTTGAGAGTCATGTTTGAGTTTATCTCACAGTATTCCGGGTTGTCCATTGCTCCAAAGTTTCACTGGTTATCTTTTCATGGAACACTTTATGATATACGTAAGATAGATCCAATCTTTAATAAGTGTTTCTTGACCACCCAATGGGGAATTTCCTTTCAAAAAGTTATTACTGCAAAATGTACCTTGGAGTAGAAAACCAGCAACTTCGATTGGTGTCTACAGTGGAAAAGAATAAATGCATGAGAATGCTGCTATTTCTTCTGTATAGAACAGAACTGAACTGAAAGCTCCAAAAACAATTTATTTAACATGGAATTGCTCTTGTAGAAACAACCCCAAAAAGAAGGAATGGAAGTTCCTTCTAATTTTGTAATCCCTACTGATAGGAAGGTGTCAATAGTTTTTAAGACCAAGTGAGCTGGAAGCATTAAAGAAAAGATCTGCATTTAGTTATCAATCATCGCATTCCTTTTCAGCAAGAATCCCGAAGTAATCCCAAAGTTCACCAGCAGCTACATGTTGTTTGTAAGACCAACTAACCAAGAAAAGCACAGCTTCATCTATTAGACTATTTTTTACATGAAACGTAGAATAATTCTTTCAAAAGTAGTACAGATGTTGTTTTATCTGCATAATGTTGTGTATAGATGTAGTGCTTACTTGTCTTGTAAAGTTACACGTTGGCAATCATAAGCTTGAACTCTGAAAGAGCATCTCCTGTTGAGAAAAATTGTTGATACGTCAAAATCTAGGAACATAAAGTTTACGTTGCCTATAAAGTTATAGATTCGAAGTTGCAAAGGAACATAAAGTTCAGACAGACTGTACTCAAAAAAGATGCAATTATAAATAATAACACTTCTGCTTAGTTGATTGATGTGAATGCAGAAAATTACCTGATGAAGCACCTGATTAGCTTTCTTCAATTTCTCTTAGCTCTAGTGAATGGTGAAGAAGGTTAAAACCCATGAAATGAACTTGTTGCTTTACAGACATGGAGAGTGTGGAGAGGCTGGGATTTCTTGTGCTGATTATGAGCTTGTTGATGCAATCAAGAAAATTATTTAATGCTCCTCTTGGATTTTGCTTCTTGTCATCTTTTTTCTCAACATGTTTCTGTATGGATGCTAGCGGACCACGCGGGGTTCCGGCTAGTTAAAAAGTAAGATTGTGGCATGAAGCTAACAGAGTTTCCATATGTCTTGTAGGCAGGCGCTGCAGCTGGCCATTGATGAGCAGAGACTAGCTCGCGGACGCAGACAGACATGAGTCTGACGGCCTTCCTGCTCGTATACGTCTGTGCCACCAGTCCATGAGAAGGATGGGATGGTGTGCCGAGGCGTCGCCACGTGCCGCATTCTGTACACACTAACGGCTCTGAAGAGGACCTAGGATCCGGGACAACGACTTCAAGGAGCTCGTGTATTGCCGAGGCTCCCACCAGACACCGTAAATTACTCATTGGCCACAGATTGAAGCTAAACAGGGTTAATTTCTATTCAAAAAGGCTCCACTCAGCATTATTTTCCTCTCTAGTAACCTTCTAGGTTTAGTCTAGAAACTAGTATCTAGCCTAGCACTGCCTCTATCCTAGAAAGAAAACAAGTTTAGCTCTATATTTATCATTCCTTGTTGGTCTTCCACTAGACCTTGAGACCCTCTGGAGCTTGAATTTTTTCTATGTATTCCTTTGATTTGCTACAACTTGAAAGTGCGTTGTGTTTCTATCCCCCTCAAAAATATTTATACCTAGATTAGTGTCCACCTTTAGTTTCCTCGAGTGCCCCAAATCTTACGAGTTCTTTAGCTATCTGTAGCATTCCAGCCGTTTCATCCTTAGTTGGCTTTCTTGCTATTTAACTCTAAGACCATATTGATTGCCAGACCTCTGATTGATCTTAGAATTCCTACCTTACATTGCAAATATCATACACTTCAAAAAATATTGCAAATATCATAGTACTCTACTTCACACAAATGACTTTTCTAGGCTTTGATCGTTACTACTTTAAAACCTACGTTTTGAACCACCATTTCTCAAAACTTAAAATTCTTCTTACCAACAAACACATTTATGGAGGTGCAAACAAGTTCTACAATAATTCTCCTCTATAAAAACCTTGGATGTGTTTCAGTGATTTTTATTTTTTATTTTTTTTGTAGATCGGATGTGCCTGTTTTTAAACAATGAAAAGAAACTTTATTAATTGCAGCAAACCGCTACGATTGAATAGTACAGTACATATCAAAAGTTGCATCATGCAAAGCCTGCTTGTTTCTGCAATTTCTATCATGACAAGCGTTGTTGCAGGATACATGGAATTGTTTTTGGGTACCTAGAACTTTATTTATTTAGTAGGGGTAAGAATTACAAACTCTACCTGAAGTAAGGATGATAACGGGTCGGGTTCGGATCGGGTGGAGTCTCGAGTGCACCCAAAACCCGAAACCCCAACTCGAACCCTAAAACCGATTCGGGTGAAAATTCATAACCAAAAACAAAACCAAACCCGCGGATACCCGAAACCCGAATGTATAACCGAAACCCATGTATAAATATTTTTAATAAATATTTTCATGAGTCAAATTTGAATAATTTTAATAATCTAAGTAAACAAGTCATTATTAACATATTATAAATATAAGTTTTAATTCTAAATGATCTATTTTCGGGATATCCATTGGATATCCACGGATGAAAACTAAACTCGAAATCAAACCCGAATCCAAAACCGTGGTCGAAAAACCAAAGACCAAACCCGAAACCCGCATATACTGCGCCTCGAACCCGATCCACTATCATCCTTACATTCTGAAGGCTCAAAAACCAAACAGATGTGTTTCATTGACCTTTTTTTTTTTTTTTTTTTTGAGCAGAATGTGTTTCATTGATAATAGCCCCTGAATAACAATCTACGGAAAAACTTTTTTGTAAGCAGAACCGAAAGCGGCAAAAATCAATTTTGGGCCATTTCCAGCAACGAAGCAGACACTCCCAAGATCCTGAAAAAAGGGGCCCAATTCTCAGTGGGCATGGCCCACTGACACATGCGGGCCCAGCAAGCCTAAACGGCCATCATCCATCGCGGGCACGAAAGCGATAAGGAGACATCGTCTGACTGACCAACTGCTCGCTGCCCACTCGCCGGAGAAGAGAACCATGGCCACGGTGGCGGCGTGTGTGCGGGTGGCTTCTCCGTTCACAGGCGCACCTCTCCGCCACCCCCGCCACGTCATCTCAGTGAGGCGGGGGTCGAGGAGGGCCGGGCTGGCCGTCACGGCGGCGGTGGCTGCAGGCGGTGGGTCGCCGCGCACCGTGCTCGTCACCGGCGCCGGCGGCCGAACAGGTAGGTTTCCTCAAGTTCCGTTCATTTGGCATTTCTCATCCGTAGGCAACGCTCTCGGTTTTTTGGCCGCTGATAGTGCGGTTCACATTGTTGCTGATTCATCTCTCTGTTTGCAAAAATCCATTTTCCCCATTTGGGTTGTAATTCAGGCCAAATTGTGTACAAGAAGTTGAAGGAGAGGGCAGGCGAGTTTGTGGCACGAGGTCTGGTCAGGACGGAAGAGAGCAAGGCCAAAATCGGAGGCGGTGACGACGTGTTTGTCGGCGACATAAGAGACCCCGAGAGCATTGCTCCTGCGATTGAGGGCATCAACGCTCTCATCATCCTCACCAGCGCGGTCCCCAAGATGAAGCCGGGATTTGATCCTAGCAAAGGGGAGCGCCCTGAGTTTTACTTTGAAGAAGGGTGTTATCCTGAGCAGGTCTTGAAATTGTTCCCTTGATATAATGCTTACATTACAGTAGCTGTATCGATTCTTGATTTTGTTTGGATTAACGCGTTGTTTTGCCTGTCTCTGTTTTCAAGGTGGATTGATTGGCCAAAAGAATCAAATAGATGCCGTAAATGTTACCCCTTGTCTTGCATATATGTTGTTTATTGAAGCTTCGTGCACAACTCTGTTATTTATTATGCTAATCTGTTAAACTACTGACCATTTCAAAATGACTGTTCGGTGAAGCTGTCCTTTTTTTTCCCTGGCAAACACACCTTTTTTTGTTTCTTTGTTTGTATCTAAGTTTTTTTTTCTTGCATCTTTATGCAGCTAAGAGCATCGGTGCAAAGCACATAGTTTTGGTAGGATCCATGGGAGGAACAGACATCAATCACCCACTAAACAAGTTAGGAAATGCAAATATTCTGGTACATAGCATATTTTGCTTTTCTTCCAATATGTTCTATTCTATGTTTGTCAGTCCATGCACATGTGTTGTGTGCATGAGAACATCATCTGCGTGCCTGCATTGTTTAGGAAATTCCTAGTAATTTTCTTCTAAATTTTCAGGTGTGGAAGCGCAAGGCAGAACAGTACCTAGCAGACTCCGGCCTTCCATATACAATTATAAGGTTGTAATACATGGAGAGTTGCTAAAGCTATAGTTGTGAATGCTTATGTTGTTAATATACTGTTCGTTATTCTTTTCATTGCAGAGCTGGCGGTTTACAAGATAAAGATGGTGGCTTGCGTGAGTTGATTATTGGGAAGGATGATGAGATCCTGAAAACAGAAACAAGAACTATTGCCAGGGCCGATGTTGCAGAAGTTTGCATACAGGTAGCTTCATACAGTGGAAGACACATAACTGTAGATCCATGCTTTTCTCAAGCTCTTGTGGTAAGTGCTAACTCTAGCTTTTGATTGATCCGTGACTTTCCTATGCAGGCCTTGCTATTCGAAGAGGCTAAGTTTAAGGCATTTGATCTGGCATCAAAACCAGAAGGTGAAGGGACGCCAACTACAGACTTTAGGGCACTTTTTGCACAAGTTAATAGTCGCTTCTAAAAAGATAAGGTTGCCATTGCCAAGAAATTGAGGGCATCATTTTATAAAGTGATATGAAATGTGTATTGAATAAGGTTAGTTTCCTGTTTACCAAGTTCCTAAAATATTACCGTTGTCCCATGTAGGATCCCTTTTTAAAAAAAAAAAATCTCGCTCTCTCTTTAGCTATTTTGGCTTCATTTCTTGTCTAGACAGTGGATTCTACACATAATGCTAATGAACTTTCATATCAAATAAGATTGCTCAGTTATCCATAATGTTCAATAGATAAGTCAGTTCACATGCTTTCTTTTTCTTGAAAACACAATAGAGTTGCGTATCTTTATGTTAAGATTCCAAGTCTTTGGTCTTCTAGGGCTTGTACAGCAGCTCTCTGATTGAATGCCCTCCTCAGAACGCAACCAAGGCAGGCACTAGCTCTATGGGGGAGTGACCACAGAGCCAATGATCAGTCCAAAAGCACCAAAACAGCGTGTTATGACATTACCCACTTAAGCAGTAATTGAGAAGCAAACAATGCTCTAGTGTTGGCATGAATAGGTAACTGCAGTCCCACCCAAGGTTGTTCAGGTTGCATTTTTTGGAACCACAACCAGCATATCCATAGACCGCATATAAGATTTACAAGATTATGAATACCCAACCCTCTGGGCTCGCTTGGCATACATACTTTTTCCCCAGGCAACAAGATGGACACCTCCATTGATCTCCTTTTCCAAAGAAACGCTTGACAAATCTTGTCAATAGCCAGAGTAGCCACTTATTAGGGACACCACAGTTGCAATCAGAGGGTAGATAGGGAAGGTGCGAGGACAACCTGAATCAATATACCATGGTTCTTATACTTGCTATATCTATCCATTCTGATATTACCCATCACCTCTTTCCCAAAACTCATTTATGCCTTGTTTAGTGTGGCACTTACAGTTGTTCAAATGAGAGTCTAGACTAGAGGATATGTAAAATTCAAAAATTCAGTGTGTCTTTATCCAAGATTGTCTCTAATATCCACAAACATGAGAAGTAATCTGCGAAACTTAAAGCATTCTGCTGAAGAATGTCTAAAGGCCCTCACACCATCATTACAAAGTTAGCTGACTTGGTCACAAAGATCTACTTGGATCTTACTGATTAGTATATGATTCTTTCGGTTTCCATGAGGATACTGCATGCATTATCCTCCCCCTCCATCCTTGTAGAAGCCATCTGCTATCTTCGTTGATGACAAAGTCTTCATGATAATGCTTGTTTTTTCCATCTATTGATCTCTTCAGGATTGCTTTATCAACAGGAAGTTGCCTAAACCCTGCCTTGAGACATCTCACTTGCCACTGTTTGTAAGTCTCTGGCCTCTCGATCCTTTCTGCACCCTCACACGCTACAACATTCAGTACTTCTAGCCCAAATAGATCCCTCTCTATCTGTATCCTATCTTCATGACTCTGGAGAGCAGTTGCATCAAGCATGTCAAACAGCGCAGAATAATGGAAGAAAACTTCTCTGAATCGTGGCAGGAAGAATGGGGAGCTGTAGAACCCATTCACAATGCCAAGGATGAGAACCTCTGGTTTGATCCTCTTCATGGTACGCAGTACCCTATCCCTTGCACTATCTATGTCTTCTGTCTCATCACCAAGATATTTTGTTCGGTACATGCAGTTCACTATAACCACCTCATCATTGTCAATATTGAGATTCTCGATGCAGATGTCTTCCCATCGTGAGGCGATACCTTGGTACTCAAAAGGTACATTGAACATTTCTGCGTACTCAGCCAACCGTTTTCCTGTTGCCTCAATTATTGCACGGGGTCGAAAACCTGGCTGAGGTACATCTATGCCTGTGATACGTAGCTTAGGGGGGCCACCTTCTTGCTTCGCAAAGCGCTGGATTAGTGATGGCCACTGAAAGCCTAGTGAAATGCCAAAATCAATGATATGCAGCTTTGGTTTTCTGTTCGATAGGTCAGCAATTGTTTGGTTGGAGAAGTAGTATGCAACCCTTGAGAAAGGGCACACTGCAATGAAAAGGCGGTAGGCCTTTAACATGTCTGTGGCCCTTGTTCGTTTCTCCATCAGTTTCTGATACATTTGGCTCCCTGTCCCAGCCAAGCGTGCCTCTAGACCATTTGCAAAGTAAAGTGCCAGCCTCTGAGAGCCATCTCCATATGGTGAAGCGTGACACCTTATCTTCTCCAGTACCTCACTGACTAACAGAAGGTTGTTTACTACTATTGCTTGTGCACACTGCATGACATGAGCCCTGAGGTCAATCCCCTCCTCTTTCTTCTTAACTTGTGACTTCACTTGCCCTTGACCATATCCTTTTCTCCGAACATTCTGTGAACTTTTGTTTGCTTCTGTTGCCTTAATTTCTCTAAGATGAGGAGCATCACAATGAAACTGCGAATTACAGAGCAGAACACTGTCAAACATGTCATCCCGGGTTGTTTCACTAGCCGAGATGGCCAAATGCTTACTGTTCCTTGCTTCCAAAAACTCAGTCCACATGAGGATGACTTCTTATTTTGCCTACATGCTTGCCCTTTTGTCCAATTGTTGCCTCTGTCATTTTATTGGAATCAAAAGGGCCATTACTATCCAGACCAACCAATTTCACAATGCTGGGAACTAACTTATTTGCTTCCTCAGCTCCTCTCTCAAATTGCAAAGACAAGCGGTCACATTCAGAAGTCCAATCATTGGATACCAGGTGCATACCTTGTGGCCCTAGAATATCACTGACAAAACTACCACTGCATGCCTGTTTACTATAATTGTCTTGGGGACAATCTACTTGGGTATCTCTATTGATCATTGTCTCCTTAGGTGAAGATGGATATTTCTGCCCAAGAATATCATAAAATGGCTTCTCCATGGCCTGCAGTGCATCAAACTGTTGGTATATGCTGTCCTCATCAGTGCCCTCCTCCATTAACAGTCGGTCTATGTGGTCGAGAGTTATATTTGAGTTTATCTCACAAGACTCAGGACTTTCCATTGTGTTATAGCTCCACTAGACCTAAGCTTTTCTCGAAAAGTTATGATGTACAAAAGATAGACTCCACCTTCCAAAATATAATTGCCAAAAAATGCACAGTCACAACTGAGATGTCCTGTTTAGTAGCTGCAGCAAAAAAACGATAAAAGTGGTCAGCATGCTGCTAGTTCTTCTGTCAACAGAACAGTGAAAGTCCTGCTGTCATGGGCGCCAAAGGGCGGCCATGCCGAGTGGCTAGAAGGCAAGGCCATCAGCCCTCAAATTATGCCGATCCCTTTCAGAAGGAAAGGAAAGGCCGTCGCTGATTAGTGACTAAGGTAGAAATAAGTGAAAGGTAGTCCTTAAGTTTAGGAGGAGATTACTCCTTTCGGTTTTAGCCTTTGGCTATTTATATCTTGTAATCGGTACTTTGAGAAGGAAAGCAAGACAATACCAATCAAGTCTCTCTCTCTCTCTCTCCCCATGTCTCTCAAGCGCCTAGGGCTTCTACCCTAGAACCAAGCCTGCGGCATAGGGGTATAACCTCGCCGGAGATGACAGTTATCGCCATGGACCCAAGGTCCATGACAACTGCTCACTCATTAGCTAGCTTGAAACTTTGTGCCTCACAGCTTTAGTCCTGTTTGACTCAAATTGATGTCCCTACTACTTCTAATTTACAGTGCCACATTCTTATCTACAATGCCACATAAGTTCCTCCTGAGTTGGATGATTTGTTTTATATGTGCCCCTTAGGTAGTTGATTACAAGATCTGCATTTGGGTTATCAATCATTGAATTCCTTTTGAGCAACAATCCCAGAAGTAATCCCAGAATTTACCAGCAGCTACATGTTGTTTGCAAGACCAATTAACCAACAAAAAGGCACAACAATCTATTGCATGAAACATATAATAATTCTTCTAAAAGTTGTAGAGATCTTGTTTTATCCGCTGAATGTTGTGTATAGATGTAGTGCTTACTTGGCTTGTGAAGTTATACATTGACAATTATAAGCTTGAACTCTGGAAGAGCATCTCCTGTTGAGAAACATGTTGATGTGTCAAACTTTAGGAACATAAAGTTATACATTCAAAGTTGCATAGGAACATAAAGTTCAAACAGACTGCACTCAAAAAAAATGCAATTATAATAACACTTCTGCTTAGTTGATTGATGTGAATGGTAGAAAATTACCTGATGAAGCACCTGATTAGCTTTCTTCAATCTCTCTTAGCCCTATTGGATGGTGAAGAAGGTTAACAGCCATGAAATGAACTTGCTTTATAGACATGGAGAGTATTGGTTGTTGTCTGTTGCTTAAGAAAGAGGCTGGAATTTCTTCTTGTGTAGATTATGAACTTTTCTTGTTGATGCAATTAATAAAATTATTTAATGCTGCTCTTGGAGTTTTCTTCTTGTCATCTTTTTTCTCAACATGTTTCTATATGGATGGGTTACATCTCTTGGAAGCATCTTCTTGGCTTTCTGATATATTAAAAATATGATTTTGGCATGAAGCTAACAGAGTTTTCCATGTCTTGTGGGTAAATCATCTGTCACAAACTATGCAACATTGTTATTCAGCCATAATGGGCTTTTTTTTTCCCCTCAGATGCCTTGGAACGTGAAGATATAGAAAGCTGAAAAAGAAAAAAAAAGAACTTACTATCTTTTTGGGATCTCACACTACACCTCTGCTTAATCCCTTAGTGGATCGGCTTTTTATTACATAAGAATTCTTAAATTTTGTCCCATATCGTGGGTATAATGAAGCAGTTTTTTAGTTTTATTGACCCATGCCACTAATTGATCTTTACGGTGTTTTTTTCTATCAATTTCAGCTTTATCCATAGAATAGTAGTATAGGCTCTACTTTCTTCCTATTTTGATTCTTGTGAAGTGTCCTTCCTTCCTACAACTGATAGGGTAAAATCCTTGTTTTGACGATCCCTATGTAGAAAGCCCTCTTTTCTAGTATTCACTAGAAAATTTCCTCCTTTTTTTTTTCTTCTTTCTATAGTGGAGATAGTCGCACGTAATGGCAGAATAGAAAGATTTTCTCTGTAGCTTGGGTATTGATAATTATAAATTTTTAAAAAATCAGAACATGTGTGTATCACTTTTTGTGTGACTGATGTGTGTATCACATTTGTGTGATGACTGATGAACTTGAACTGTGTGACTCTGGCTATTGATTTCATGCATCTTTTTGTTTCTTGTGTCCTTCCCTGGTACTTCTATATTTCATGTTCATTTTACATATTATAAATTATGTAATTCATCTGTGGCTATGGCGTTGAGTTGTCAAAACTTTGTTGGCTTGTCCCGTGAGAATTACATCTGGTGGGTCATGATCTATTTTCCTTTTACTTTTCAGCTATGTGTTTTTTTTCGAACTATGCAGGCGAGCTGCATGTCATTCATTAAGAAGAATAAAAGATACATAAGGGAGGGAAGTCAGTAACCCCCTCCACCCTCCACAGGGTTAGTTAATTCAGCACTCTAGAAACAAAACTAGGCAAACACGACCAGCAGCCTTAAACAACTAAGGACCTAGGGATCCAGGACCAACGACCTAGCAAGGAACTCGTGTAATGCCGAGGCTCCCGCCACACACCATAAATTACTCATTGGCTGCAGATTGGAGCAGCACCTCTATGCTAGGCCTAGCACCTTAATAAACACAAGCATTTCGGTGCTTCATAATTCCCATGTAACTAGGATGATCAGACTATTGAGGCCTTTGCGCGAATCCCTTGGAACGCCTTTGATGGTGCTGCACCACCAACCAAAGAATTGAATTTTAGATTCTTGAGGAGCAAAAGTAAACAAGTCCAGCCTTTGTAAGCTTTTCAGCTATCTGAAGGTTCACAGCTATAACTGCACAAGTAAACATCACTTATGAGCTATAGATTTTATGAGAAATTTAGTGACTCTCTAGTATGGTTTTGCACCTTCTTTTTATCTGTGAAGATGAAGCATAAATTAAAAGAATAAGAAAGTAAAAGTAGGCCCTTAGCATGGTCATTTGAGCATAGATGAATATTTGTGGCATTCCAAACCTGAGAAGACATCGGGCACCAACAGAGAAGACGTCGCAACTACAGGCAATTTTTTTCCCCTCTAACATGTGGGAGAACTGTGTATCATTGCACTAAGAAGGAATGAAGAGTTTATTACAGCTTACTGTCTGGTTTCAAAAGATACATTTGCGCTTGTTTATGAATTTAGAACTACAATAGCTTTAGAACTACCCACTACTCGCTACCAGAACAGCCAGGCCTTAGGCTGACCGAGCACCAGCAAAAACAAGTTACTAGGGTTTTGTGTATAATCACTGAACTTGGTCGTTCCCAACTGCAGTGCAACACTGTTTTTTTTGTCATTTTTTAATTTAGCTCCATCCATTGTTCTTTGTAAAGGAGGATGATAAATTAACTGCATTCCTAACATGTTATGCATAGGAAGTTATAATTTAGGAACCTTGTGTTGATCAATATAAGATATAATCTGCTGTTCCCCATCTCTTTGATTGCTGCAGATCAGGAGTTGGAAGATGGTCAGCTCTAGCTGTCCACTCCTAGGTGCTGTAGCAGTATGGCGATAGTTGATGGCGATAGTTGATGGCTTGCCTCAGCCATGTAGTAGAGTATGGCTGAGTAATGCTTTGTACTTTAGAGTACTATAATGGGGTAGTTAGTTGGTGTACTCACCGTACCATCATGTATACCTGGTAGAGGTTGTATATATTCTATGCCAATGCAATGGAGAAGGGCAGTTCAGCTACATCACATACTCAGTTCAGTTGCCACATTCAGTGTTCAGAGCTCTCGGCCAGGGCTGAAGCCTGAGCAGGGGCTGTGTGTGGGTGCTGGTTGCAACACATTGTAGAGTTTGTGTGTGTGTGCTGTGCTCATCTTCTTCTACCTATAGCCTAGTGAGTGAGAGTGAAGGTGAGCCTGTTGCTTACCTGAGCTGTGATTGCAGGGACCAACAATCAATACCACCTCCATCTTCTGACCAGAGGTGGCATTTGCTCTGAACATTGATCTCGTCAATTTTGAGAGGTAGTCAGTGCAATAATTACCTTTTTCAGAAAGGCCAGATTAACTCAGCATCTTTCTGGAAGTCTGTTGGCAATAAAAGATTATTTTGTAGCTACACTTTTCTAAATATGTTTTTATTCTATGCATAAATTTTTACAAAATGGAGGAGTGTCAATAGTGTACCCCCATGTCTTCCCCTTTCGAGATAATCTCCTACATTTTTTTTTTCTGGAATAAGATAATCTCCTACATTCACCAGACAAAAATAAGTAACTAGTACTCATCCTTAATCCAGATTTTTTTTCTGGAATACGCAGGGGAGCTGCGTATCATTGCATTAAGAAAGGAGAGTCAAACGGCATAAAAAGCCAGTACAAAAGACACCACACACACACACACAAGAATCAAGATTGCATAACTATATACAGGAAGCTGTAGTCGCGTTAAGCACCTACAAGTATGCATGCGAAGAACTGTTTGATGCTTTCTGATCAGCTTATGATTCATTAGGCTTCCATTTGGATATCACACAAATTACTATCCTTTTCCAACCTTGTAGCTGCCAGCGGCTGCCTTCATCAGCAACAAAACCCTCATGATAAATCCCTTTCTTTGTATCTTGTATTAAATTTAAGATCATTGGATTGACATGAAGTTGCTCGAAGCTTTGAGAAATTTTACTTGCCACTACTTGTAAAAAGCCAATGTCTTGTATAATCATTTCAATATCAGTTCAGCGAACAGAAGAAACAATTCGAGGTACTTTGAACCTTTCTGCTGAATATTGCAATAGCCAGCTTGATGTTTCAAATTAACTAAAGTTTATCTCATCATCATTATTACAAGCTTAATTGACTTCTAAACAAAAGATTATCTTTGATCCTTATTGTTAATCTATGAATCTTTAGGTTTCCATGAAGACAGTGCATGCATTATCCTTCCTTTCCATCCTTGCAGCAACCAGCCACTATCTTCGTCGATGACAAAGTCTTCATGATAAAGCCCCTTTGTTTCTATTGAACTCTTTAGAATAGTCTGATTAACAGGGAGTTGCTTGAACCCAGCCTTGAGGATTCTTGCTTGCCATTGTTTGTAACTCTCTGGCCTCTCGATCCTCTCGGCACCTTCACATGCTACAACATTAAACACATCTGCCCCAAGGAGATCCCTCTCTATCAGGATCCTTGCCTCATGATTCTGTCCAATAGTTGAATTTAGCATGTCAAACACTGATGAGTAATAGAACAAAGCCTCTCTGAATCGTGGTAGGAAGAACGGGGAGCTGTACAACCCATTCATGACACCAGTTATGAGAACATTTGGATTCATCCTCTTCATGATATGCAGTACCCTATCCCTTGCACTATCTATGTCTTCTGTCTCATCGCCGAGGTTTTTCATTTTGTGCAAGCAGTTGACTATGAGCACCTCGTCCTTGTCAATGTTGAGATCTGAAATATATATGTCTTCCCATCGCGAGGCAACACCTTGATACTGAAAAGGTACATTGAACATTCTTGCATACTCAGCCAAACGCCTGCCTGTCTCCTCAATCTTTTACAGGGGCGAAAACCTGTCTCGGGTACATCAATACCTGTGATGCGAAGTTGAGGGGGGCCACCTTCTCGCTTTGCAAGCTGCTGGATTAGCGATGGCCACTGAAAGCCAAACACGATGCCGAAATTAATTATGTGCACCCTTGGTCGATCCCCCAATACATCAACGATTGTTTTATTGCCAAAATAGTATGCTAATCTGACGAAAGGGCATGATGCAATGAGAAGGCTGTAGGCCTTCAGCATGTCTGTGCAGCTTGTTTGCTTCATCACTAACTTCTGATACATTTGACTCCCAGTCCCAGCAAAACGTGCCTCAAGAGCATCTGCAAAATAAACTGCCAGCCTTTGAGAACCATCTCCATATGGCGAAGAATGATGCCTGATCTTTTTCAGCAGCTCACTGGCAAATGGATTGTTGATAGATGATATTGCTTGTGCACACTGGATGAGAAGAGTCCTGAGATCAACCTCTTCCTTTTCTTGCTTCTTACATTGTGACTTCTCTTTTCCTTGGGCAGATCTTGTGTTTCGGACATACTGCAGAGTTATGTTTGCTTCGTTTGCCTTCATTTCTCTAAGATGAGCAACATCGCAATGATACTGCTCATCACAGAGCAGAACTCTGTCAAATATTTCATCCCGGATTATTTCACCAGTTGAGATTGCTAAATGCTTACTGTTCCTCCCCTCCACCAACTCCATGTCCACATGATGGTGGCTCCTTATTTTATTTGTATGCTTGATACGTTGTTCAATTGTTGACTCAATTGTTTGTTTGGAACTGGAAAGGCCATTGCCCTCTGGGTCAACCATCAAGTTCTCAATACTGGGATCAAGCTTCTTTGCTTCCACAGCAGTTCTGTTGAATTGCAAAGCCACATTGCAAAGTTCAGAACCGCCATCTTTGTCTACCAAGCACACACCCTTGGGCCCAAGAAGATCACTGACAGAGTTGCCACTGAATTCCAGGTCATGATAGTTGTTAATATCATCAAGGAAATCTGATTTACTACCACTATTCATCATAGTCTGTTTGGGTGAGGATGGATATGTCTTTCCAAGAATATCGTAGAAGGGCTTCTCCATGGCCTGGAGTGCATCATGATGTTTGTATGTGCTAATATTCTCACCAGCGCTTTCTTCCATCAATATTTGGTTTATATAGTCGAGAGTTATGTTTGAGTTTATCTCACAGTACTCAGGGTTGTCCATTGCTCCAAAGTTTCACTGGTTAGCTTTTCATGGAACACTTTATGATATACATAAGATAGGTCCAATCTTTCATAAGTGTTTATTGACCACGTAGTGGGGAATTTCCTTTCAGAAGTTGTTACTGCAAAATGTACCTTGGAGTTGAAAACCAACAACTTCGATTGATGTCTACAATGGAAAAAGAATAAATGCTTAGAACAGAACTGAAAGCTCCAAAAACAATTTATTTAACATGAAATTTCTCTTGAGGAACAATCCCAAAAGGATTGAAAGTTCCTCTAATTTTGTAATCCCCAAGCTTATAGGAAGGTGTCAATATTTTTTGAGAGCTGGAAACATTAAACAAAATACAAAATGATACCTTCAAAGATGATTTCACTTTTCTTATAGCAATCATAATTTGTGGCCATTATTGAGGTTAGTATTTACTCCTTGCTTGCCCTATAGTCATGCCTTGCTTCTTGAAGATCACCTACTATTGATAAACATATATGTGTATCAAGAATATGAGAGTTGGAAAGCCGAAGTTGCATATTAGAAACATAAAAAGTCACACAGACTGTACTAAAACATGCAACAACAATGAAACACCTAGATAGTTGTTGAGAACAGCTAGTGAACTCACATGAGCAAGCACCTGATTATTTCACCGAGTCTCTAAGCCTAAAGAGATGGTAGAGGGAGGTCAATGATAAAGAGCTCTCCTAGGCGTAGAGAATATGGTCATTGTCTGGTAGCTTATAATGAGGGTCTCGAACCTCTTGTTGTGTTGATGCTCAACCTTTCTTGTCGATGTGATCGGGCAAATTATTTTCTGCTATTCTTGGACTTTCTTCTTGTTCTCTTTTTTTCAACATCTTCCTTTTTATGGATGGGTTTTTGTAACCTTCTTTATAACTTATTTCTCATTTATGGAAAGTACTATAGTGACATGAAGGTAACAGCGTGTGTTCCAAATGTCCTCCTGGCTAAACGTTTTCTGTCACAAACTATGCAGCATTGTTATTCGTTCACAGTGGTGTATTTGATTCCAGAATTTTTGCTCAGGTGCCCCCACAGTGTGACCTTGTGATCATAGAGTAGCACTCGTGTGTTCATCTGGCTGCCCTTGGCTGGACTAGCACTGTTAGTTTTGTTTCCTAGCCTAGCGTGTGCTCAATCTTTGGTTGCTTCCATAGTTCTTTTTATTATGTGCATGACGAATGCATGTGCGTCTGCCTTCAACCCCTTTGTAAACTGAACTCTATTTTCTACGCCTTAGATACGAACTCTCTTGCACATTCTTGATAAAGAAAGTAATGGTTCTTTTGCTGTGGTTCTAGACTTATTTATCTATGAATCTGAAGTATGTGTTTATACAAAAGAAAAATAGGCACTTAAAACTTAAATAAAAAGAACCGAAGAAAATGACTTATGGAACATATAAAGAATGACAGAAACAAGGTATTGCAGCCATTTTCTTTCGTCATAGGCCAAGTTAAAAACCGAAGAAAATGTATTTGGAGTATCTCCTTCCATTACAATCTCCTATCTCACATGACAAAAGTAATTTATAGTCTACAGTGTTCTGAACTCATCGTGTTCAGGGTTGCACAACAAGGCGCAGATGGTGCATACCACCAACTGTCTGACTTTTACTGATCAGCACATGATTCATTAACCTTCCATTTGGACATTGCATACAGTACTCTTCCTTTCCACCCTTGTAGCAGCCAGCCATTGTCTTCATCAGCAACAAAGTCCTCATGGTAAAATTCTTTCTTCATCCATAACACTGACTTCATGATGGCAGGATCGACAGGAAGCTGCTCGAACCCAGCCTTGAGGCACCTTGCTTGCCACTGCTGGTAAGTTTCTGGCCTCTCAATCCTGTCAGCACCCTCACATGCTACGATGTTTAAGATGCCCCGTCCAAGCATGCCACCCTCTAATATCTTTCTTTCTTCATTATCCCGTGGAGCATTACATTATCAAGCATGTCAAATATCGAGGAGTAATGGAACAGAAGCTCTTTGAAACGTGTCACGAAGAAGGGGAACTGTACGATCCATTCAGAATGCCAAAAATAAACACCTTTGGGTTCATCCTCCTCATGATCTTTAGTGCCTTATCCCTTGCGCTATCCATGGCTACTGTCTCATCGCCGGGTTCCTCATCCGGTACACGCAGTTGATTATAAGCACTTCGTCCTCCTCAATGTTGAGATCTTCGATCTGAATATCTTCATATCGTGAGTAAATGCCCTGATACTGAAAGTGTACCTTGTACTTGTTTGCATAGTCACCTAACAGCTTCCCTACCCGCTCAGAGTTCTCCAAGGGGCTGAAACCTGGCTGAGGGACTTCTATACCTGTAATCCGAAGCCTTGAAGGCACTCCTTTGTCACCGAAAAGCTGAATCAGAGATGGCCATTCAAAACCTGAGCTGACACCAAAATCGACGATGTGCACCTTGGATTGCCCCATTGAAGCTTCCATAATAGTTTGGTTAGCGAAGGTGTATGACGCCCTGAAGAAAGGGCAAACTGCAAGATAAAATTTGTACACCTTCAAGATGTTTTCATCGCTTACTCGCTTTGCCAGCATCTTGTGGAACAACTGGCTCCCCGACCCAGCCAAGCGTGCCTCAAGGCCATTCACGAAGTAAAATGCCAGTCTCTGGCACCACTCTCCATCTCTCGGGGAGTGATGCCTTATCTTCTTGATGAGCTCATTGGCCAAGAGACGGTCGTCAGCTGCCACAGCTTGTGCACAGTGGATGAGAAGGGTCCTGAGGTCGACCACCTCTTTCTTGACCTGCCGACTACCCTGCAACTTCGGTTGAGCAGGTGCTTTGCTTTGACGCTTTGGTGAATTCTTACTTGCTTCCGTTGCAGCCATGTCTCTCAGTTTTGTTGTTTCAATGAAACAGTCCAGGCCATAGCATACCAGAACACTGTCAAACTTTTCGTTGCGGCTGATTTCGCAAGTGATGGTAGAGTTTTTACTTGTCCCTTCCCTGGTATCCGAGTCCAGGATATATGGATTGTTCATGTGGTCTGTGATCTGAAAGATTGCATATTTGCTCTTCCTAACTATCTGTTTTGCCTTGGTAGTGGCCAGTCTGCAGATCGAAAGCTTGCCATTGTCCAAACAGATCACCATCTTATCAAACCCCTTTCCATCCTCGGTTTCTCTTCTCATTAGCCAGACAGGGGAACCAAATATTGAGGCCCTCCCAATGCTTGCCGAAGGCTGATATGGCAGGAAAAGACTTCTGCTGTAGCCATATGGACTCAATGGGGCTGGCAAGGACTGCAGCGTGCTGCGACTGGAAATGTCACTAGTGAAACTGCTTCTGCGAGGCCTTTTATGATAATCGCTGCTGCCCTCATCTTGTCCTTCTCCTTCGCTGCTGTTATGTAGCGGTGACCAGTCAAGTGAAGGCGAGTATACCTGCTCAAGAATATCGTAGAAGGCCTTCTCTGCAGCCTGAAGGGCGGCCTCCCCTTCATGCGAGCCGACCCGCTCATCGACGTCCTCCATCAGGATCTGGCTTATGTGGTGAAGAGCATTGTTTGATCCAATCGTTTGGTAGTCTGGACAAACCCCTGCAGCAATCTGAAGGTGGTTCTGTCCGAGGTTGCTACTGACATTGTACATTCCAGGGATGGTGACTACACCAGAGAATTGCATGTTTGACTCATTGTTTGATTGGGAGAAGAACTGAGGATCACAGAGTCTGTGGTCATACAGTGTGAGGTGTTGCTGAGAGGAAGAGGAAGAAGAGCCATCTTGCCCTTGTCCAGGCGTTGCAATGGTGTTCAGATCATCAAAGGGAGACTCAGTCACCATCGAATATTAACGGCACTGAGAGGATTAGCCCTTAATAGAACAGAAATGTTCAGCCTGTCCCTGAGAAGAAAACTAGTTGTATTCGATTGGATTTTCTGCAAAGATAACAAAAATTAGGTCTATCTTACTTGTATGCTGGGTTAATCCTTTCTAATTCATGCACATAATATTCAATTTTTTTCTTAATAAATGTCTTTATGTAATAGGTGATTTACATCAGCTAGATAATTCTACTGTCCTAGCGACTAGAGATGCATGTTTTTAGGTGTGTATGTGTGGGGGGTGGGGTGGGGTGGGGGTGGGGGTGCTTTGGTGTCACAATAGTGGTAAGCGTCAACAAATGGATATGATCAACCCATGCAGACTGTGATTGGTTGATGATGTTAGAAAAGAAATCAACTGTTAGCTTAGCCTATTTAGAGTCTTGTTGGCATCAGTGGCGCATGAAAGGCTCGTTCACAACATTTCTTGCTGCAAAATGGATGCTCCTAATTTTTCTTATCTCTTGTTTGAGCTGCAGGATGCATGCATAATGCCTACTCTAGCTTGGACATGAAGAGCAAGCATTGAAACTGTACTTTTTTAATTGCGAGTAGAAACTGTACTTCACATACCTTTATTAATAGCAATGTCACCTATCTCCAAGTCTTTCTCTCCAGGCATAAAGAAGAGGGCATGTCTTTCTCTCCAGGCAATGCAAGCAAGCTTATATAGAGATTACAAAAATATATCTTGACCATAAAAGACATGAGGTGCCCTGTGATGTTGTTACTCTGAACAACTGGCATCAACGTAAGCCAACGTAACCCAACTTGCCCTTTTGTTATTTCTCTAATACCTTCTCAAGCAACACCGCCCATGGGGATGTCGACATCCAGGATGCGGACAAAGAATGGTGCAGACTGTCTTCTCATGCTCTATAATTTAGCTGTTCAGCCTGCAGTTTGGAAGATCGATAACAGGCAAAAATTGGGAGCAAAGAGCGAGACCACTTGATCACTGGTAAGGATTCCGTGCTCATGAAGGAGTTTGAGAATATCATTCATCTGCGCAGCACAGCAAACTGGCATGAAGGTTAATGTGAATAATATGATGGATTTATATCCTAACAATAGGTGTACTAATGTTTTACAAAACTTTTTGACCATATAGATGAAGGTCATAATTGCTCACCCAAATGAGAATTATACCATACACATGAAGTTTTTGTTCACCCATATGCAGTGGCGGACCCAGCCGAAGAAATGAGCTAGGGCGGATGACTAAGTACAACTACAAAAGTTCACCGATATAACCGGTTTCTAGCATATAATTGAACAAACAAAAGTTACAAAAGAAGTTTGTAGGAAACATACCAACAAAGTGGTAAACTCATGCTATCTAATCACTTTTCCGATGCCGCTTTGCAGGTAATCTCATCTTTCGATCTTTCATGGATTGAAAAGTCCTCTTGACTTTCTCGGGATCAAGTGCTCTAAAAATATCCTTCTCAATGTAGCACAAAGCCAAGTCATTAAGCCACTCATCATTCATTCTGTTTTCGCAAATCGGTCTTTATTATTTTCATGGCTGAGAAAGCTCTTTCAACCGATGCCGCTGCCCTTTGGAAGAAGCAATGCTAGCTCAATGATGCGATAGACCAACGGAAATAAAAAGATTTGCCTTACTGTCACCAACTTTATGGCCAAACTTGCAAAATCATGGCAAGCTCTATAATCATCAACTCTTCGCACATGTAAAATGAATGTCTCAAGTTCATCCCTTATATTAGAACGATCAACAATTGAAAAATCTTGATCATAGATCTCCGTTAGACGCGAGCAATCTTCTCGACATTAAACATAGAGAATGAATCTCTTGGATCAAGACAAGAGAAGCAAATGAGTAACTCTGATGATACCTCATTGAAGCGATGATCCATCTCTGTGAGAATAGCATCAAGTGCGCCAAGAAAGTGTCAACTCGTAATGATGTTCTTTAGTTATCAAGTCATCATCAAGCCTTGATCGACCCCATCTTGGTCTAAGCTCACTGAAATCGGCAACTTTATCCTTTTGCTAAACAAAAAGGATTTCACTTCTTCAAACAATGGCTCCCAGCCTTCATTTCTCAAGTTTACCAAACGTGTTTTGACATCAACAAGCAAGGACATGGCCTGAATTATATTCTGATCCTTCTTTTGTAGCAAGAGAGATAACTCATTAGTAATACGAAGCACTTTCAACATCAACTTCATATTTAGAACAAAGGTAAAACTCTCCATTTTTTTTTCAACAAACCGGCCGCTCTACCAGATTATGCATCCCCATGAACCATAGACAGTACCTTCACAAATGAATCCCACATGTTCTCAATAATGGTAATGTGGTGAAATGAGAACCCCATCTTGTATCACCGGGTCTAACCAAACTAGTTCGTTGATTCTTCCCTTTCCCGTAAAAAAATCTCTCCACTATCCAATTTCTCTAAAATTGTATTACGATGTTCAGCAATCAAGCTATCTTTCCTTCTACAAGATGAACTAGCACTAGTCACAATCAAACTCACATAGTTGAAGAAATCGAGAGAATGTTGAACAGCAAGTTGAAACAGCAACAATTACTAGCTGCAACTGATGAGCAAAGCAATGGACATAGAAAGCATGTGGGTTTTCATCACGAATTTGTTTTTGCAAACCGTTGAATTCACCTCTCATATTAGATGCCCCATCATATCCTTGCCCCTCGAAGTCTATTAATGGATAAACCATATTCATCAAGAACATCGATCAATGCCTTCTTCAATGAGAGAGATGTTGTGTCCTCCACATGTTTAAGCCCCAAAAACCTTTCTACCACCATTCCTTTGTCATTGACAAACCTGCGGACCAAT
Source organism: Hyparrhenia diplandra (assembly GCA_015847255.1). NCBI lineage: Eukaryota > Viridiplantae > Streptophyta > Magnoliopsida > Poales > Poaceae > Hyparrhenia > Hyparrhenia diplandra. The sequence goes on along the minus strand of JADLZK010011175.1, from coordinate 697,602 downwards.
AGTAATTATTATCATTTAGAAACGTAACTATTTACAAAACATCAATTAAATAGTAACCAACCTCACAATCACAGCCATTTGCTCCGCTATTGAGATGTCACGAGATTCATCAATTAGAACTGAAAAAGTTTGTTGCCAATCTCTTTCTTTATGACTTTCTTTACCTCCCTCGCAAAAACTCTTACACATGTCCTTCTGAATCTTGTGAGAAAGCATTTTGGCATTTAATGGACATAACTCCTCAAATGCAAGTCGTACCTCCTCATTCCTTTTTTTTGTGCCACTCAATCATCTCTAAGAAATTGCCCCTATTTAAGGAAGATGGAGATTCATCGTGGCCTCTAAATGAATGTGCTTGTGCAATAAGAAAACTTGCAACATCTAAGGAAGTCTGTCACACGTGTTTCATATTTCGTTTGCATCAGCACTATGAGCCTCGATCTGATGTGTGACACTTGCCCTCTCATTCTGAAAATCTTCACAAGCTGTCCTTGCTCTATTGTGACAACTTGTCGGGCCACCAACATGCCGAGGAAATCCATTATATGCATTTTTCCGGTTTCGTACCCTTCTTTACTGAATGCATCATGACCAAAATGTGTTTCTAATGGCTGTTGCTTAAAAAGAAAGCAATGGAAGCAAAATGCTGCATCCTTGGCCACACTATATTCCAACCAATCAAATTGTTCTAACCAATTCTTTACAAACGCCCTCTTATCATTTGGCTTCTTAGGAAAATTATGGCCATAAGGTTTGGTTGGTCCCTTAACCAAATAAGCCCTCCTAACATCATCTCTAATGTCTGGATGGAATTGATCAATTGCTACACGAAGGGCGGATCGTAAAACTATATGAACATCCGGGTTGAAAACCTTAATACCTTCCGCATCCCGCTCAACACACCGAACTGCTTTTGCACCGAATGTGGCTCTTCTTGTCTCGAAGTTTCAGCAACAGCAACACTCGTAACATTGCCGCTTTCATGAGTACTTGGCCCCGAGTTGCTTCCGCTTGCGGGAATTTGTACTAGGAAAAAAGCTTTTCAAATCTGCAAAAAATCAATTGATTTGCAATGAGAGATAAATTCCAACCTATTTAATTGACAAATAATTTGCAATAAATTATTGGCACTTGTGGCATTAGCATACCTAATTTCTTATACCGCTTTGGGGCTCGGTTGGGGGCTTTGCGGCAGCAGGGCGTCCTCGCTGCAGCTTCATCTCCTCCCCCATCCATCTGCAAATCTGCTGGCTGCTGGCGCGCTCTCGCTGCCGCCGCTGCCGGCCGCTAGAAGACCGACGACGGGAAGGAAGGGAAGGGAAGGGAAGGGAAGGGAAGGGGCCGCTAGAGGACCGGCGACGCGGTGGAGGCGGAGTGGAGCGCGCCGCGGTGGAGTCGCGCCGTCGCGGTGCCGCCGGAGACGATTCGGCGTGATCTGCGCCCCTGCCCTTCACGCTTCACGGACGCCCTAGCCCTAGAGGCCGTAATGGGCCAAAAAAATGGGCCGCCTTTGTTGTATGAGAAAAGGCCCATAAGCGAGGTGGACGGATTTGCGTGAGCGCTGGCTGCCGCCGCCGGGATTGCTTCGCCGCCGCCCGCCGCGCCGAGACAACAGGGTACTGGGGTTCTCGCCGGAGACCACCTAGGGCGGCCGCCCCAGCTCGCCCTACTGGTCGGTCCGCCAGTGCCCATATGGCAAACTTAGGTCCCAACTTTTATGTCAGTATATGGAACTACAGCGATAATACTTCATGATATCATCTACTTTCCTGTGTGCTATACTTTTTGGCAGTTGATTGTATTTCATGGACAGCAGAGATGCATATACTTTTTTTGAAGCATCTCCAAGTTTCAATATTTTGCCCACAGGTGTCCCATCTGTAGCAAACTACAAGGCGCTCAGCATCAAATATATCTTTGATAAAGTAGATGCAGTCGCACCATACTACGTAACAGCAGGCATTAGCCACCAAGAAATGAACCTTTTTGTCTTCTCTGAGATGAAAACTAGAGTAATTAAACTAACAATAGTGGACTGGCTGAGAGCCGACGACACTACGTACAAGATGCAGGCACAGCTAATGGTGTCAAATGGAGAGTGATAGAAACAAATGAATCCAGGTTGGTACGGGTGAACCGATCAAACATCATATTTTCTTTCTCATCTTCTTTTTCTTGTAAATAATGAACATTAGTCGATTTAGTAAAGTTATTAAGAATAAAGACAAAAAAACGTCTAGAAATGGCACCGGTGAAACAAATGCAGCTGTATAGTCCTATATACTTCATCCATTCCAAAATTATAGCATGCTTAGTTTTTTTTTTCTAGATATATTATTGTTTTTACTATATCTCTTGTTTCTAGATAAAATCAAATTGTTTTTTATGTGTATATCTAAGTACAAATAAAAAAAAATTATGTATCTAGAAAAGTCAAAATATCTTCTAATTTGGAATGGAGGAAGTACATGCTGTTGAAAATGACATAGTCTAATCAAATTTGCAAATCAACAAATCTTCATGCTGCAAGGTTGTTCAAACCTGGTGCACTATTCTGGCAGGGTCATTGCAAGCATGTTCATTTGGTGCTGGCAGATCTGTGCAGCCTACCTACATCTCCATTATCTGGTGTAAACTTTTCCATGGAAGATTTTTTTAGCAGCTTTTAACCGTATTTCTGACAGTAATCATACACACCTGGAACAGCTGGCATTGGGATTAAGGAATGATGCTTCTGACCAAACAGATTGAAACCAATACAAATGCAAAATGCCCTGGTGTCGATAACTCCAATGGAAACGGCACAATGACACATACAGGACGATATGATTCTTATGACAAAATAAAGCTGCCTTCCAGTTTGCTTTTGCTCAAAATCGCCTGTTGATGCAGTAATCCACATTTTTCCCTCTGATTGAAGATTCCGTAGGAACTAATCCCATATGAAGGACCGAGATGACGACCGGAGAGGGTAAATGGGAGCCAATCGAAATTCTTTTGAGGAATTGGCCTCTATCCCAACTACAACCCATATTCCATCTTCTAATTTCCAAGGTCACACACCTCAACTTGTGATGTGCGATTAGGTATCCAAATAAATAAGCATGCTTGAATAAACTAATTGTTCTCTCTGCTCATGCAAAATGGTATCATAAAGTGAACTCAAGTGCTGATCTGCAATAATCAAAACAAACTTGTAAGCCGTTAAATAGAACTTGAATATATGCAAAGCATGAGCCGGAGAAACAATGCATTTTAAATGAATTACTAATGGCTGAACAGTGTGCAAGCACTTGCTCTGTTCTAGCTGAAAACCAAAGTGAGTTGCAGCTGCTATCAAGATGCAAAGAACATGATTACTATTCGCTCACTAATAAGTAACACTAAGTCGCTAGTTGGTGCACCTGCAGCCAGTGAAGATACAACGTTATTACTTTTTTGGAAGCGACAAGCTGCAAAGCAAAAACAAAAACGAGTAGAGAAAAATGCAAGCTGCTGGACACAGATTGAGATGAAACCGGCAACCGGCGTATACACTGAATCGATCTCAACCCAGGTGCTACTATCACGGAAGGAAAGCAGCTCCTATCACCTGCAGTTGCTGACTGAGGAGAAGAAATCAAATGAAATCTCTATATACGATTTCTGCACCGCAAGTGGGATTGAGCGGGAAAGCATCACTGGGGACTGAAATTGAGCATGGGCGCTGCCACTGGCTGAGAGAGCATGGGAGGTGTCGCCGGTGGCCGTCCCCTCCCTGTCCATGGTGCTGAAGCTGAAGACAAGAGCATCTCCAGCACCTTAATCCTGAGCATAGCACAGTATGATAAGTATTGCTTACTGTTGTAGGACTACAAGTCTTTTATTCCAAGTTTGTCTGCTGAAATTGTCAGCACATCAAACTCAAACTTATTGGATATGACAAGGCTTTTCTTTAGGTGCTATATGAAAACAATCTAAAGAAACAGGATCTGAAGGCCCAAGCCACAGCCTTGGAAAAAATATCAGGTCAAGTAATTGCCCTTTCTTTAAGTAAAGCAATTTATACGTCTTTGTGTTACATGTATAGTTTAAACCAGCGAAGCTGATGTTTACAAATCCATTCGAACATGAATAGATGGAAGAGCAGGGGATTAACACCAGGGCCATAAGGACCCCAAAATCAAACAAGTTTTGACGACGACAGCAGACCAGGTGATCGTTCAAGCGATAACCTGTCCCATACAGTGTCATATATGACATTCTGACTCAGTGACCATGCATATTTTGTATATCAATGGCATTATGTGCTGAAATCTTCAATAAGTTTGTATGTTTGTGGTGCAGGGAATTGGTAGCTAAAGAAGCAAACACCAATTGTTGTTCCAAAGGTCCGTGCCATTTGTCAAACATATGACTTAGCGCAATGGAATGCATATTGCATCACCATCCTTTCTCTTAAGGATGCACGCATAGTTAGATCATCACACTCATGAACAGTAACTCTTCATTGTAACACAATAGCTCAATGCACATACTCAGATGTTTTTTGAAACTTTAAATTAAATGTTGTTCTCTCATGCTTATAAATTGAAATCAATAAGCAAAAGCTATGCCTCAGTTGTTCACTGTTCCAGCAGTTTTGGTGTTCATCCTCTACCTAGGCTGTTACGTACCGGTTATTTCCTTCATGCTGCTTATAACAATTGGATGTATAAGCGGTCTCCAACATCTATTGAACTACTCAAATCCTTCGCGAACTCGCTATGATGGATAACTTTACGCTTGAATAGAGTCTTTCCTTTCCTGCTACTATTTAGTTACAGCACCATGTAGACACATATTTTCATCCACGTGTTCATGTATCCTGATGGACTCGATCTCATGTGGTGACTGGACAGATTACAACTGTATAGGCGGGCAACAATGCCGCCAGATCTTTCTAGTAGCTCACGATTCATAAACTGAAGAAAAACAGGCCAGTTTCTCTGCAAAACTTCACCGACACAAGCCAAAACATCAGCAATTGATATAGAACTCCAACCGCAACCTCACATCATCACGTGAAGCCTACTCCAACCGGAACCATTAAAAAAGAGAGCCTTTCTCATCATTTTCACAAAAATCCAGAAAAACCTAGGCGACGAATGAATTTTGGCGAATTTCAAATTCCTGGCACTCAAGCTAGGGATTAGTTCAACAGGTAATAATACTAAGCTAACAAATTTCAAAGCTTGATGGTGAAAAGCTTAATTAAAGTGCCACTCCTCTCACCCTCTCATCCTCTAACACTAATCTCTTATAACCACGCAAAAAAAGAGGAAACTATTCTGTTTGTAGAGTTGATCCCAACCGCCACTCCATATATATACACATATGCGCCTGTTAAAAAAAAAAAACACACAAACCCAAAACACTATTTAGTGGTAAATTTGTCAATCTTTTTACTACTACGTCAATTAGACCTAGCGCCTTTAAGACCTCGCCGTGTCTCGACGCAAGATTCACGCAATGGTGGTGCCACGCATCCTCAGACTCCCATTCCAATTTTGAGGCCCACCTGTCAAACCTGACAACGGTTTTGAGATCAAAACCACTATATCACGCCATTCATCCCTAGTTTTGAGGACCAAATCAGCAAACCCTCGTACACGCCTTATTAGGGCGTGATTCACCAATGTCGATGTGTGTCCGTTCATTACCAATGTAGTCTGTTCTCTAGTCCCTCAGTCCGAGCCTTCTCGTCCGCCCTTCACTACTCATGTCCATCGTGCATGAACTCTGACTTGACCTTAACTATTGTCGTTGACCATCTTTGCGCACCCAAAACCTATACGTTGCATATTCACAGGCCAGGAGACATATTGCACAACACACACGACACAACTCAAAATGACACCGCCAGTTAGCCATTAGCACATCTCCTTCACAGTTTCCTCATTGATGAATGCATTGACCAACACTGAAGCCCAACGAATAAGGTTTGAAGACAAACCAGAAAACCACGTTAAAAACAGAGTATTGCAGCCATTTTCTTTCATCGAGTGCCCAAAAACCAAGTAAAAGCAAACAGAGTACTAGAAAACAAAGAATGACAAAAGTAACTTACATTAGCACCTGACAAAAGTAATTTACATTCTACAGTGTTCTGGACTCCAAAGAATGACAGAAACAAAGTATTGCGGCCATTTTCTTTCGTCATAGGCAGTTAAAAACTGACGGAAATATATATCACCTGACAAAGGTAATTTACAGTCTACAGTGTTCTGGACAACAACGAATGACAGAAACAAGTACTGCAGCCATTTTATTTCATCATAGGCCAGTTAAAAACTGAAGGAAATATATATCACCTGACAAAAGTACAGTCAACACTGTTCTAGACTCATCGTGTTCAGGGTTGCATAACAAGGTGCAGATGGTGCACCGTCTGAATCTTATTGTTACTGAGAAGCACATGATTCATTAATCTTCCATTTGGACAGTGCATACAGTACTCTCCCTTTCCACCCTTTGTAGCAGCCAGCCGTTGTCTTCATCAGCAACAAATTCCTCATGGTAAATTTTTTTCTTCATCAATAATAATGACTTCATGATGACAGGATCGAGGGGAAGCTGCTCGAACCCAGCCTTGAGGCACCTTGCTTGCCACTGCTTGTACGTTTCTGGCCTCTCAATCCTGTCAGCACCCTCACATGCTATGGTGTTCAAGATCTCCCGCCCAAGAATCCCAGCCTCAAACAGTTTTCTCACTTCATTATCCCGTGAAACATTCACGTCAAGCATGTCAAACAGTGAGGAGTAATGGAATAGAAGCTCTTTGAACCGTGTTACGAAGAAGGGGCGACTGTATAATCCATTCAGAATGCCAAAAATAAACACCTTTGGGTTCATCCTCCTCATGATCTTCAGTGCCTTATCCCTCGCGCTATCCATGTCTACTGTCTCATCGCCAAGTTTATTCAGCCGGTACATGCAGTTGATTATAAGCACTTCATTCTCCTCTCAATGTTGAGATCTTCGATCTGAATATCTTCATATCGTGAGTAAATGCCCTGATACTGAAAGGGCACCTTGTACATGTTTGCATAGTCAGCCAACAGCTTTCCTACCCGCTCAGTGTTCTCCAAGGGACTGAAACCTGGCCGAGGCACTTCTATGCCTGTAATCCGAAGCCTTGGAGGCACTCCTTGCTCACCAAAAAAGCTGAATCAGTGATGGCCATTGAAAACCACTGCAGACACCAAAATCGACGATGTGCACCCTGGATTGGCCCGCAGACATTTCCATAATCGTTTCCTTAGCGAAGGCGTATGATGCCCTGTGGAAAGGAAAGGGCAAACTGCAAGATAGAAGTTGTAGACCTTCAACATGTCGTCTTCGCTTACTCGCTTTCGCCAGCATCTTGTGGAACAACTGGCTCCCTGTCCCAGCCAGGCGTGCCTCAAGGCCATTCACGAAGTAAAATGCCAGTCTCTGGCAACCCTCTCCATCTCTTGAGGAGTGCTGTCTTATCTTCTTGATGAGCTCACTGGCCAACAGACGGTCATCAGCTGCCACAGCCTGTGCACAGTGGATGAGGAGGGCCCTGAGGTCGACCGCCTCTTTCTTCAGCTGCTTAGTACCTCGAGACTTCTGTTGAGCAGTTGCTTTGCTTTTACCCTCTGGTGAATTCTTACTTGCTTCCTTTGCAGCCATGTGTCTCAACCTTGCTGTTGCAATGAAACAATCAAGACCATAGCATAGCAGAACACTGTCGAGCTTATCATTGTGGTTTATTTCGCAAGTGATGGTATAACTTTTTTACTCCACCCATCCCTGGTATCCAAGTCTTGGATATATGGATTGTTCCTGTGGTGATATTTGTTCTTGCCGGCTACTTTTTTCGCTTTAGCAGTGGTCAGTCTGGAAATGGAAAGCTTGTCCTCATCCAAATGGATCACCATCTTATCGAACCCCTTTGCATCCTCAGCTTCTCTTCTAATTTGCAGGGAAGGGAAACCAAATCTTGAGGCCCTCCCAGTGCTTGCCAAAGGCTGATATGGCAGGAAAAGACTCCTGCCAAAGCTATATGGACTCAATGGGGCTGGCAAGGACTGCAACATGCTGTGACTGGAAATGTCGCTAGTGAAACTGCTTCTGCGAGGCCTTTTGTGATAACTGTGGCTACCCACAGCTGGTCCTTCTCCTGCTTCACCGCTGTGATGTAGCGGCGACCAGTCCAGTGAAGGCGGGTATACCTCCTCAAGAATACCGTATAAGGCCTTTTCAGCGGCCTGAAGGGCGGCCTCCCCTTCATGCGAGCTGACCCTCTCATCAATGTCCTCCATCAGGATCTGGCTTAGGTGGTGAAGAGTGTTGTTTGGTCTGATCCTTTGGTAGTCTGGACTAACCCCTGCAGTAATGTGAAGGTGGTTCTGCCCGAGGTTGCTACTGACATTGTGCATTCCAGGGATGGGGACTACACCGAGAATTGGATGTTTGACTCATTGCTTGATTGGGAGAAGGACTGGGGATCCCAGAGTCTGTGGTCATACAGTGTGAGGTGTTGCTGAGAGGAAGAGGAAGAAGAGCCATCTTGGCCTTGTCCAGGCGTTGCAATGGTGTTATCATCCAAGCGAGATTCAATCACCATCGAATATTAACTGCACTGGGAGGATTAGCCCCTTTAATAGAACAAAAACGTTCAACTTGTCCCTGAGAGGAAAACTAGTTGTTTTCGACTGAATTTTCTGCAAGGATAACAACAACTAGGTCCATCTTATTCGTTTGCTGGACTAAACCTCTATAAGTCATGTTCAAAGTTCTGTTATTAATATTTTTATGTAATAAGTGGTTTACATCAGATTCTACTGTCACTAGCAAAGCATGTTTTAGCAAGGTGGGTGTGTGGTGGTGCTTAGGTGTCACATTAGTGGTACAAGCATCAACTAACGGATATGAGCAACCTATGCACACTGTGATGGGCTGATGATGTTAGAAAAGAAAGCAACTGTTAGCTTTATTTGCTATTAAGAATCTTCTTGTCGGCATCAGTGGCACACATGAAAGACTCATTTACAACATTTCTTGCAGCAACTATGGATGCTCCTTATTTTTCTTATCTCTTAACTCTTGTCTGAGCTGCAGGATGTATGCATAATGCCTAATCTAGCATGGAAATGAAGAGCAAGCATTCAAGCTGTACTTCACATACCTTTATTAATAGCAGTGTCACCTATGTCCAAGTCCTTCAGCAAGGTGGAAGGAAGAAGAGTGTGTCTTTCTCTCCAGGCAATGCAAGCAGCCTTATATAGACATAAAAAAAAAAAAACTTGACCAACAAAACTTGAGGTGCCTTATGATGTTGTTACACTGAACAGTGAGATTGGCATCAATGCAAACCAAGTAAAGTTATCGCCTCCACAACTTTGCCTTTGTTTTTCTCTAATTTCTTAAGCAACACCGCCCATGGGGATGCAGACAGAGAACGGTCCACTGTCTTCTCATCCTCTCTATAAACATAGCTCTGCAGTTTGGAAGATCGATAACAGCCAAAAATTGGGAGCAAAGAGCGAGACCACTTGATGAACTCAGCTGGTTAGGATTCCATGCTCATGAAGGAGTTTGATAATAACATCCATCTGCCCAGCTGACTAGCATAAAGGTTAATGTGAATAATATGATGGATTTATATCCTAACCATAGAAGTACTAATGCTTTACAAAATTTGTTGACCATAGATGAAGTTATAATTGTTCACTCAAATGAGAATGATACTATACACATGAAATTTATGTTCACCCATATGGCAAACTTGTATGTGGAACTACAAGAGATGATGATGGCTCAATGCAATACTTCAGAATGATATCACCTTCCTTTCCTATGTGCTGTAGGTTTTTTTATTATTTTGTTTTGGCAGTTGATTGTATTTCATGGACATCAGAGATGCATATACTTTTTTTATGCGTCTCCAAGTTTCAGCATTTTGCCCACAGCTGTCCCATCTGTAGCAAACTACAAGGCGCTCAGCAGCACATATATATTTGATAAAGTAGATGCAGCCGTACCATATTACGTAACAGCAGGCATAAGTCACCAAGAAATGAACCTTTTTCTTCTCTGATGATGAAAACTAGAGAAATAAAACTAATAATGGACTGGCAGACAGTCGGACATTACATACAAGATGCAGGCACAGCTAATGGTGTCAAATAGAGAGTGATAGAAACAAAATGAATCCAGGTTGGTACGGGTGAACCAGTCAAAAATCATATATTTTCATCCTTTTTCTTGTAAAGAATGAAGATAAGTCGATTTACTAAAGTTAATGGGTCAAAAAGACGTCTAGAAATGGCACCTGTGAAACAAATGCAGGTGCATAGTCCAATATAATTCATCTATTCCAAAATTCTAAGACATTTTGGATTTTCTAGATATATTATTTTTACTATGTATTATAAGTACATATAAAAAATTGTGTATCTAGAAAAGTCGAAATGTCTTGTAATTTGGAATGAAGTATATGCTGTTAAAAATGACATAGTCTAATTAAATTTGCAAATCAATAATTCTTCGGGCTGCAAGGTTGTTGAAAACATCATGTTCTGTTCTAGCAGGGTCATTGCAGAAGGTTTATTTGGTGCTGGCAGATCTGGCAGCCAGGCATACCTACATCTCCATTATCTGGTGCAAACTTTTCCATGGAGGATTTTTTTAGCAGCTTTTAACTGTATTTCTAACTGTAATCATGCACCAGGATATACACAGTTCTGGCATTGGGATTAACGAATGATGCTTCTGACCAAACAGATTGGAACCTATGCAAAGGCAAAATGCCCTCACATCGATGACTCCAATGGAAAAGGCAGAATGATACATTGATACATACAGGGGGGATATACACTGCTGCTGCACCTGCTGCCAGCCTGCTAACCTGAAGATAAAAGAAATATGTGATTGATTGTTTTTTTACATTTTTTTCACCATTCATGAGTTCTCAAAAAAAAAAAAAAAAAAAAAAAAAACATGCAAGTTAGCATCTATCAGCGTATACAGATGAAAAATCATAAGCTGACTGCTACTGTCACTGCCTCGCCGTAAGCTGACTGCAGTATAATTTAGTGCTCTTAACTTTTGAAATCTTGATCTGAAAGGGAAATCCCCTGAATAATTCTAAGGAAATAAGGCAAACTGCTCCCACTCGTGGAAGCAATTCCTGCCAGCACCACACCATCCAAGTTAGGCTCGTTGGCTTGTGATGGACTGGTGGGAATAGCAGTAGCAGGAGGAGCCTCAGAGCTGAAGGGAAAAAAAAAAACCTGGAGGCACTTCGCCAGCAAAGGCCCAATGAAGACTTGGGCGGCGGGGGCGATGGTGGCAGTGGCGGAGTCGCCCATGGTGATGGCCGCGGCGGGGGACGAGCCGCTCGTGGAGGTTGCGACGGCGGAGGCGGCGCTCATCCCGGCGGGGACGAGTCGCCCGTGACGGGTTGGAGCGGCGCCGTTGGGCTTAGGATAGGTGGGCTGGGCTGTTGTGTGATCTAGCCCAGCGGGCTAACAGCGTGGCCCGCGCCGTTTGCAAGTACACGATTCTATTCTCAAAAAAAAAAAAAAAAAAAAAAAAAGATTCCCTCATGAGCTGGACTACAATTCCCCAAAATATAAATAAATAAAAAACTGGAATACAACAGCTCAGTTCCTCCCCAACATTTCACTGGCCAATTTCAAATTCCTGGCACTCAAGTGAGAGATTTGTTAGGGTTTGCTCACATATGTCCTACCACCAAAATCCCTCAAGAATTTTTGTCCCAAATCGTTGTCACCTAACCAACAAACAAAAAAAAAAAATCCCCCACAATATCTCGACAAAAAAAAAACTTGAATCTTGTAATAGAAACAAGAAAATCCCGATTTTGATCCAATGATTAGTTCAAGAGATAATCCACTCCTACCATATCTCCCTTCTCCAACCAACCTCTCACAACCACACAAATAGGAGAGATCCACTCTATTTGTCCCGTTGCCTCCAACCACCATTCTAGGTATATATTAGAGTCTATTAAAAGACAAAAACACCTTACATTGAGCACACGACCCAAACATAATTTAGGGGTAAATCAGTCCAATTTTTGTTGCTAAATTGAGTGGACCCAACACCTTGACTACTTCGCTTTGTCTCGACGAAAGCTCAGTGATGGTGCCACGTCTGACTCGCCATTTCCAGTTTTGAGGTCCAAAATAGTCGAACCTGGTGTTGATGGTTTTGAGATCAAAACCACTAAACCGTCCACATCTGATTTTAAGGTCTAAATGAGCAAACATGCCTCTAATGGTTTTGAGGCCAAAACCATCAAATCTTCCTCCTTTGTTTTGAGGACTACACCGGTGAGCCATCATACATGCATTACCGAGCATGACTCATAGATGCCGACGTGTGTTCAACTTCTACCAAGCTTAGCATATTTGCCTTTCTTGTTGACTTGACCGACACCATCTTCATTACCAATGTAGATGCATGTCCAGCCTTTGCCAAATGTGACGGCGACATGGCCCTCCTCCTCCTTGACTTAGTTGACGCTGTCTTCATCACCCATGTACTCTTGCTCTTCCTGTGCCCAATGTGAACCTCACACAGTATATTCTTCGATCTCTAGTCCCTCAGTCTTAGCCTTGTTAGGTGCCCTTCACCACTCCTGATCCATCGTGCATGAACTTCACACTTGACCTTCGTTGACCGTCTTGGCGCACCCAAACCTGTACATTCATAAGCCAGAGACATATTACACAACACACATGACACACAACTCAACACACATGACACAACTCAACATATACCTACAGTTAGCCATTAGCATAATCACATATGAAATATGACTCAACCGATAATATGCCTCAAACCTCTCACACTTGTGCCGATCATTCATCACACACACATGGGCACATCTCCACCATGCGTTCACAATCTCCCTATTTATGAATACATTGACCAACACTAAAGCCGAACAAATAATGTTTGAAGGCAAAATAGAAAACTCTCGTTCAAGTGCCCAAAAACCAAGTAAAAGCAAATACAAGGCCAATTGATATGAGGAAGGGTCATGAAAGCTCGAAGTAAAATCTCTCATTTCTCAAAGAAAGGGCAAAGACTTACACAACCGATGAGTCAAAGAGGCAAAAGCTTCATGCAATCGCAAAAGCACTCGAGCCATTTCATCCATTGTCAACCACTCATCACAAATAAACCAGCGTTCTCATCCACTTGGTTTCATATCCCACCTGATGATTGAATCTTTGTTATAAACAAACATCTTTCGTTGTTAGCCTAGCGTGTGCCCAATCTATATTTTGACTTTGTAAACATCACACGCATGAGGAATGTTGTGCGTGTGGGTGTTCCTTTTGACCCCTTTCTAAACTGAAATATAATTTTTTTACTTCTTGATACAAAATACGAGCTCTCTTTTGTAATGCGCATTTTGGAAAAAAAAAAAAAAATGTTTCTTTCTTTGTTGTGGTTTCAAGACTTATTTCTTTATGAATCTGACGTATGTGTCTATACAAAAGAAACTTAGGCACTTAGAACATATATAAAAAGAACAATCCGTTTCTAGAACATATAGAGAATGACAGAAACAAAGTAGTACATCCATTTTCTTTTCGTCATAGGCCAGTTAAAAACCAAAGTTTTTTTTTTTTTTTTTTTTTTTTTTTTTTAAAAACTTTTTTTTTTTTTTAGTACCAAGCCAGAATCCCTCCTTCCATGACAACATTAATCAATAGTCTGTGTTCTGGAGTCATCGTCTTCAGGATTGCATAACAAGGTAGGTACAGATGGTGTGGTGCATACCACCAACCGTCTGAATCTTACTGATCAGCACATGATTCATTAACCTTCCATTTGGACAATGCATACAGTACTCTCCCTTTCCACCCTTGTAGCAGCCAGCCGTTGTCTTCATCAGCAACAAAGTCCTCATGGTAAATTTTTTTCTTCATACATAATATTGACTTCATGATCACAGGATCGAGAGGAAGCTGCTCGAACCCAGCCTTGAGGCACCTTGCTTGCCACTGCTGGTAAGTTTCTGGCCTCCCAATCCTGTCAGCACCCTCACATGCTATGATGTTTAAGATCTCCCGCCCAAGCAGCCCACCCTCTAACAGCTTTCTCTCTTCATTATCCCGTGAAACATTCGTGTCAAACATGTCAAACAGTGAGGAGTAATGGAACAGAAGCTCTTTGAAACGTGTTACGAAGAAGGGGGAACTGTATGATCCATTCAGAATGCCGAAAATAAACACCTTTGGGTTCATCCTCCTCATGATCTTCAGTACCCTATCCCTCGCGCTATCCATGTCAACTGTCTCATCGCCAAGTTTATTCATCTGGTACATGCAGTTGATTATAACCACTTCATTCTCCTCAATGTTGAGATCTTCGATCTGAATATCTTCATATCGTGAGTAAATGCCCTGATACTGAAAGGGCACCTTGTACATGTTTGCATAGTCAGCCAACAGCTTTCCTACCCGCTCAGTGTTCTCCAAGGGGCTGAAACATGGCCAAGGCACTTCTATGCCTGTAATCCGAAGCCTTGGAGGCACTCCTTGCTCACCGAAAAGCTGAATCAGTGATGGCCATTGAAAACCAGTGTAGACACCAAAATCGACGATGTGCACCCTGGATTGGCCAGCTGACGTGTCCATAATAGTTTTGTTAGCGAAGGCGTATGATGCCCTGTGGAAAGGGCAAACTGCAAGATAGAAGTTGTAGACCTTCAACACGTAGTCTTCGCTTACTCGCTTCGCCAGCATCTTGTGAAACAACTGGCTCCCTGTCCCAGCCAGGCGCGCCTCAAGGCCATTCACGAAGTAAAATGCCAGTCTCTGGAAATACTCTCCATCTCTTGAGGAGTGTTGTCTTATCTTCTTGATGAGCTCACTGGCCAACAGACGGTCATCTGCTGCCACAGCCTGTGCACAGTGGATGAGGAGGGACCTAAGATCGACCACCTCTTTTTTGAGTTGCCTAGTACCCCGAGACTTCTGTTGAGCAATTGCTTTGCTTTTACCCTTTGGTGAATTCTTACTTGCTTCCTTTGCCGCCATGTGTCTCAACCTTGCTGTTTCAATGAAATGATCAGGACCATAGCATAGCAGAACACTGTCGAGCTTATCGTTGTGGTTTATTTCGCAAGTGATGGTATAGCTTTTACTCCACCCTTCCCTGGTATCCAAGTCTTGGATATATTGATTGTTCCTGTGGTATGTGGTCTGAAAGATTGCATATTTGTTCTTGCCAGCTGCTTTTTTTGCTTTAGCAGTGGTCTGTCTGCTGATGGAAAGCTTGTCCTCTTCCAAATGGATCACCATCTTATCGAACCCCTTTGCATCCTCGGCTTCTCTTCTAATTTGCAAGGCAGGGAAACCAAATCTCGAGGCCGTCCCAGTGCTTGCCAAAGGCTGATATGGAAGGAAAAGACTCCAGCCATAGCGATATGGACTCAATGGGGCTGGCAAGGACTTCAACCTGCTGTGACTGGAAATGTCGCTAGTGAAACTGCTTCTGCGAGGCCTTTTGTGATAACTGTTGCTACCCTCACTTGGTCCTTCTCCTGCTTCGCCGCTGTGATGCAGTGGTGACCAGTCGAGTGAAGGGGGATACACCTGCTCAAGAATACCACACAAGGTCTTCTCAGCAGCCTGAAGGGCAGCCTCTCCTTGATGTGAGCCGACCCTCTCATCAATGTCTTCCATCAGGATCTGGCTTATGTGGTGAAGAGCGTTGTTTGGTCTGATCCTTTGGTAGTCTGGACTAACCCCAGCAGCAATCTGAAGGTGGTTCTGTCCGAGGTTGCTACTGATATTGTGCAGTCCAGGGATGGTGACTACACCAGAGAGTTGCATGTTTGATTCATTGGTTGACTCGGAGACGAACTGGGGATCACACAGTATTTGGCCATACTGTGTGAGTTGTTGCTGAGAAGAAGAGGAAGAAAAGCCATCTTGGTGTTGTCCAGGCGTTGTAACGGTGTACAGATCATCAAAGGGAGGCTCAATCACCATTGAATATTAACAACACTGGGAGGATTATTATCCCTTCAATATAACACAAGTGTTCAGCTTGTATCTGAGAGAAAACCTAGTTTGTATTCCAATGAGATTTCTGAGAGAAAACCAAGTGTAAAGATAACAAAAGTTAGGTCCATCTTACTCGTATGCTGGATTAGTCCGTTATAATTCATGCATTTAGTATTCAAAGTTTTGTTAATAAATGTTTTCAGATAATAGGTTATTTTCCTCGCAAAAAAAAGGATAATAGGTTATTTCCATCAGCTAGATTCTACTGTCACTAGTAAAGCATGTTTTTAGCTAGGCGGGGGATGTGGTGTGATGCTTAGGTATCACATTAGTGATACAAGCGTCAACAAACGGATATCATCAACCCATGCACTGTGATGGGTTGATGATGTTAGAAAAGAAAACAACTGTTGGCTTTATTTGCATGTTAAGGGTCTTCTTGTTGGCAACAGTGTCACACATGAAAAACTCATTCACAACATTTCTTGCAGCAAAAATTGATGCTCCTAGTTTTTCTTATCTCTCGTCTCATCTGAGCTGCAGGATGAATGTATAATGCTTTAATCGCTTGGACATGAACAACAAGCGTGGAAGCTGTACTTCACATACCTTTATTAGTAGCAATGTCACCTATGTCCAAGCCCTTCAGCAGGTGGCAGGAAGAACGCATGTCTTTCTCTCCAGGCAATGCAAGCTTCCTTATATAGACAAAAAAATCTTGACCAACCAGACTTGAGGTGGCCTATGATGCTGTTACACTGAACAGTGAGACCGGCATCAATGCAAACCAAGCAAAGTTTTCGCCGCCCCAACTTGCCCTTTGTTTTCTCTAATTTCTTCTCAATCAAGTAACCAACATCGCCCATGGGGTCATGGGGATGTCAACCTCCAGGGTGCAGATAGCAGACAAAAATTGGGAGCAAAGATCGAGACAACTTAATGAGATCAGCTGGTTAGGGTTCCGTGCTCATGGAAGGAGGAATTTGACAATATCATTTATCTGCCCACCTCACCTAACTGGCATGAATGAATACTATGATGGATTTATATCCTAACAATAGGCCTAATAATGCTTTACATAATTTGTTGACCATATAGATGAAGTCAGATATACACATGCATGAAGTTTTTGTTCACCCACATGGCAAACCTGTATGTGGAACTACAAGTGAAATATCAGATAATGATGGCCCAATGCAATAGGGTTTTTTATATCATCCTACTTTCCTGTGTGCTGTAGGATTTTTATTTTGTTTTGGCAGTTGATTGTATTTCATGGACAGCAGAGATGCATATACCTTTTTTATGCGTCTCCAAGTTTCAATATTTTTCCCAACAGGTGTCCCCCCACTGTAGCAAAATACAAGGCAGTGAGCAGCTGATATATATTTGATAAAGTAGATGCAGTCACAACATAGTACGTAAGAGCAGGCATAAGCCACCAAGAAAAGAACATTTTTTCTTCTCTGATGATGAAACCTAGAGTAATAAACTAATAATGGCCTGGCAGATAGTCCACGACACTACGTAAAAGATGCAGGCACAGCTAATGGTGTCAAATGGAGAGTGATAGAAACAAACGAATCCAGGTTGGTACGGATGAACCAATAAAGAATAAGTCCATTTAAGTTAGCGAGCCTAAAAACTCCTTTTCTTTCTTGTAAAGTTAACGTGTCTAAACACATGGCACCGGGAAACAAATGCAGATGTATAAATATGTGCTATTGAAAATGACATGCCTAATCAAATTTGCAAAGCAGTAATTCTTCATGCTGCAAAGGCTGTTCAAACCTGGTGGTCTATCCTGGCAAAGCCATTGCAAAAGCATGTTCATTTGTTGCTGGCAGATCTGGTAGCCAGGCATACCTCCATCTCCATATTGTCTGGTGCACACCTTTCCCTGGAAGATTATTTTTAGCAGCTCTTAACCATATTTCTGACAGTAATCATGCACCAGGATATACTAGAACAGAACTCTGGCATTGGGTTTATAGAATGATGCTTCTGACCAAACAGATCGGAACCTATGCAAAGGCAAAATGCCCTCGTATCAGTAACTCCATTGGAAAAGGCACAATGATACATAGAGGACGATATGATTCTATCTGATAAAATAAAGCTGCCTTACAGTTTGCTTTTGCATAAAATCGCCTGTAACAGAACCCAGAACAATTCATGTGTTAAAAAGTTGTACACTAATTCACAGCTTGATGCAAGTGAATATCGTTTGACTGCAAACTCAGTGATCAACATTTTTTCCCTCTGATTGAGGATTCCATAGGCAGTGTTCTACTTCGCACTGAACTAATCCCATAGTACCAAAATTACACTGGGGTTGGGAAATAACAGTACAACTCAGAACCGTTTTGATACAATGCTCATTCTAAGATGCTCCTTAATCTACACTGTCCTGGTGAGTCTCTTCTGGCTGACATGGTGAACAAAGGTCGCATGGTATGTGCACCAAAGGAGCTTCTCAAAAGTGAGCTAAACTGTATACTAGAGTCCACGAAAGCTGCAACGACAAAAAAGAAAATGGCATGTCAATGACTAAATCGAGATTGGTCCTTTCCTTTTGAAGTAGAATAGAATAGTTACCAGGAAAAGGGTGAAAGAAGCGAAAAGCCCCTCCTGAAGTAGAGCCCCATGGCCTCCATATTCCTCCTCGTCAATCTTCAACAGGTATGTGTAGTACCAATAGATAATGCCAGTCGAGATGGTAAGAAATCTGTAAAGAGGCCACATTATATGTCATATTAGAATACAACCATAGTAAAAGCACACATGCTGAGGTCAAATAAAGTTATAAAGATCAAACCCAAAAGTCGCCACAATTTTTTAGCAATGGATAACGAAATCTCGGTCATGAAAACAAATTTGCTTTGCGTGGAAACCAGTGCATTCACCGGAAACTTAGCAGGTAACCAACCATGGTTCTACTCTTTAAGTCGTTTCCTGATTGCTAAGGCCACCTTAAAAGTATTGTACAGTCAGTCCTGACCAAGACGCATTATGGAAAACCATGTACTCCTACTTACAGCCCAAAGACAGTCTAGAGTGCGATAACCTCCATCAAACAAGACGAAGAAAGGTTCGCCTGAACTGAACCGTTGAAGTAGACAGCTGAATACCGCCACAGCTGTGTCATGGCAGTACCGTTTAGCAGGAATTATATAATTCTGGGCATCGAAAATAGCCCAAGCGCACTGTTATAGAGGTAGAAACTGTCAAATTTAGCTACTGCCCAGCTAATCAGATCCGTAACTGGGACAGCAGATCTGACTGCACATGTAACTAGTAGCAGTGATGAATTGTCCCTGAACCGACAAACAAAATTGTGAAGCTTCACTCTCCTCAATTCCAATCACACAAACACCATCAATTTAACAGTGACCATGCCAGGTCGCAATGTCCCTGAGCTATAGAATCGATCTGATATCTATCTAATCCAATTATAACAAATTACAAAGTGTATGTATATACAAAAGGGCTCAATTTCGCTTATGTGCGCGTAGTTGAAGCTACAGATCTACACACGGCAAGGCTTGAGCTCGAGAAGATGGGAGAGAGAGGTTAAGAAGGGGGGGCTTACAGTGCGATCCAGACGGCGCCGACGAGGGAACGGCTCCCAGAGCAGGCCGCAGATGAGCCCCACCGCCTGGCGGATCCAGTGCACCGCGTCCAGCAGTTGGTCCTGCCACAGTCCGGCCGAGCCGAGACGAGACGAGAGCGTCAGTCAGCACGGCAGCAGCTACCGGCGCGGGCGCGGCGGGGAGACGAGGGGCGGTGGGGCGTACCTTGTCCAAGGAGGCCTCCGGGTCGAGGTACCTGGCGAGCTTGGAGGACAGCGCGTGGCCGCCGCCGCCGCCGTTTGACTGCTGCGCCTGCGCCTGCGCGCGCGACTGCTTCGTCGACGACCTGGCCTTGGCCATCCCTCGTCGCCCTCGCTGCCGCTCGCTGCTGGTGGGGAGTAGAAGCGGATGGAGCGGCGGCGGGATCCCCGAGGCGAGGCGGGGGCGTTGGGAGATGGGATCGCGGCGGCGGCACGTGGGGGAAAAAATCGAAATCCAGGCAAATCGCAAAAGCAGTTGGCTAAAAACTCAAAAGCCACCCCCACAACTTTTGGTATTTGCGTTTACTCCTATGCCAAAAAAAAAAAAAAAAAAAAAAAAAAGACCGAATTTACTGTTTACATTTGGGCTTTCGTGTAAATTGTACTAACAACTTTTCGAGTGGTGACGAATTGGATTTAGTTTCAAATATTGTTGTCAACGCCTTCTCTTTCCATGCCTCCCTTGCACTCCTCTTTGTCACTATCTCCTCATGTCATTCATCTCGCCCATCCGTAACACACGAAGAAGTTATACTTTGCTTTTCAATCCAAACTGTCATGTCATTTTATCTCTTAGATCAGTGCAATAGAGTCATTTGGCGCCTCCTCTTCTCTTAGATTTGTCATCACCATGGCACTACCCTCCTGCTTTCTTAGATACATTGTCGACATGTTACCGCACCTCCAATGAGATGCAACATGAAGAGACAGACCACCTTCCCGGTCTATCCAGCGCCCTAGATTTGCGGCTCTTTAGCGATCATGGCGATCAGACCTCCACTTATGGGCGCATATGGAGCTAGAGCAAGAAGAATCCCTACCAAATGATTTTCTATGGATGGGAAGCTAGCGGAGGTGAAGCAGCGAGAAGTGAGGAGTGAAGCGGCTAGAGGTGATTTGGACCACTACAGCAAAATGCCCCTCCTAACATATGTAGATTCATAATGGTTTTTCACAATATCATGTTTATTGATAGAGTGAAAAATTGAATGAATGTTTTCCACACAAACATACATTCATTCGAAGGGTTTCGACCCGTTTATATCCAAATGAGACATCCAATGTCTTGTTTTTGGATTCGTACATATCCTAGATAGAATATTTAGCATCGTTTGGTATTGCTTCTCCACCAGGAGCTAATTTTATTTAGAAGTACATACAACGAAGACGCTTACAACACGCACGAACACTCACCCCTATGAACACACGTACACAAACTCTATTTATATGGGCACCTCCAAAGGACTGAGCACATTGGGAGAGCTGTTTAGAGCCATTTTGTGTCCAACAAGGTAAAACAAAAACACCTTCACCAAGAAGTCCCTCAAATTGTGCTCACACTTTTTTTTTTTTTTAAAAAGTTATAAGTTATATATGTGAAGTTTGTTTGCTAAACAGTTTACCAAAATGGCTCCTATTCCACCGATAGAGCTAATGGAGATAAAGAAAAAAAAAATACTTCAATAGTGAAGTGGACTCATGCCAAACAAAGCCTTTAATATCTGAAATCTGAAATCATATATAACTCTGAATACTCGAGAGTCAAATATATTATGTGGATCTATATTAGTTCATTAGTATACGCCTGTCCATTGACCAAACTAGACGCAAACAGTTTATGCGTATTGGACACATCTGGCAATATTCACGTATAAATCTAATGTAAGTTAAAAAAAAAAAAAAATGACAAATTTGTATGTGTGTTTGTATATATCCCATTCATACTGAATACATGTTCGCCCCCTATTTATCAACGAATATTTGAATAATAAAATATATTAAGAAATAAATTTATAAGAGAATAAATGTTTCAACTATATACAATAAAAAAAAATGAAACAAAACATACAAAAAAATCATCGATAAATAATAAATTATATGAATATGGTTCCATCAATAATTATATCAGTTTCAAACTATAAAAAGCACGTACTCCGTATTCAATAGCAATTTTAGGTGTTTTACCTATACTTAACTAATATTCATTCATATCCACATCTACCTCGGATACCGATCCAAATTTGGATCATGCAAATGAAGAAAGACGAGTTCAAACCTACGTATTTATTATTTACAAGGTAAATGCCCGTGCGTTGCGACGGAACGCATAATACCATAATAACATGTATAAGCGCCAGAAGAAAGATTTGAATGTGAAACATCAACATCAGTTATCCATAATGTAAGAACCTATATTGCAACCATGATGATTGAAACATTAATAATAATATTAGATAAGTTTTCAAAAAAGATACATAGTTAAAATATAACTCTAAATTTTGTTACCAAAATGAAACATCAATGCCACATTGTTCATAATGTAAGAACCTAAATAAGGAAACAAAAAAAGCAACCTAATAACCATCATCCAAACTCCGGTGATATACATATGCCTAGCTAATAATTGGAATCCTCAGACTTCTTACACTGCTCCATCACAATAATTCATTACATTACATTCTAGGGAAATATCAGTGCCTTCTCCTAGGTGAGGACCTTGAACAAGCTCTTGGTGGTGATCTGACAAAAGCACAAAAAGACAAAATAACCCATTAATATTTCACTTACTGGTTGAGCAACAAGCCAAGTATAATCAGAAGGAACATGAGACACATCTAACATTCATTTAACATACTCCTATGCAATTGGCATAACATATATGGTCAAACTGCATGAAAGAAAAACTGATATGCCAAAGTAATTACTCCCATCTACAAATACTTAAGGATTTAAACAATCAGTGGCAAAAAGTCTGATTTAAATAGTTTAAGTGTGTTTCCCAAGGTCCTTACCAATTAAAAGCTAGCAAAGCTAATGAAATGGTTAGAAAGGGCAAAACTTGATAAATAGAGAACTCATGAGCTTGCTGAGTTTCAATGTCTGTAGAAGATGCTATGCGCATTACATTATGTATCAAAACCTGGAAAAATGCCACACGCCATCAGGACATGAGTGGTATGCAGAATTCATGTCAAGAAGTAATATATGTTGTGTATACCGCAGCAGATAAAACAACTGTCTGCCCAACTTCAAGTCCATTTAGGCCAGCGTGTATATTTATATGTACTTGACGTTGGACAGGTTAGTCAAAGGGCAACTTGTCATTGTCAGGTCACTATACTTGTTACTCGAAATCAAGTCCATGAAACCCAATGGTATGCATCCAGTTCATACAAGCATATTCACAAATCACAACGACAAAGGCAATCTCACCTCCGTAGTGTCTGAAAAGGTTGGCATATCTGAAAGGGGAGGGTGTTCAACCAATTACGCTTTATATGGATATATCGTACTTGTGCTAACAACTGCATAGATATACTTTTGAAAATCACGAACCTGTTTTTCTCTCTTCTATACATAGGGTCAAATAAACAATGACTTCCACAAAACCGCAGCCTGGTTCTATATGATTTGAACAGAAACTGCTATAGGCCTGTCTCTATGTTCTTTGTAAGTACAATATGCCAATGGGATTCCTATCATAAAGGGAACAATCAGTGGGCTATAGGAGGGGTTTCTGACCTCCTTACCAACTGGTGAATTGAACAAATTATTGACGTTTACGTTGTTTCTACTCTCTATTTGATTCATTATTTATTCAGAAATGCTGATTAACCATCAATGTTGAAGCACAAAAAAAAAGCAGGCAATGAAAAGGAGGCAGGATAAGCAGCACAGATTCACACCTGGTCTTTGTGGCATCAAAAACGGAAGTGTTCATGCCCAGCATCTCTGAGGTGCCTCTTCTTGGTGGCAATGGTGCACGCCCCGGAGACCTGCCTGGAAATTCATCTACTCCAAAAACAGGAATCAGGTTGTGACGGGGATTTCAAATTAGGAAGGAGTATTTGCTCTAGCGCAGAGATGGCCAGAGCTGCCCGCAACCTCGACGCTCGACGATACCTCGACAGCTACCTCGGCGCTCACGCCACACCAATAGTGGAGCCGGCGCCGGCGCCGTTCCTGAACCTCGGCAGCTGGTGATGGCGGTTGTTGCAATGACGTCGAAGCCGACATCCGCAGCACCGAGGATGGTTCAAGAAAATGCGTGCTTCATGCAAGTGACGTTTCAGTTGTGGCCTAGTATGCATGCATGTCGCTTGTTAATTGGAGCAGTATTCATGCCGAGTAATGAGCAGGTCCCTCCACCATCCAGCCCGCATTCTATTGTGGCGATTTTAAAAATGCGTGTACACCGGGTAAATCGGGCAGGAGGGAGTAGCAATTAGCAAGTGAGCATTTTACATGATATGCTTGTTGCAGACCTCCAGCGAACATGTTATTAGGCAAACCTCTTTGTAGCTTCAAGGACAGGCAAGGTTAAACGCGCTGTAAAAGAATGTTTTTCCCTGAACCGAGTGATCCAAATAAGCATAGGTAGTTGGGCATAAATTTGACAAACAAAGTTAAAAGCTTATAGTGGAATTTCTTCGAACATGTTGCCTGTGCTGGTATGTGGAAGTCTATATGATGAAAGAAATCTGTATGATGAAAGAAACAAATAAGTACGACGAAGAACTTGCTGTGCACGCGGCCCGCGGCCAGAGGAGTTGTAGAACATCCAAGAATCCCTATCTGGATAAATCCAGAAGATAGAGAGGCTACAATCACTAAGAGGAGAAATATACATGAAGATCCACGCCAAGGAACAAGAACAGAGAGAGTTCGGGCATTGTCTTCATGGAATACCTGGACTTGAGGTCTTGAGGAACTGGATGCGGAGCCCTGTGCGACAAGAGAAGCCGCGGGAGTAGCAGCGCATGGGGAAGTTTGCTGGCGATGGTCGACGGCCAGGAAGGCGGGCTGCCAGGGCGAGCGAGCGGCCGGCGGCGCAGCGACATGACGACATGCAGCAGCGAGATGACGAGTGTGACGCGCCTGATCCCCAGCTGACGGCGGTGGTTGGCGCAGTCCCTCTCCTTCTCGGCATGGCGACGGGCACGGACTCACGGTCGGTGCGACGACGGGCACGATAGGCATCTCAGCGGGGTCAGCGGTGGAGGGGGAGGCGTCTGTGCGAGCGGCGCGTGGAGAGGATGGGGCCGGGGAGACGATCGTGGGCGGGCGCCGGTTGTTTCCTTTGGATCCAGAGCGAGGGAGCGCCGGGGAAGTTTTGTCGCACGGGGAAGTGTGAGTTGAAGCCGGGCGGTGTTTTCACGGGAGAGGCGAGGTGAAAGCCTGGGGATTACCGTGCGGGAGGTGGTTACAGGCAGGGGAAAACGATATCATTTGGGTTTTTTTAGTAGTAAAGATTATTATAGTATCCATTTTGAAAACAGATACAGATATGAGTGTTCACATTTTAGTGGGTACGAAAATCAGATAATCTGGTTAACTTAAGTGCTAGCAATAACCAACGAGCTCGTGGTTGCTGAAATCTCATAAACTTGCTACATATAAACACCATATAAACCAGAAACGTACCATGACCTCATCTACTAGAGCAGAGTAGAGTACAATGCAACAAAATATTACAAGCCAAGTTAGCCACTCTGCCCAGCCAACTGCCAATCAAGCCACCATAACCTTCTAGACTCCAGCTAAATTAGAAAGAAGAAGATGCACCATAGGACTAAATCACCACAGTATTAACGAATCACTTGATTCAAAGTGCTTCACTTGCTACTTTCCCGCATTGCCTGCACGCAAACAAAAAAAAAATGACATGACCATACTACATCAGTTAAAACTTAAATTGCCCTCTAGAATCTAGATATAGTCACTAGCCGAGAATGGGAATGCATCTAGACATTGACAGTCAACTTGCCTCAACACGTGGGGAACGACGCAGAACACCTGGAGACACTCCTGACAGGGCTGTGGCTCCTCTCTTAGCAGGAAGTAACCGCGCATTGTTCTTGCTTGCGGATTGGCTTTGATTGTGAGCGTCCTCACTTGTGCTGTTAACTGGAGCCCCTGAGGAATGCAGTGAAAAGAGTTAACTGGTAACTTCCGCAAAAAAAAAAAAAAAAAAGTACATCATGCTACCTTGCAGACATAAATCTTGGAACATAAAATGTTTTGCGCCTAAATTCAGCGAAAGGAAAAAACAAGAACTGATTTTTAAAATTAGAAAACATGCACTGTATTATTGCAACATTAAAATTATACTTTGGAACTTCCACCACAGCCAAAACTACATTCCTCAGGCGCCGGCGGCATCTCTCTCCCTCTGCCACCGCGGACGCGGGACACGCAAAAGGTGCTGTGTGCTCCAATCTTGTACTGAAATGGGTTTGGTAAAATGCCAGTGTGGAGAATTTATATGTTTCACGGTTTCAGACTTTTAAAAAGGCTTGCATAATTTCAGGTTTATGTTTCACCAAATCGGTTACTCACTGAAAGCTCCTATCAGCTCATGAGACAAATTTTTTTCATGTTGATCTGCATTAGCAGAATTATTATCATGCAGGATATAATATGCATACTTCATGGATCCTGCAAGACACATGTTGATCTGCATTAGCAAGACAGATGTTCACAAGTTAGGATTACATTTCTTTGCCTTCATGTATCCTTCTGATGTTTTGGGCTGCCTACAAAAATTAACACTACGATTATAAACATTCTTACCAATTTCACCACTGGTTTCACCTCCTGCAAGGGATGAGCTATATCCTGCTGTTGTGTTCTTGCTTATGTGATTATGATCTGTTTTCACTTGGTCGTTTTAGCTATTGGTTCTGTTAAACTGCCTACCGAAAGATCATACCTGTCAAGATATTTGATTTTTTTTAAAAAAAAAAAAATAAATTCAATTCATTGTTGCAGTGTTCCAGTATTCCAACAGCAGCAAAGTAATAAGGCGCAGACCCAACTGGCTATGTCTGCTGCCACAGTTGCCGATGACCACGACCACTGCTGGCCTCTGCACACGCGACTCCTCCACGGTAACAATTCATGATTAACAATTGTATATTATATTGTCAATAATGAATTGAGCTGAATTTTTAGGAGCAATACACTGCACTGGCCTACGTTTTGATGCAACAAATGCAGATACTGTTAGTTAAACTGCAGCTCACCAACTCTGACAGAAACAACAATCTAATGCAGTAATGCATCCAATTATGCGCATCAATTTCTTCCTAGCATCCAATCTGCATGAATGTTCCAAGTTTTCTGAACATTCAAGTTTTTGGTGCTGACTCTGAAAAATAGCTGTTTTTTGTGCCTGTTACCTGTTGCCATGAACTATTGTTATTTGTCTGTGCAAATAGCTCTTTTGGGTGTTGTTCTGTTCCAGATCTGAAAATAGCTTATTTTTGAACTTCTCAAAGTAGCATTCAATAGAAGTCTAATGCATTCAGTAGCTCTTTTTGGGTGGCTCGATTCACATTACAAAATATCCCGTAGCATCAGGCAATATAGTAGTTATATTTGTAGAAGATGTTTATGAATCTGATACTTGATTACATTATAGTAAAAGGAATGATATAAATTGTTGGTTACCGTTCATGAAAGAAGACTTGAATTTCTCTCTAGCCATTCTTATAAACTTGAATACATCTTCACTTGTATGCACATCCTTCACCAATTGCTCAAAGTCCTTGACGTGAGGATCACTGTCGATGACTGCTATGAAAGAACAATAATTTAAGAAGATGTATGTGTGAAACATTGGGGGTGGGGGGAGGAAGAGGTATACAAAAGAGGCACTTGGCCAGACACCAGAAGATGCTTCAACTCACGTCCGAAACTCGTAGTTCCGCCTAGGCGAAACGAGTATTCCTTCTCTGGATGTTGTGGGTCAATCTTGTTGAAAACAAACTTGACACCTTGACGAACTTGAGGGAATAAAAAAACAGGATACTTGTCAGTGGCTCCACCGCACCAGCACCATGTAACTAAGCGTAGCATCAAGCTCGTGCACGGCTTACCTTCTCCTCCTCCGATAATCCGGAAGCCAAGGAACTTATCAAACCAGAGAAGAGCATCCTTGAATTTGTCTTCAGTAGTCTCCGCTTCAAGTGATTCGACAGCTGCAACAGGTCATAAACAAACTGAGTATCTATCATCGCTGCCATATCACTTGATGCATTCATTACGACCTGCGACGACAATTTGCCACAACAACAACAACAACAACCCAAGAGACAAAAGTAGTATTCGTCGGGATAGTAGAGAAGGGCAAGCAGCACACACCTTCAAGTTCCTTAGATATGACTGCAGCACGCATGTCCCTCTTGGCCCTGGCATCCGCAATCAAGCTACGGAGCCGCTCACTCCTTGCCGTGGCCTCCGAGATTGACTCTGTGGCATGCTTGCGCTTCGCTTCCTTGCAAGAATGAACTGTAAAAGGGCGGAGCGGAACCAGATTTCAGTCACCATAACAGCAACCGAAATGTATGTAGCAAAGGAAGGGTGTGGCATTGCGTGTAGGTAGCGTACGTGTGAGAGCATTGCTGAGCTGCGTCTGGAGGACCCCGAGCTCATCCTTGAGGCTCTTCACCTTCTCTGCAGACACAGACAACACCCAACACCATGAGCTGAACTGAACTGAACCGAAACGAGTGGGGAAGGACGGGAGGACGGGCGGCGGCGGCAGAACCTCGGCGCTGGACGGTCTGCTCGGCGTAGGAGCGGGCCAACTGGAGATTCGCGGAGAACGCATCCGCCGTCTCACTGGCGCGTCGCGCGGCCATTCGGCGCCGAATCGCCGCCGCCGCCGCCTGATCCGGCACCACTCTCCCGGATCCAGCAGCAGGCGCGGTGCCGACGGCGGGGGCTGCTGCTCGAGGTCGGACGAGGACGCCATCTGCTGCTCCTCCACCGAGCACGGGGGCTCCTCGGCTCCTCTAGATTCCCGTTTCATTTCCGCTAGGGTTTGCGGGGAAGAAAACAAAAGGAGAGGGAAATTGGAGGGTTTTGCAATGAGATGGAGAGCCGGAGTTGGGCTGGCCCATCTATCCTTGATTATTGTTTGGGCTTTGATGGGCTGCACGGTGAAACGTGTGCTCGGCTCAAGGGTCTTAGGCGTGAGCAAATATGTTTTTTAAGGAAAAAGTCTACTTTTGGTCGCCGAACTTTTACGAAAGTCCGATTTTGGTCCCTCAATTTAAAACCCAGACAAAGCGGGTCCCCTCAACTTTTGAAACCGTGCAGATTTCGTCCCTCGGCGGTTTTGGACGGTGGTTTCGCTACAGTAACACCGGTTTTGCTACAGTGACCGTGGTTTCGTTTTTCTTTTTTAATTTATTTCGGCTGAATCTTTCAAAAATCATAGTAAATCACGGAAAATTCATAAAATAGAAAATCCAATTTTGTTGGACTCCACATGAGTAGAGCTACGCAATGAATATATAATATGATATACTTTTGTACAAAGTTTTTGCTAGAAGGTTTTGCCTTTTTTTATTTCATTTCAATTTTTAAAAAATCATAGTAAATTACAGAAAAATTATAAAATAAGAAATTCAATTTTGTTGGACTCCGCATGAGGCGCGCAATAACACAGTGCGTAGTTCTTGTGGCTCTTTAAACTGGGTTAGGTTAGCTAGGTTTCTTTGTCTTGATCTGTGCGACGCGAAATCATAAACCCGATGGATCCCGGCCAATAAATTAAATAGTACACCTATATATCTTTATTGTGTAAATATGCTCATGTGGAGTCTAGCAAAAAAATTTTTTCAATTTTAGGATTTTTTTATAATTTATTATAATTTTTAAATATTGAGCTGAAATAAATAAAAGAAAAAAAAGGCAAAACCTTCATAGCAAAAAAATTTTATATTAAAGTATACCATATTATATATTCATTGCGTAGCTCTACTCATGTGGAGTCCAACAAAATTGGATTTTCTATTTTATGAATTTTTAAATGATTTACTATGAGTTTTGAAAGATTCAAAAAAAAAATAAATAAAAAAAGAAAAACGAAATCACAGTCACTGTAGCAAAAACCGGAGTTACTGTAGCGAAACCACCGCCTAAAAACCGCCGAGGGACGAAATCGCACGGTTTCAAAAGTTGAGGGACCCGCTTTTGTCCTGGTTTTGGAGTTGAGGGACCAAAATCTGACTTTTTCAAAAAGTTGGGGGACCGAAAGTAGACTTTTTCCTTTTTAACAACATTTTCTTTGTCAAACAGTGTGAGTATTACGTTGGAGTGGTAATATAATTAAACGCCCAAGTGCGTTGCTACGGGATAACAAAATTTTTATATAAAAAACATGGATCGCATGATAAGGTAACAATACTATATGAAATTAAACAATGATATTAAAAGTGACATTTAATCCAAACAAATTTTATGAAAGTAACACAATCAACCGTGGGTATCGCGGGTTTTGTGAACTCTATTTTATAGGATTTTCCGTATGATAATGTTCTCGATAAACCATTTACAAGTACCTAGGAATATCAACAAATATGGTGTTAGTTAAATAATATTTGTACAATATAAATTGAATTAAAAATACAACGTATGTGTTAGTAATCTTCTATTACCTCGCCTATTGCATTAGAACTCCTTATCTTGTGTGTGCCAGTGAGACCTTCTATTACCTCGCCGTCTCATGTGTTAGTAATCAAGCTCGTGAAAATTTCATCAACTACTGGAGTCACCTTATCTTTAACTTTTTTACTTGTTGCATTTCTTTTAAATTTTTCAACGCCATTTTTTCTAGCATTTCTCTACTCCATCTTTTTGGCCAATACACACAGCTTCCGAGTGAAATTACACATTTGTTTTTATTATTTTTTCTTTTCTCCATCTCTCCGCTCGTTTCTGCACGGGCACAGTGGCCCGGTGTCCCTCCGCTCCTCCTCGTACGTCTGTGCCGCCATGTCTCTATACGCCAGCCGTGTCTCTCCGTGCGTTTTTACGGATAAATAAATTTTATATAAAAACACATTTATCGAATGATAAAAAACAATACTATAAAATTAAACAATGATATGTAACATTTAATTTAAACAATATATTTTATGAAAGTAACACAGTCACAAATAAAACCATGGATGTCATTGATTTACAATTGAAATGCTATAGAGCTATAGAAAACAGAAAAAAAAAAAAAAAAAAAA
Organism: Hyparrhenia diplandra; assembly: GCA_015847255.1. NCBI lineage: Eukaryota > Viridiplantae > Streptophyta > Magnoliopsida > Poales > Poaceae > Hyparrhenia > Hyparrhenia diplandra. Next base: position 666,700 of record JADLZK010011175.1, on the reverse strand, counting down.
AAAAATAGAAAAGCATAATAAGATAAGCAAAACGACTCACGGACGCAGGCCACAGACTTCGCCCCCGACTTAGATTCGGTGACATTCTTATAGCATGTCAACCCGTGATATTCCTTCACATTTGAAGCCCCATCCAAAACTCAATCCGATGGCTACCAACGTATCCCACCTTCTCTCCCCCCGTGGTGTTTCCTGCATGTGTTACTCGGATGGGCCCACGAGCGGCGAAGAAAGAGCTGCGTGTGTCATTCCGGATAGAAGCTCATCTGGATTGAGTTTGGATGGCTCGTATGAAGGAATGTTACGGGTTGACATGCTATATAGCAATGTCACCGAATCTGAGTCCGGTTCGGCGCGCCTCCTGGCTCTCTCGCTCCCACCTCCCTCTTCCTCCTCACGATGGCTCCAAGCCGGCCCCCGCACCCGCGCCTCCCACCAAGCCCCATTTCGCGCCTCCAGCATGTGACCCGGCGGCATGGAGCCAGCTATCGTTGCGCTGCAGTCTCATAGTCTCCCTCCGCTGTTGGGCCTTCTCCGCCCACGGCTGAGCACCCTGCTCTGATGCTGGGCTTCCACCCGCCGGCTTCCTCTCCTCCGACCCCGACCATGGACCCTCCGCCGCAGCTCGAGCTTGCACTCGGCCGTATCGCATCATCCGTCAGCACGGATCGAGGTTGCCCCTTGCTGTGTCCCCTCCGCTTCCGCCGCTTGAGCTCGCGACACAGAGCTCCAGTTGCTTATGCAGGGGCAGATCCACCGGTGCTCCAGTCTCCACCGCTGCTGCCTTCTACATCTCCAAGCCAGCACCAACACTCTGGTAAGCAGCCCCCTCCCTTTTTTCCTAGATCTCACTGCAAGGTATCTTCTTTTGTTGTTCCTTTCACAACAAGTTCTTATTATTGCCTTCTGCTGGTTCTGTGCGCCAAGATCGACATCACGAAAGAGGGGTTCACGAAGCTCCTACTTGGTGTGGACATGTCGGCAGTGGCAAGGGCATTTGCAACACGCTCGCCATCACCAAACCTCTCTCTGGCATGCACGGGCGAGGTCATCCGCGAGGAGAGGATTGATGCCGCAAGATTGGCCAGGAAGGTGAGGAATTTTTGGACTTTTGTTTTCTGTACTGGGATGGTAAGGGCAATGCTGCGGTCATGGTTTATGTAAAGTATGCTCCAAGGATATGATATTGTGATTTGATTCATTAAGGCCACTTGCAAAAAAACCATAGGGTTGGGATGCACTTATCAAAATACTCAATGTATACAGCAGAATTTTGTGGAGTCTTATGATAGAATTTTTCTACAATCAAATTTGCACCTGGATATATAAAGGGCGTGGAAACAATAACACCGAATGAGCTATGAACCAACCTGAAATACTTTTGATTTTGCTTTTTGCATATTTTTTTGGAATGAAATCTATCATTTAAAATAATAAGGGGAAGCTTTAGTCAGATATGTGGGGAACTCTCTTGATGCCCTTTGAGAAAGAATGTATCAGTAAGCATTAATTTAAGACATATTTGGACTGCCATCTTATGTTCACAAACCCATTAGATTCAATAGAACCCATTTGGAAAGGCTAGCACTTCTGGATCCACATTCCATATAGAAGTTGCTAGAGGTGAACACACATCTGTTGAATGGTCACTGTTGATGCAATTGTTGGAATTTTTAATCTAAGACAATGTCAACTACAGTTGGTGACTATTTGTTTGGATAATGTCAACCTAAGGAACTGTCATCCAAACTTAAATTATGTCTTTGCTTGTGTCAAACTGATGTGATTTGAAAAGTGAGTAACTGATGTGATTTTCTATACTTAGATCCCTCTAATTTGGTGATGATGAACCATGTTCACTTTCATTATATTATAACAGTCTGTCATTATAGTTGAAGTATTGTACAGTGATCATAGCCTCTTAAGCTTAAACGTGTTCCAGTAGTGCCCTACTACCATTTGCTTGTCTGAAGCCTGCAGTGAATCATCTCATTGTTATTTAATTGAACCGTACAGTAAGCTCACTATGTCATTTACGGTTACAGGGACGAATAAATAAGTAGTGCGACCAATAAATAAGTGACCTGATAATAGTTCCAAGCTATTATTATTGTAGGTTGAGTGCCTTTGGAGCCAGTCACTATTTTCATCTATTTCATTTGTTGTATTGCCATCTGCAACTTTAAATATAGTAAATTCTTATTAAGAATTCTTTCACTTTAATAAGATCCCAGCTGTGTAGTTCACCTTTGGATCTGCAACACGGTTTGACTTAAGTTATAATGAGATAAATCATACAGTGTTGACAAATGAAATATAGATAGACTTCACACAAAAACACATACATTTCACAAATATCATTATAACTTTATAACGGTATTCTCAGGTAATGGTACAGAGGATTTCTGAATATGGTCTAACTCAATTCAGAGACTGCACCATAAATCAGATGGCAACAAAAAATTTGAACATTCAATGCTGCCTACAGAAAAAAAGTTTGATGAAACAATCTTCCTGTCAGTTTTGATCAATGCATGACACAAGCATGGGGTTACATGAAGTAAATGAATGGGGTCATCGCTATTTTGAGACTGACAAACATTATAACTCAGTTTCAGGCCAAAAAGAAGATATCATATATACTTTCACCCCACCGTTTCATTTACTCCATATTCTCATTCTATATTTTTCCCCAACCAAGCTTCTCATTCAAATTTGAGATGTACATATTGGTTGTATTGATCAATGCATGACACAAGCAGTATTTCATTATTGAGAATGTTTGATAAATCTTCCTGTCAGTATTGAGCAATGCATGACACAGGCATGGGCTTACAATCTATTCAGAATGTCTTTCCCTAATCATTATTGGTGCTAAAGTTAATATATTTCATTACTGCATTTTTAGATTAATATACAGGATGAAACCAAAAGGATTTTTTTATATGCTTATTAGTCCCTTTTAATTGTCAGTTCCTATTGCACTGTATTATCTTTGGTTTATCCATCTGATTCATACAATTGTATTTCCTGACAATGTTAGGATGCATCTATTGCACTGCACTATCTTTGGTTTAGCCATTCTAGGTTTACAGCTACCCTTCTCTATATTCAGATGGATTATCTGCGCTCACCTTCATGTGTTGGCAGCCGTTTTGAGGACCTACAACAAGAAGCTTTCAGGACAAGCTGCCTCATGTCATTCCCTTCTACCCCCATTCTTGGACAATGAACAGCAATCATGTGCAGACAAATGGTTCTAGAGTTTTCTTGGTCTAAGCAGTCTACTACATTGAGCTCAAAGTTATTGCATTCCCACTTTTCCAAGGGTTCACTTTATTGAGAACTCCACTGAAGGACTACTGATATATTGCAAATAATTTCCAGTGTAGTCAGAATACCAGCCAGGTAAACATCTGAATCTCGACTGCAAACTTAAATCGACCAATATATCAGTGAAGTTGCAGTGTGATTTCTAACCAAGCAAAATCCCTCAATTATTTTCACAGCTCTAAATGATAACTACAATACTACTTGTTGCTCGTGATGTTGGGTGAGGACATGAACATGAAATCAAAGAATCAAGACCAAAATGAGAATATGGTTGGCCATGGGTTTAGGATTTTTGCCGGCCGTTGGCTGGCTGCAGTCGGCCATGGTGACCGACGGGCCGGCGGATTGGTTCCTTGACGGCAAGGAACAGTTAGAGCGTAAGAGGAAAACCTGGACGAAGCTGATGATCTGTCTGCGGCGATCTTGAACGGATCGGACGTCCGGCACCCACCAGCGACCCCAGCACCGGATTTCTCCCGCGATCAACGTCCGGGCGTGGCCGCGTGGGTGGAGGCAGCCTGGGTGGACTTCTCCTGGGTGGACTTCTTGCCGCCGGCAGTGCGAGGAGGGATGGGAGGAGATCACCGGTGGGAGAGGAACGGGAGGAGATCGCAACGTAGACTGCAAATCTATGTTGCGATGCTTTTTACCGCACAAGGAGGAGGGTGTTGCGCCGTGATCACCGTCTTCCTTCTGGGGAGTTGTTTCCATATGGGCGTTGTTTCCTTAGGGCAGATGCATTCTTCTGGCGTAAAGCGGTCGCCGCCCTCACGCATCGCCACGTAGGATTTTTGATGATGTGGAGGAAAGAGAGAGGTGAGAGAGAATGAGGTAGTTGTTTTTATGAAAACAACGACCTCATGAGCTTTAGAATTTAGGGTATGAGACACAACTATTTTACCATTGTATGAGTTGTTGTTGCTAAATGCACCTCACAATCCTATTTTTACTTCTCCATAAATTAAGGAAATGCGCATTACTACGGGAGACAACTTAGAAAAGACAAACCATCAGACACGTAGTCTATTAAATCGTCTTAAATTACGTGACGCTAGTTATAAGACAATATCAATGTACTTGCCCTTATAGGGGGAGGCCAAGATCGCGTGCATGTCTGCTCAGGATTTAGTTTATTTCCTAATTTTTAGTATGGGCTTTCCTGATTTGATGGATAATTACCTTCCTTTCATAACCGTAGAGAGAAAAATACGGAGGGACAGGAGGAGATCGCACGGGGGTTGAGGGGGAGCGACGATCTCCTTCGTCGCACGAGCGGACCGATTGTTGTAGTTCTTTTTTTACCGCACGAAAAAATGGTCTTACTTTCATCCTTTTTATGTAGTAAAAAAAAAAAATACTACCTTCTGTCAAGAAATAAATAAATAACCCTAACTTATCTAAAGTTCATTAAATTTGGTAAAAATGTTACTGATTATGATGCGTAATATAATGTTTTATTAGTTTCTATAAACCTAGAGAAACTAAAGAACATTTGATTTTCAAGAAATGAGATTCATATTTCTTTGGAGAGAGTGTTTTTATATGGAAACATGAGAAAGTAGAAGTCTTGGACGCTCATATTATTAGTTTATCTATATCTATATCTCCACTTTTTGTCTAATATAATAAATATTTAGACGAAAAGTTTTCTCCCGTAATTTTTCATCGGTATGTCTACTTTGGTGGATCTTCAATGATCTTATGACTTGTCACTCTATCACCTATACGAATGTCTATAATGGTGCCTCCACTTCTTTTTGGTTGGATCACCGTCGGCTTATTCTTTCCGGTCCTCTCTATATTAATACTCACTCTATTCTTTTGTCCCACACGACTAGGCCTAATGTCTTGGTTGATGATGTTTTCCAACCGAGGTTTGATTTGCGTCTCCGGTCCAGACTAACCAATATTGCTAAAAGAACCCATCTAGCAAACCTTCTTTTGTGTTTACCGGAAATCAATCTCCAAATGAGGTTCATGAGATCGGCGTCCGTCAAAGTTGCTTACATGGCACTTGACCACTCGCTGGACCCACCAAATGTGTTTTTTTTTGAGAATTACACATGTCTAACGCGCAGACACTCACAACACGCGACGCACACTCACCCCTATGAATACACGGCGTCGCGCAAACCCTACCCCTATGAAAGCACCTCCGGAAGGGCTGGGCGTGCCGGCAGATCCGAAGATTCTCGAAGTCACCATAGGCGCCTTCGTCGCCGACGGGAACGCCGCTACCACTTAATGCACAACGCCGTAAATCCAGGAAAAATCCCAAGAAAAGGTGCGATCACCGGATTTGAACCCCGGTGGGTAGCGTCCCCACCTGGGCCGTCCCTACCATTTGACTACAAGCCAATTCGCGAGACCCACCAAATGTTCACGGGCATTGTATATGGAGTGCGTGGGTGCCTAATGAAGGTTAAGGTCCCGTTTGGCAGGACTTCACTTCACATGTGAATCCAACTTTTAGCTTTAACTCTAAGAACGTCTCTTGCGGTGGAGTTAGAGCCGTTTTATTACCCCGTTTGGCAAAACAGTTTGACCTGACTATTATGCATGGTTGAGAGATGACGACTATGAGAGGGGGAACCAGGAGAAGCTACAATTTTTAGCTCTCCACAACATAAAGCCATGTGAGGGCACGTTTTTAGGGGCTCCATACGTAGAGCTATTTCATTTTACCATGTTTAGCACATAACAACACCAAACAACTTCTGAATCCGCTGAAGGAGCAACCCACACAACCTTTTTGCAAAGCATGTGCAATGTTTTTGTCACTGATGTTCCAATCACGCACGTTGAGGACAGTAGGCACGTCTTCTAGCTTTGTTTGCACTTTTTTTTCTTTGAACTGGTTTTGATTGCACTTTCATTAGTGCCGAATGAAATCTGGCAAAGGCTTCAGCTAAACAATGTTGCTGATCGAGTTAACCAGAGCTGAAGTACGGACCGGATGCGGTCTCTCTCATTTGGATGCAAAACTTTGGTTGTTCGTGTCTTTCTCACTCTTGTATGGAGCGAGGTCTTCCAGGGATGAACTTTCATCAAGCCGTCATATTGTAACTAGACTAGATGGAGTATGTGATGATCTCGATCGTAATTTTTGGTGAAATTCGAACGTGATGTATTCAATCTTACACACTGACGTCTTTTCTTGCTGTCGTGTCACTCTCTCCTACGAACTCTATGCTTTGACTGAAGTTTGTCTTTTAACAATAATAAGTCAGGTGCAGAAATGAAGTTCACACATTCGCCTTATAAAAACTAACGTAGTCTATATAAGGCCATATTTTATCTAGACATACTGAGTTTGATTTTAAAATATGTATTCGAACAAAGCACAGTTTGTCCATAAATAATAAATTTCTAAACCAAAAGTTGTACATGTGACCGAGCAAACTAGCTCTACCGCGCAACGTACACACGGCTTTTCTTTATTTGATTGTTTTTATTTTGGTAAAAATAAAATGGTGGAATTAGTGGTCGTATCGTGTCGTGCGCTCCTACTGTGCACCCACTACCTATCCACTGTGTCTCTGTCGACGATGATCATCAAACACACGCTCTCTCGAAGAAGAACAAGACGACTGCAGCTTCGGATAAGATGAGATGAAACGACTGATTTTTCTATAGTGGAAAACAATTTGGTTTACTACAACGTTTACAGGAACAAGAAACAACTCCAAGTCTCCTCCAACAATGGCATCGTAGATTCTCTGAAAGAACAATGGCATCGCATCACAGAGAAAAGAAAGGAGTGATGACGCTGCTGACTTTGTAGCCATCCATGTCCATCCGTATCCTCCCTCTCCTGCGGGCTTGGCTGCTGGGTAAAAAGATCTGTCCGGACTCCGGACGCTGAGACGCCGCCGTCGCTCCGTGGAGCAGAGCCACACGTTGTCCCTCCCGCCCGGCGGCCCTCCTTCCCCGTCGTGTGTGTCCTCCACGCAACCGCCACTCCCTGGAAGACGCAACACGACGACGGCCAGTGGATTGCCCGATTTGGTTGCTCTCTTCTACTCTAGCCTCTTCAGTTCACCCTCCTCCCTTCTTCTTCTCTTTCGTCTTCTCCCACTGGACAGCGAGCAGGGAGCAGGGAGGTCGCCAAATCCGACGCACGGCCAGAGAAACAGCTGCCGTTTGGCTTCAACGTATGGCGGCAGCCGCCCCGGTGGCGCCCGGGAGCGGCCGCCTTAGCCTCCCGCGCCCTCGCCCGCTCTGGCCCTGGGTGCGCCTGCGCGGCGTGAGGGTCGCCGCGTTGGCGGCGGCGGCGGAGGGGCCGTCCTGCCTCTACGTGGGGCCAATCGAGACTGCTAGCCAGGAGAAGCTCGAGGCGCTCTACCACCAGGTGCTTCCCTTCCTCCATCTCCATGCCTGCCTCAAAGAAAAGAAAGCTTCTTGTTGTCGTACTAGGACCAGATTGTTCAGTTCTTAGCTTGTTGCTGGTGGGTCAGTAGTCCGCCCAACCACAGCAATCCACATGCACCATCTATTCGATGGATGGAGAGCTTGTTCAACTTCATTACCTGCCACTGCCAGCCATTAACATGCTCTTCAACCCTGTGCTGTGTCTGTGTCTGTGTGTGCAGGCCAGGGACTCCTACTACAGCGGCCAGCCATTGATCGTCGATGACATGTTTGACAAAGTTGAGGTAAAGTAAAATCCAGGGAGACTGCACTTTGCCAGAGTAGTGGATTGCTAACTCGCCGCATACATATCCTGACTCCAAATTCCTAGCACACCAGATTCCAGCAGCTCTTCTTCTGACGAACCATATACCCTTGTTGGCAGCTCAAGCTCCGGCTTTACGGCTCCAAATCTGTCGTGAAATACCCCCGCTGCAGCCTCATAAGGCAATCGACCTACGCCGACGCTGAGGTAACCTTTCGCATTTGTTTAACCCCGTTCGCTAGCTTGGAGCTAAGGCTATTACTGGCTTACGCTTGGATGTTGTCTTATCGGCCTTTGGGTATAGGGCAGGAGGACCAATCCATGTTTATGACATTATCAAGCATCTGGATGTTGCTCCTCCTCTTTGGCACCTCTGCCTTTCTTGTTCCGAGTCTCTACACTCTGAGTGTCGCTCTCGGGGACATGTTTGGAGCAAGGCACCTCCTGTACGGTGAGAAGTCCCTTGATGCGATAACCAGAGTTAACGACTTGGCTTTGGTTGGATTGGGGTATCTCGTTGGTTATCCCATCGCTTCTGCGTCCGGTGAGGATGCCAATTCTCATTTTTATCGTCATGTTTGTACATCGGATGATTGGTATCTGAATTTCTACACATGGTAAACCGTCGTCTGGTTGGTTGTTTCAGTTGGTGCGCTGCGGGGCTTATTGTCAAACAATTTGGTTGCACTAAAAGGGTCCTGCCCAAATTGTGGTGAGCAGGTTAGGTTCAGCTCCAGTAATGCAATGATAGTAATCAAATTATCATTCTGCTTATCGTTTATTTGTAATCATCTGGTGATCTGAGAAACTTGAGCATGTTGACGTCAGGTGTTTGCATTTGTCAAGACTGATAAATCCGTTCGAGCACCGCATAGAGCAGAATGTCATGTCTGTGAGTGCCCTCTGGAGTACCGCACGAAAATTGAGGTACACGGAACGGAACACCTGTATTTTCATGCTACTTTGCAGTATCAAAATGTCGGCAAAAGAAATAAAACCACATTATGATTTTCGGATGGCAATGCATGCAAAACAACACTTTTTTCAGAGTACAATGACATCTGCGCCAAGATAGCATTGTATCAAAAATCCATTATCACTTTGCATTGGCACGTTCAGCTCCTTAATTAAATTTGACACATTTGACATTCAATTCAAAGCCGATGCTGCAATGAACTAATGAACCGCATGTGCTTAAGAAAGTTAGTCACTACTTATGGGATTGATTCCAGATTTTCATATGGTTCACAAGTGTGTGAATTCACTCTAGATTTTTTTTCCCACTACAGAATATGGTATCTTAGTTTCCCCCTTTCTCGTTTTGTTCTGCAGAAAACTTTGTCAGGGCCTAGAAGAAGTTGGGTCTACGGCCGGGTTTATCTAGTGAAGCAAGGGCATCCTAGGAAACGGAAACGGATAAATGACTAAAATTCTAGTTGCAGCTGCTGAGGCAAGTTTAGATAATCTCATGAGATGGCCACTCTTATGATCGACCCGAAACATTTTTCAGCACTCTTATTGGTCATAAGGGCTTACTTTGTACGAATCATTTTAAAGATTTGATCAAGCCAAGTGTTTTGTAAAACAGATACATTATCCTTTCTGAGATGTGCAGACGCTGCAGATGAACCCATCCTGCATTGTATTCTTTTCTGTTTTCTGTGTTTAGATAAACCCATGATACAATTTGGATAAAGAACTACTGAAGAGGTTACGAAGGTGTCATTGCTATCAGGAGGGAGGTCACTGAAAGGCATCCTGGATAACTCGGCATGTATACAGACTTGTTCAAATGTGATGTGTTATACAGGTATATATATGAAGTTTCCAGGGTTAATATATGTTCTCAGATTCATTTACCCGAATCTGGAACCTGTCTTGATGCCTGATAACACTTGATCAATTGTGATGTGTTAACAAGTATAAAAAAAAGAAAGCCAAGTGTTTTGTAAGACATATGCATTTCTTTCTGAGATGTGTCCATACGCAGCAGATGAACCTATGCTGCATTGTATTCTTTTCCGTTTTCTGTGTTTAGATGAACCCAGATACAATTTGGATAAAGAACTACTGAAGAGGCTACGAAGGTGTCAATGCTCTCTGGAGGTAGAGCCACTGGAAGGCCCACACTCTGCACCAAACAAGTTTAATCATTTTACCAAAGATGTGCGTGAATGAATTTATCCTGGATAACTCGGCATGTATACAGACTTGTTCAAACGTGATTTGTTATACAAGTATATATATCTGGAACCTGTCTTGATGCCGGATAACACTGGATCAATTGCATTTGTTCTACGCTCAGATGATATTCATTAGATGAGACAAGCAGATTGCAGAGTTTTAAACAGCGGTTGAGCTGTTTGGTTTGAACAAAATTTCATTACAATCGAGACTGGATGTAATTATGTATTTACATACTGTACTTTACAAAGGCTTGAAAATGTAAAAACTACATGATACACACATAACACCCAGCACTCTGCCTCTTTACAAATCCCTCTATGAACCTACTATATTGCCTACACCTACAAAAGGGGGAAAAAACTCTACCATATAATCCACTCACTCAAACTCGTTTTACAGAAGGAGCAGGCTTCCCTTTCACTGCACCATTGTTGTCCAAGCTCCGACTGCTTGGCCTCTTCTGTAGGTGATGGTTACCTCCTTCCTTGGCATCCTGGAGCTGTTCTAATGCCGTTACTACCTCGTCCATAGTGGGCCTGTGCCTGGACTCCCCTGAGAGGCATTGCAGGGCAAGCGCTGCAGCCTTCTGCGCCCTAGCAAGGGAGTACTGCCCACCCAGCCGGGGGTCCAGGATGCGAAATATGCGCCGCTTACTTCTCAGGTATGGCCTAGCCCACTCCACCAGGTTGTGCTCCCCATTCGGGCGGTTCTTGTCCAGTGCGCGGCGTCCTGACAACATTTCTAGGAGTACTACTCCAAAGCTGTACACGTCGCTCTTGGTGGTCAGATGACCTTTATAAGGAAAAATGACATTTGTTTGTTAGTAGGTTCAGTACCAGTAATTAGATTCAAAATGACATGTAAGACTGGAAGGAAAATGATAGTGAACATAGTGTGAATGAGACTTGTTTTTTTTTTTTTTTTTGCTACAATCCAATCATGCACGTTTCAGATAGATCTGGTTAAGTTTTAGCAATATAATTTCAATCATTTGAGTGTGATTCATGGCTCGTGATGCTAGTTGCATATGATGATTTGGAATCTACAACAACCGCAATACCTGTTTGAAGGTATTCTGGTGCTGCATACCCATGAGTCCCCATCACTCTGGTGGAGACATGGCTCCTGTCACCAGTTGGACCATCCTTAGCCAGCCCGAAATCGGAGAGCTTTGCATTGAAGTTCTGCAGAATATTCATCGCTATGAGCTCAACCAAATCAACGGAAGCTATTCTGTTTATCAAAAAGATAAGACTACTGGACATTGCATACCGCATCCAGAAGGACATTAGAGGTCTTGAAATCACGGTAGATGACTTTAGCTTCATCGCTATGGAGATATGCAAGACCTTGAGCTGCTCCAAGGGCAATTTTCATTCGTAGGTTCCAGGACAGTGGCTGGAAATAGGAGCTCCCTGCATAATAGCGAGACATTTTTACTACCATTCTTTCAAATGTGAGAAAAAGCAGTCAGTAGCTTGCAAAAAAGGAAAGGCAGATGCTTACTCCTAAAGAGATGATTTTCCAAACTCCCACGAGGCATGAACTCATACACAAGGAGGCGCTGTTCATCTTCAAGGCAGTAGCCAACGAGCTTTACAAGACAAGGGTGCGACAGGGTTCCGAGGTAATTCACTTCAGTCTGCACGTCAAAGGAACTGCACGTTATACAAAACACAAAACTGGCACTAAATAAATATGCCCAACAAGCAATAGCTCCCTCCATGAAGGTACTAACCAGCCACTCCTTGTGACCCTGGTAGCCTTCCTGGTTTAGCTTCTGACGGCAATGACCATCCCTGTGCCCGGTCTAGTCGGGGCGAGCGTCTTTTCATCGATCCAGCCCTTGAAGACGGAGCCAAAGCCACCCTCGCCTAGCACACTGTCTGGTCTGAAGTTCCTGGTGGCGGTCCTCAGCTCATTGAAGGTGAAGGCCTTGACATTCGCCGACTCCAGAATCTCATCCTCGCTCCGAGGAGTTGGCAGCATCGACGCGGATGAGGCATGGCTGCTGCAGCCGCTCAAGGCTGCCGCCCCGTTCCTGCCACCGAACTTGGAAGTTGTCCCTGAGGATCACCAAGAAAAACAATCAGAATTCCGCGCATCATATTCATATATCCTTGCCCATCGAATCAAGCTAGGTGCCAGTACATCTGATTACAGTTAGTTTATTCAGGGTATTTATGTTCATTTTTCCATATTATTAAAGGTAGAAAAGAAAAGGAATCCATGCATGGGCGAAGTTAGAAGTCGGTGGCAGCAGAACTGAAGTTTCCTCTTTACTTCCTTATATCAGCTTGGCTTAGAAACAAAACAAGTAAACCTAGCTTTATTCAGCGTGGAGCAGTCAAAAACATTGAAAAAAGGGGACCAAGGATTTAGCAGAAAGGTAGCACCAAATCTGAACGCTCAATCCAACCAGTACCCTCATTGGCATGTGAGGAAAAGTCCGTCCGTCCGTCCAATAAAGTGAGGTGCGCTAGCAAGATCATACAATTGTTTTGTTATAACAACAATTGAAATAGTCGCCTCCGGGCGGAAACCGGAAAACGAAAGGCTTGGACTGAAGCACATGGAAGGATCCAGAGGGCGAATCCAGTGTGAAAACAGACGGTGTTTGTTTTGCGCACGCGCGGGTGGAAGACGCTAGGTGTCGAAGTATGTGATGGCAGTGATCATACACGCACGCACGCGGACATAGCCTGTGTTGAGCTAATTGATTGGTTTTGTAATATATTATTATTATCATAGGAAATAAAAGGGGATTAGTAGAAGCTAACTGGTGTCGAAATGAACGGTGGAGAAGTAGAGGACAAATTATTATTATTATCATAGGAAATAAAAGGGGAAGAGCACAAAACGCTAACATGATTGATTGATGATGATGGGATAAATTAAATCAAATTAAATTAAGCGATCCATCCAATAAACAAGAGAAAGAAGAAGAGATAAACCTGATGGGGAGACGGCGCCGCGGGACGGGCTGTCGGAGCTGATCTTGGCGCCCCAGCAGTTGCCCATGGCGAACTGATCGGTGGCTGAACCGCTGAACGGATCCTCGGTCGAGACCAACGGCGCGGGCAGGCTCGATCAGAAACGCCGCCCAGAGGCGCCTCCAGGCGGGAATCTTGATCCGTCTCGATCCCCCCAGGGCCAAGAGCTCGCTCGCTCGGGTCGCCAAGGTGGTGGTGCGTGGAGCTAGGTGCGGGAGAGGAGGAGAAGAAGAGCACGAGAGAGAATTGCAAGAATGAACCGGCGCGTTGAGAACTGCCGAATCGTCTCCTGTGTCCCAGTCTATCAGAGAGAGAGGGTAGAGGGAGGTGGGAGATTTGGGGGGGAGAAGTCTGGCAGGCTACACAGCACAACGGAGCAGGGCAGGCAGAGGAGAGGAAAAAAAGGCGAGACCTTTTTGTGATGGCGGGCGGGTGGATGAGGGAGAGGAGAAGGGGGGGGCGGGCGGCAGAAAAGGCGGCGGTTTCCCTTTCCGAGTCACGCACCCTGCGTTGGCACGGCTCTGAACAACTTTCGCGGCAGGGCAGGGCAGGGCAGGGCACCACCGTCAGTCAGCGACTCCTCCGATACCGCCTGCCTGCTTCTGCTTCTAGAAGTAGTAGGACGAGGAGCAGGAGCAAGAGGAGGAGGGGAGATGCAGCCGCCATTAATGGCGGGGCGAAGGGAGGGAAAGGCTAGGGAAGGCTAGACCTGTGTCGACCTCTGTGATGTCTGGGTGAGAAAGCGAAGAGTGAGTGAGAAGACGAGACGTCCTTGGTGGTTGGCTCCCCACCCCCTTTTATTCATTTATTTATTTAATTTCGCCGTCAGCGCACGTGAGGGCCCTGTTACCGTCCGACGCGCATCGGACGGTGGTGACGCATTCCGTGGTGGGTAGGAAACGTGAATCAATAATTAATTAATTAAATAAATAGTAGGAGTACTAGATGGATGGATCAATTTGCCGGCACACGGCTCTGTGAGTCCAAGTAGGCACAAGTTGTGGTGCTTCGCTGACTACTCCTACTCCAATAATACAAAAAAAAGTTAGTTTCAAAAAAAAAAAATAATAATACAAAAAGTTGTTATTTATTCATTTTCGTTTCGTGTGTACAGTACAATATTCATATATTTTATATTTGATTTTGATGGGAAAGTCGTCGTCGAATTCAGATTTCATTTGGTCATCTTTGAGGCATGACAATGGCCTTTTCTATTTATTATTTAATATCCCTGTGGTTGGCTGCGACGATCGACGCCAAATCGCGACCTAATAATGCAAGCCAGAGACGTCCGTACCTTGGTTTGAAGCGGGAGTGACGTGACGTCCCCAAGTCGTATTCAACCATTGTTTTATTCTTATATTTGGACAAAGAAAAAAACACACATCGGCACTCGTTACTTAATTATTAATCCTACTAGTACTCTATTAACTCTATTAGCACTAATTTTTATTTAGCTTTTTTTTTTTTTTATATAAAAAACGGCGGAAAGGCAAACAATAAATAAATATAAGAGGTGTCAAATGATGGCACGTTCATTCACACGCAATGGTCACTCATTGTACTGGCTGATGTTTCCATTGCCAACCTACCTAGGGCAACCACAAACATAGAGCCGTCCTATGATGCCTAATTAATTGGTTGAGTATTCTATTTAATTAATTATATTCTTCATACATATGTACAGGGTAAAGATAATGTAATACAACTGAACTGTCTCATAGATGGTGACCATACATGCATGCATATATACACGGAGAGGTGAGGTTAGCTAGACATGCGCTACAACTATACTGTACGTTTTGAATAGTTTTTTTAACAATATATATCTTTATTTAATAGTTTTGATTAAAAAAGGGATTAGGTGGCGACCCAAATGATAATCCTTGTTGGCAACACAGGCGGCGAGTCAACTTGGGACGATAGCATAATGCAAAATACCAAATCTCACAACAAAACAAAAATTAAAAGGCAATCTCTTTCTCTATCTGATTATTATCCCCGGCCTCCAGCCAGCTCTGACCATCGATCCCATGCATGCATCCATCCATATCCATCCATCGTTATCCCAGAGCAGAGTGTGTATGGATGGATCGGACAAAATATTACTTTTGATAGCCGCCGAGTTGCTCCTTTCCTTGTGATGTGGTACCCCCGTTCACACAGTGACTGGACAAGGACAACTTAACCACTCTGGTCCATGAGCCAGATTATTATATATCAATTGGCCGGTTTAACAAATTCAAAGGTGAGAATTGAGTCTAGGGTGATTATGCATGCATGGTGGGATCAAACAGGGAGTAGTGAGGAGCCGGACGTTTAGCTCCCAGTTCCTAGAGTAAAAATGTACAAGTTATTCGTGCTTGGACTTCAAAAGAAATTTGTGTGCGGTCTTGTTGTTTGACCGAGTGACAATTCTCTTCAAAGAGCTCTGCTAAACACCCTCCAGATTCTTCGAAAAAAAAAAAGCTCTGCCAAACACCCTTAAAAAACCGTTGAGTTATGTTTCTATTGTGGAGCAACATTTACGGTGGAGTTGAAGCCATTTTCAAAAACATGTGAACAAATAAACATCTCCGATGATAGTTTTGTATAGTTTGTGTCAAAAATTTCCAAGAGGATCTGAAGAAATCACACTTTATTTCTTCCATTCGGCTTGGTTAATTATACTTATAGTATAAAAACTGCTCTAAGTTCTTGGGGCTCCGCTTGCAAGGATCCATTTTCTATATGGTTATTTGGCAGGACTCCTTGCAAGGAGCCGCAAGAAACTAATTAAAGTCTAAACCATGCATGCCTATCCGACAAAGAGAGACCCAAAACTCTAATTACTACCGTTCCATGTTCCATTTTTTTTTTTTTTTTTTTTGATTCAAATATAAGCTAGTTGATTGAACTACCTAGTCCATGCAATTAACTGCCAGCTTATCCATCCGTTGATTGAACAAGAAAAAGGTATGTTGCCACGCACAATTAATTATTAATTAATCTATAGATAGTCCAAGGGGTTAGGTCGGCAGGTTTTGGTCACGAATTGTATGCATCAGCACATGCACACACACCGGCCAGCTAAGCTAGCCAGTGTGCTTGCGTGCAGATGTGAATGTGATCGGGGACTCTTGGCTGTGAATTGCTGCAAATTTAGACCCCATTTGATTTTTGGCCAGTTGTAGATTTTTTTCGCTTAGCAATAGATACTCTATTTTTTAAACAAAATGAAAAAAATATTTTAAACTTTTTTGAGAATTATACAATATAACGTTGTATTACACTCACAACACGCACACACATTCATCCCTACGAATATACGTATGCAAACCCTTTGTCGCCGACTCTTTCGCTGATATAACAAGGATAGGAGCAGAAACCGAATCATCCATTTGGAGCCGTATTAAATGGGGTCTCAAGCAGAAAACATTTTTTTGGTGCATACATGTGTTAGTAAGTTTATATGTAGTCTTATACAATAAAACGGTGGGTCTTGCACAAAACTCAATGAATTCCCGAGCAAGACCTAGCTAGTTAGGGCACTCACAATGCAGATTCTACCATGAGTCTAAGCTTATTTATTAGCTTTATATTTATTGCAATTTGTTGATGTGGCGCCGATGTGGCAAAAGATATTTATGGAAGAGAGAGAAGAAAAACCAAGACTCCAAGTCTTATTTGGACTCCAAGTCCATGATACCCAAGGTAATAAATAATTTTAGACTCCATAGTAGAGTCTGCGTTGTCAAGGAGTGCCCTTATACAAAAATTTCTAGAGAGAACCGGTGAGAAATTACATAGGAGAAATGTGGGATCTATATGAAATTCTTATAAGTAGTAACATGTGTGCCATAGTTTACATCCTATACTGCAAGTAGTATTGTTTTCTTTTCATTCATTTGTTTTATAAAAGTAATTAGCAATGATATTTTTTGTTAAATATATTTTTTTGTTAAATATATATATATATATATATTACATCCTATACTGCAAGTAGTATTGTTTTCTTTCATTCATTTGTTTTATAAAAGTAATTAGCAATGATATTTTTTTTGTTAAATATATTTTTTGTTAAATATATATATATATATATATATATATATATATATATATATATATATATATATATATATATATATATATATATATATATATATATGTCTATAATGGATAGCTAGGTCAATTTTTGAGGGGTTGGTCAGTCTTTTCTTACACAATTTGTAGCGTTTGTTAAGGAAAATCTGCTACCTATGAGGCCGGCTATGAAGAGAAACTAGTCCTTTACCTATGGTAGTACGTTCGGTAGATCTGCGTTGAATTAATTGTACATCGCCGGCCGTGTATGTGTATGTGCGTGCACACGTGACGCGAGAGCTTGCACGTGTTGGCGTGACTCTTGTTCCATTTGCTCGTAGTAGTAGTTTTGTCTCGCGTCCAGGGAACACATAACGCAAAAATCAAGAATGACAGATAAATGCACATGTTTGGTTTGGTAGTAAAACACAAGCATTTTTCCTGGTGGATCGAGAGCCGTGCACGGCAAATCCAAAATTTGGCTTTCTAAAAGGTGCACCGGCGGCCTTTTGAAAAGGCCGGCCGGCCGGCTCGATCTCGCCCTGATTTATCGGGAAAAACTTATCAAATGAAACGAGTAATAATAATAATAAAAACATGGCAGCCGGATCCGGCGGCTTGTGTGAGTACGTGACTCATCAGTAACTCTTCTAGTCTCCTTTGATCTGCTGCCTACCAACAATAGTCCACGAGTTTCAACTTATTATTAACTATGTGTATATAATTTTTTTTAAAAAGTACTCTTGCCCCGGCCTCTTCCATGAACGGGCCAACAACCCCTTCGAGCGTAGTAGAGTGGGGAAGGAAGATCGAGGGACCAATGGCGTGCAATCGAGAATGGAAGCCCAAGAAGAGTAGTGGTGCGGTGGAGAGAGAGAGAAAAAACAAACATATAATAAAGCAAGAAAAAAAAAGGATATTTCAGGCATTCAATGTTTTCTCTATGACAATAATTATAAAAAGAAGCTATTTTACAAACGTTTCTATATACCTAGACAAAGGAAATCCAAACGACGCTACTTCAGTGTAGAAGCTATAACTTAATCTGTTTTGGCTCTAGAGCTAGCTAGAGCTCTACTATGAAACGTCTCTAACCTTTGCATAATACTCCCTCCGTCCCAAATTGAACGTCGTTTCGAAAGTGTTCGTGCCACAAGTTTGATTCGATTTATAGAAAAAACACTCAATATTTGTATCTATAAATAAGTTTGTTAAAAAAAAAACTGGATTAAATTATCTTTCCGATGATACTAATTAGGGACAATTGCTTATTTGTCCCCTGGAAAACTCCATCTTACTTATCGGCCTTTTTTTTTTTCAAACTTGTCTATTTGGCCAAAATGAAAGTATCTTGCTCTTTTGGCATTCCGTCCGTTTGAGCAGGTTGACCGTGTGAAGTGGCAAATAAAAATTCCATTTTACCCCTAATTAAAAAATAAAAAAACAAAGTTTTATTTGTTTATGTATATTTAAGTGGATATAAATATATATATTTCAAGCTTATAGCCACATATAAATTTAGTATATAATATAAATATATATTTCAAGCTTATAAGCACATATATTTCAACCACTCAACCACATATATATTTAAAAGTCACAAATCCACCATAGTTTTAGTCTGGCATAAATAAGATCACACAATACGTCCACATATCCACCATAGTTCGAGTCTCACATAAATAAGATGACACAATATATTCACATATGACGATAGTTTTAGTCTCACAAAGAGCAAATATATCACGAATCAAAGGCCGAGCCACCTTTTGCTTCGGCGTGCTCATGGAAGCCGTGGGTCGTTGGGCTCCTCCCTCGATCGCTTCTAGGCGCCTACCCGCCGCCCCGAGTACCGCTCACGGGACCTGGCCACCCGGCTAGTGACGCCATGCACGCTACACAACAGCCAGCCTCCGGTCGGGCGATAAGGGAGAGCTTGGGCGCGACGACGCTGTTTCTTCGGTCCGCCAGACAAGCAAAGGGCGCCGAAATCTGTAGTTGAGGCCGACGGCGGGGGGCCCCTCGCCGGGCGCGAGGGGGGACGACACCATGTCCAGCCAAATAGGGCAAAGAGGAAAAGGTGGTCGCTGCTCTTGCTCGTGGAGGCTCCCGATCGCCTCTTGCTCGCGCTAGAAGACGAGGAGAAGGAGGGTGTGGCGGATCAGGAGGTGGGGGGGCCAAAATCCGCTCCTACTCGCAAAATCGGTGGCGGCGCCATGGCTCGCCTTTTTCCCGAGAGCGACGATGGCGAGATGACGGAGTCGGGGCGACCGAGCGAACTTGTGTGTGTGTGTGGTGTGTGCTGAGGGGTAAAATTGTCTTTCTCGCATGTCATGGAGGGGGAGAACTAATAGAATGGGCTAATGGAAGTCACAGAAGGCCAAATAAGTAACAAACTTTCGCCTTGAGGCCAAATAGACAAGTTCGGAAAAAAAAAAAAGGCCGATAAGGAAGATGAAGTTTTCCCTGTACAAAATAAACAATTATCTCTACTAATTATGTAACATAAATATTAATATATTTTAATATATATTTAGTTAAAATAATTTCTTGAGAAGTTTAGAAGGACAATTATTTTAGAACGGAGGGAGCCCACCGTCGACAGGTCCTAGATGGCCTCGGATTGAAAAACCACTAAAATGAAAGTTGTAGATCTTGAAAAGTTATGAAAAACATAAAGCTTTGTATATTGCCCACTTTTTCATTTAAATTCGTTTAGGACAAAAACAATCGGTCGGTTTTACATAATACGTAAGGAACAAAATGGATTATAGACAATAAAAAAGGGAGCCGGCCTCAATTGTCTAGAAATTTCTAAGATTAATCATAGTTTTCTTCTAAGGATAATTTAAGCAGAATTTAGACTCATGGTTTGATTTCCACAATAAGCTGGTTAAACAAGGTAGCGCGAACAGTTCACAAATTTGTTGTATATATTTGTGACATTATTTTGCAACAGCCACGAAACGAGTACTGGAAGATGTACGTAAGTTGTAGTCAACCATTGTAATCAAATGAAATGAGACGTACGTACGTTCTGACTATTTTGTGAACTGGTCCGAAGAAACTAAAGAAGACACGCGCGCCGGTCTAAGAAATGTTTGTTTCCGTTGCAAAATTCCAGGAGGGATTTGGACAAGTATTTATTAGTTGTGTATTTGTACGTATGCATGTATATATAAAACATATACCCCTGTGTATCTCTGTATCCATCGGTGCTAGTATTATGTAGCTAGTCGTGACAAACGAATGCACGAGTGTTTAGGGTTTGCAAGATTATTCTGCCAGCGTGGATTCGCCTCGCGTAGGTGTAAAAAGACCTTGGGCCTGCAGAAGCCAGGCCCAGATCGGCGGAGAATACAGCCAATCGGGCCCATAAAACTGATGTATGGCCGCCGAAGGCACGTTTAACGACCGATGCTCGGTGGAAATTCTTTACCGATCAATGCTTGAACGCTAAATAATTAGTTTTAGCGACCGATGTCGGACGCTAATTCTAGTGCGTGTATAGTGAACCTAACCAACCAACCAACCCACCTGGCCTCCAAAACAAATACACCTACACTCCATCCGCTTGCTCGTCTCTCCTTTCTTTCGTTGCGGCAACGAGAAGGCGAGCAGCCACCCCGGCCACACTTTCCTCGGGCAGCGGCGACGAGCATCCGGCCAAAACTATAGCTGGTTTGTTTGTATAAATAATACAAATATAAAATATGATGGCTTGCATTTTTAGCTGAATATAACTTGCAATGTTTGCTGTGGCAGGACCTTCAAAGCTCAAGTTGGTCCGACCTCCTTGGTAGCATCCTGGATCGCCTTGTGCTTCCCCAAGCACTTGCCTTAATTTGCATCAGTCTGCACAGCATGGAGAGTTGCTGCCACAACTGCTGGTATTCCACCTTCTTCAACTCCATCGATCATGTCTTGGGGGAACCATCTTGAGGAAATGAACGCGCATAACAAGTGCAGCTCAGCTGTGACCTGCATCCTGTACCACCCTGTTGATGTTGACAAGTCTTATGGCGTCAGTTTTCCAAAGGGCTGTTTTGTTGCGTGCCGTGGAGCCTCATGGATGGCTGATTTAATTTGGCGAATGACATCTCCAATCTCGTGCTTTACAACCCTGTCACCTTGTCCATGATACCCCTTCCCACCAGTCACTGATTTCACAGGTGTGAAGGCGGTTAGTGGTGGCTACCAGTTGGAAACACCCGTAATCTTCAATACTATAAGAACATGCAGGTGATAGTATCACGAATCGGCTAGCACCGCGCATGAATGAATTAGTCTCAAGGGCTCAGAATGCGTTTATTAAGAAGAGATGCATCCATGACAACTTCCTATACTCCCAAAGAGTTATCCAACTCCTACACAAAAGAAAAAGGCCGGCGCTTTTCATTAAACTCGACATCTCTAAAGCTTTTGATTCGGTAGATTGGAGTTATCTTCTTGAGGTTTTGCAAGCGCTCGGTTTCAGTACAAAGTGGAGAGACTGGATAGCGGCACTGCTAGGCTCCTCCACGTCGAGAATTTTAGTAAACGGGATACCAACACAAGCAATAAGACATGCAAGGGGACTTCGACAGGGCGACCCTCTATCACCACTCCGATTTATTATGGCCATAGACCCCTTGCAACGTATAATTGAGCTAGCGGCGGAGAAAATGCTACTTGAACCAGTCCTACCCGGGTCGGCAAAACTCAGATGCTCGCTATACGCGGACGATGCAACAATCTTCGCCAAACCGACGGCGCAAGATTTAGACATGCTCCTCAAGCTCATATCATTCTTTGGTGAGTGCTCAGGGCTCAAGATCAATATCTCAAAAACCGAGATTTTTCCCATTAGAGTGAATGAAGATACTATCAACCAATTGTTGCAAAACTTCCCGGGCAAGATCGGAAAGTTCCCAGGAAAATACCTTGGGCTGCCCCTACACACGCGAAAAATTACGAAGGATAGAAATTCAACCATTGATTGACAAAGTCGCAGCTCGGTTACCGGGCTGGAAAGGGAGGCTTCTAAATACAGCAGGCCGAGAGACGCTGGTCAAAACTGTACTCTCGGCACAACCAGTCTATCATTTGACAATATTCCCGGAACATAAGTGGTTGATTAAACATGTAGATAAATTTAGAAGGAGCTTCATTTGGCGAGGTGGGGTCACTCCCTCCTGAATTGGCCAACTACATGCCAACCAAAAAACAAGGGTGGGTTGGGTGTACTGGATCTTGAACGGTTTGCCAGGGCTCTTAGGCTAAGATGGCTCTGGTGTCAATGGAAGCATCAAGATAGAGCCTGGAATGAGCTCGACCTGCCATGTGATGAAAAGGGACAGAGACTTATTTGCAGCATCCACAATCGTAACAATAGGAAACGGGGAAACAGCTACCTTTTGGTCAACATCATGGCTGGACGGGACAACGGCTAAAGCTATAGCACCGAGGTTATTCCAGAAAACAAGAAGAAAGAAGATAACAGTGTCCCAGGCGTTGAGGGATAATCGGTGGGTTTCACACATTGCCCATCTGGATAACCCGGAGGAGCTGCATGAGTACATAAACCTCTGGGAGAAGGTCTCTGGAGTACAGCTGGATTTGAGCATCGAGGACTCAATCACCTGGAGATGGACAAAGGACGGGGAATATTCATCACAAAGTGCCTATCGTATTCAGTTTGAAGGGACCTACATCAAACTAAAGATATCACCCATTTGGAAAGCAAGAACTGAAGCAAAATGCAAGTTTTTCGCATGGACCTTACTTCACAACAAGATTCTGACAGCGGAAACCTAGCAAAACGGAACTGGCCGATCCACAAGTGGTGGCGAAGATGCCGAAGCGAAATTCGACAAACCTCAAAAGAAGACGATCGACGGCATATTGATCTATTTCTGGTGGAACATTTGGAAGGAAAGAAACCGGAGAGTTTTTCAACACAAGACGTTGCAACCAAATCAGGTAGCTATGCTGTGCAAGGATGACATCCTGCGGTGCCACCATGCAACAAGACAAGATACAGGTCAAACGGGACAAGATCAATAGTTTCTACCTAAAGTTGTCTAGTAGCTTAGTGTTGGGAAGTAGGGGTTTATGGTTTAACAGTGCTGGTAGCTACTGGAAGGGAGTGGGCTGGGTTCCTGGGAGCTTGCTCTTGGTAGGTTTGTGCAGGTCGTTTTCAGGAGTTCTTAGTAGTTTGCGAGCACCCAGGGACAGTTGTAATGTTTCTATCTTTTTTCGTTCTTTTTTCGTCTAATAAAATCCCGACAAAAGCTTTTTGCCGCCTTTCTAAAAAATAGTATCACAAATGACTCAAGGTTTGAGCTGCCATTGGGGAATGGGCCGAGTGATTTACTGGGCCATGTCATCAACCTACCAAAAATTGTTGAGGAACAATACTATAAAAGGGCACCAAGGAAGCAGCAGAGGGACATCAATCAAATTATCAACTAACATATATAACATCTCTTCTTCCTAGCGATTATTGTTACCCAATCCTCAATCCTCCCATCTCTATATATGCTCTGACCTCCCGAGGTCATGTTGTATCTTGTGACAAATGGTATATATTTTTTAGATCAAAGGTATTCCTCGGCTTTATTTGGAAATGTAACATATATCAAAGATGACACTAGGTTATCAGTTTTGCATTCAGGCACCATAAACATAAAAATAAAAACCATACAGGACTCTTGCTGATTTCATAAAGAATGGAAATAACCAAACTAATGTCGAAGAGAGATGGACACTTTTTTAAGAAATTAGGAAATATTGTGGAGTATGTTCATGGACGTGGGGTGGTATACCAAGCCTTAGAAATCTGTTAACTTATTTTTTGACGGCATGGAAGCTTTAAACTTTCTGATTTTGGTCATAGTTGCTGGGCTGATTGTGGTGCGAAAGGGTCTCCATATGCATATTAATTTTTAGAGTGCACCAAAGTAAACAAAGCTGAATAAAATTTCTACATATAAGGCACCTATCATAATTTAAACTTCAATATAATCACAGTTACAAATATGACATTGTTCCACAGTTTTAGCTTCTATACAATTGTAGATACAAATATAACATTGTTGATATATTGTATAGGTTGATATTTATAGGCTCACAAATGTGCGATTTACCCGATAAAAGAAAAATATTCTCTAATGTGGCCATTGCATCTTGACCTCTATGAGAATTAGTTAACCACTTTTCACCCTAGTGATCGCCCAACGATATATGAAGTGCCGGTAAGTATTCTAGTCTAAAGAACAATTGCACGCCTTTCTTTGAGCTGCAAATTTTCATTCGATCCATTAATCAGAACAAGGCCAAATTGTTGGCATCCAAGTGCACCTGACTCACTCTATGCAGCTAATTAATGTGTCACACCATCACCTTGTTACAAAAAATGCCAGATCCTTGATGTGCCATATCAATACACTCACATGACTCAAGTTTAAATGTTAATGTTGTCACATCTTGTTTATCCATAACTCAATCCAATTTTAGCACAATATTTGGCATTCTAATGTCCACCAGTTTTAAACCTTTCTGCTGAAAAAATCCAAATCCCTACGAAAAAAGTTGGTGAATTCTTTAACTAGTCAACACATGTCTAATCAAATTAGTGATTCTGTACTTGAATTGCCAAACACAGTTTTATACTTTTCAACTACTGAATTGCCCAGTTTAAAAACTTTTCAACTACAAAAGAATATGTAACTTGAAGAGTTTTTTAGTTTTCAATCTGCAATATTGAACTAAGCAATAATAGAAGCACGCCATTGCTCATTGTTAGTCAGCTATTGAACCTTCTTTAGGTCCCAAGTACCATAATCAACTCTGCGTTATCATTGTACCACATGAGTGATAGCATGATATTTTTCTACAGACAAAATCACTTTATGTTTTGATTCAAGGAACCACTTCTCCCTTGCTTTCCATTTGAACTCTAAACTTTCTAATCCCTGTCACCCTGTGTCCATATTATTTTTTAGCCATTCGGCGTGCTTTAGTGCCGCTTCACCTTGGTTCAGCTCTAATAGCATGGGAACTAACCTGGCTCTGACCATTAAGCCATCTTCTCCCGTCCAGCCTTCGATACCTCCGCTGCAGAAAGCCGCCTTGATGAAAGTCTATCTTGCAACCTGTTTCTTCTTTGGACTTTTAATTCAAAAAATCATCCGATCTAGTCGGAAGTCGTCTTTCAGTTACATTGAAAGTTTCTATTTCAAATGTTGTTGAAAACCCACTGGAGAAGATTATGTAAAAATAGTGCTGATGATCCTTGTTGGTGTCTGATAGGGATGCTGCTTTTTGCTAGTTGAGTAACATAGATATCCAATGATTAGCACTACCCAATTACTCATCTAACTACTGCCTTGAATTCCATTAAATTGATCTTGTTCTTCTTGCACATTGTGTTTTCATTTTAGTGATGGTGTGTTGTGTTATTTTTTTTTTTTTATCAGGAGATCATTAGCTGTAAGATAGGTCATTACTGATGGTGGAGAGAGATAACAAGTAGAAGCATCTGTCAAGGAAAAGGTAATATTACTAGGGTTGTTGCTAATTAATAGCCATCTGTTGGTTAGCTTGCGAGTGGTTATCTCTTGTGCTGTCAGAGTAGTTAGATGGAGCCACGACTCATGCACGTGATGTTTGCTGCTTGATTGACTATGTCCATCGAGATAGGTTATGGCTTATGTAGTCAATTTTTCCTTTGGGATCTCACTTCATCACTAACGGTTTGTAGCAATTACTACACATCCTATTCATTATTACTGGCAATGGACCTTGATTTGGCTCCAATAGCATGGGAAGTAACTAAGTCCATTTGTCACTTAGCTTGAGCAGTTACCCTTAGTCCCGCTCGCACAGTTATCTACTATACCTATATAGAGAACCCCCACTAAAAGTAGTTCTCTCGATATGCAAAGCATGCCACCTCAGCAGTCCCACTCGAGATTATAACATCTAGTGGCAGCCCCACTGTTTGAAGTAACTAAAAAATATTATAACTCACAAACCAAAAAACCAAATTAAATTCCAATTACACCATTGAATTCCTTTAATAAACCCTTCAATCTCATATAGATATATTTCGATAAAAATATAGATAGGCACACTGATAATAGTTGGTATAGAATAAACTAAAAAAAAATGAAAAAAAAGAGGAAAAAAAGAAAGACAAAGAACATGAGGGTGATAGTAATATTATAACTCATAAATTTCTCCTTCATACCCGCGACAACGCGTGGGGAATCCACTATACTACTATCATTGAAACTTAGTAGTTGGATGAGCAGTTACCCTCGTACACTATTATATCCTGCTTTATGCTATTTTCTACGATTCTACGCTGTCCACTGGGATACGTTATTGAAGAAGTCACTTCTTCCTTACCAATTGGTTTCTCGCATCCAAATCTTCCAGATACCTGTCAACGGAGTTTTATAGTCATGATTGCAAGTCCATTCAGTGCTGCTGCACTTGTATTTAGCTCCAATAGCATGGGACCTAATTAATGTGCATTTCTCATGCACGATCGTATCCTCCCATGATGGAACTCTAGGCAAGCAACAAGTCACACGCGCTTTTAACAGAAAACCCATAGTAACGGTGTTTCCCTCGTCTTGCCGTTGCAGCTCAGGCAGGCCGGGCCATCCGCACTCTCATTACGCTGATGCGGGCCCGGACTATCTCGTTTGCGGCCCACAAAATCCAAAAGACATGCCGGTAAGCGACGTTCCCGTCGACGACGAGGCGCCTATGGTGACTTCGAGAATCTCCCAGATCTGCCGGCTGCCCAGCCCTCCTTCGGAGGTGCTCATAGGGGGTAGGGTTTGCGTCGCGTGTGTTCATAGGGGTGAGTGTGCGTGCGTGTTGTGGCGTCTGCGTTGTCTGTGTAATTCTCAAAAAAAACAAGTTAACTAATAACTAGTTCCAACTTCCAAAGCAGAAGCTACTATCATCTTTTGTCACAAAAATTTGCCACGTTTGTTTTGTTTAAATATGAAATTGAGTTTAGCGGGCCAACAACCTCTTGGAGCGGAGTAGAGTGGGGAAGGAAGATCGAGTGGACGAATGGCGTGCAATCGAGAATGGAAGGCCAAGAAGAAGAGTGGTGCGGTGGAGGAGAGGAAAAAAAAAAAACGGATAACAAAGCAATAAAAGAAAATTGAAAAAAGAGGATATTTTAGGTATTTCAATGTTTTCTCTATGACAAAAAAAGAAGCTATTTTACAAATGTTTTTGTATACCTAGACAAAGGAAAGCCAAAACGAAGCTGCTATACTTGACCTTTGCGTAATACAAACAGGCTACCACTTGCATTGGTCAAGCCTTCCCTGCCGAGCTAGCTAGCCGTAGTGCAGTTGATCGTCCACTAAGGGCGTGTTTGGTTCACTTCGAGATGAACCGGGTTGTACCTCAACAGCCCGGGCTGTAGGGAGCCAGGTTGAGAGCATGCACGGGGCCGTGTTTGGTTATCGCACTCATGGAGCTTGGCTGGACGGAGATCTCGTTTGGTTCACTGCGTGCATGGCATCGCTTGTCTCACTGACATGCACCGGCTGCATGCTTCTTGCATCCGCGAGCCTGCGGCGAAGAAACGGCCATTTCGGCGTCTGAGCTCGGCCGGGCTCACGAGGGAATCTTGCATGGCGTGAGACAGGCCCCAACCTTCAACCGAGCAACCAAACGCCTCGACAAATGGGGTGCATCTCGTGGAGCACAGGCACAAGTATCTGCGGGCAACCAAACACGCCCTAAGATCGCCAGCCTACTCAGTCACCAGTACGTATAAATTAGCTGAAATTAATTAGAGATGGTCAGTTTTTTTTTTCTTTTGCAAGGATGCTAAACGTTAATCTACTTATTAACCCTGTGTACATAGTTATAATAATATTAAAAATTACTCTTAGCTTCTTTAAGTATTATTTAGGCTCTTTGGATCGATGCGGATGACTCCAGTTTGGTAAAATCCGTCATGTTTTCTTTTCTTACTTGCCATCATATTTACGCTCGATCGGGTCCTACCAGCTAGACCAAACGACAGGCAGGCACATCATTTGGATAAAGGAGTACAGTACGTGCTTCAGATGATATGGAGAGGAGCATTTCTTTTATTTATTATAGTAGTTGTGGTGGTTCTTTGAAGAACTTGCCCTTGAGTTAGTGGCAGCTAGATATGTACAATTAGATCCACGTGGTTTCACTAACTGAAGTTAGATCGGCAATTTATTTATTTGAAGTCAAGCCGAATCGCCAGAGATGGCTCCCGCTCCCCTCCCCGCCCCTGAACCTCCACCTCCCCACGCCGGCGACCAAGAGAAACCCCACGCCGCCCGGCGTCCACGCCACCATACAAACCCCCTACCCTCCCGTAGCCGCTTCAGCGCCCGTGTCCGCTCATACCTGCCCGCCCCTGGAGGTGCTGCGTCTCAACGCTACGGCGGCCGGAGGCAGCGCCTTCCCGGCCCGCCCGGCCCCGCTCTACATCAACCTCCGTCCCTGCACTTCAGGTAAACCGCGCTGTCCTTGTCGTCCGTCCAGGGCATTACCTTCCAGGACCGTCTCCCCGCTTCTTTCACACCACCGCCCGCCTTTCTTCCCGGACGCTCACGGCCATGGCGCGGGAGCTGGTCACACCTGCCCACCCGTGCACCTCTCACGTCACCAAGTCGCGGCTTCCCTCTCCTACCATCGGACGGACCCCTCCGTCGTCTTCAAAGTCCGCTCCATCCGGGGATGCTTTTCTCGACCACCGCCAACACCTCGGTGGCCGTCTTACGCTTCCTCGCCCGGTAGTGCGGGGTCCGGCCGTTTCAAAATTCAACTCCACGGTAGCCCGTTGTGCGGCCCGACTTGGCACTAGTTGCCCTTGCTTCTCCCACGGCGGCGCCACACTGGTCCCCCCATGCTCTGGCTGAAAAGGCGGAATGTTCCCATCGGATGGTGGTAGCGGGGGTAGCCGACCGGCAAGATTCCCCGCCATGGCGGGCCGGTGGCGTGTGTCCCCTGCTTTGGCGAAAATCTTTCCGGCGACTCTCCTTTCCCCGGGCACTCGATGGCGGCGGACCCTTAAGAGACATAGGGGAGCGGTCCCCCCGCCCCCGCAGTGGTAGCGGCGCGACTCTCCACGCTGCGAGAGAAGCGGCCAATTTACAAGATCTCACCCCCGGCCCTTTTGCCCGGCGCGCAATCGGCTGCCAGCGCCGTGGGCAGACCCCCTCAAGATCAGCTTACGTCCTCCTACTCCCCTCTGCGACCAATCCCCTCTCCGCCCCTCCTCCGTTCCCTCCTTCTTGGCTTTTCCCTCGCCGGGAGGCAGCGATGGGGCGTCGGCGCGTCAAGCCCGATGTTGAATCTGCTGGCCTCACGCGCCCAGGAGCCCTCCGACGCCGCTGCTCCTCTCTTGAGCCCAACGCCGATCCGCGCGGCCCCCGCTGCCGATTCCAGCCCGATGTCAGCACTGCCGTTCTCGGCAGCGGCACCTCCTCCCGCGCTCCTTCACGAGCGCCCTTTTAACCCCGCACCCCGCGCCCTAAACCTCACACCCTTTCGCGGCTTCACCCCTCCTCCCAACTCCTGCTTCCGTGCTTTGGCAGCGACCACCTCGTCCGTGCACGCGGAGCACCGCTCAGAGTGCTTGAGGTGCGGACTCATCGGCCATATGGAGCGCAATTGCAAGCTCCCGCGCGCACACCCTTGGCTGCCGCTCGGGCGGTCACCGCCTCTCCCTCCCTCACCCCCTCTACCTCGGCTCCCCACGGCCTCGCCTCTCACCGCCAACACCCCTCCGCTTTCCACCCTTGCCATGTCACATCCTCTTCCGGCTCCAACCCCACGACCCGCGGCACCACCCCTACCACCGTCCTTCCGCCCACCGGAGCTAGCACGGGCGGCGAATGCGTCGCCAATGCCGTGGCCGCTAAGCGCCCGCGATTCACACCCACGCCCTAGCCCCTCACGGATGTCCACCTGCGGGGGGTCTCCCATCCATGACACCCGCCCTCTTCCTCCCGCCACGCCGGATGCGGGCTCCCTGCAGCCCGCGCGGTGGCATGGATGACGTGGATGACTTCTCCCTCGGGCACGCGATTACCGGATGATGGAGAGGATGACACGGAGGAGGAGGTGGACACGATGGATCCCGTTCGCGCACGGGACGGGGCTCATGTTCGGAGGACACCGAGGAGGAGCCCGATATACTCCCAGGCTGCCGGGGGGGACATGGAGCGCACCTACCGGATCGCGTACGCCTTAAATCGGCGACAATGGGCTTTGTCGACTCTCCGGCCCGTTCATCTACTCGCGATTTTCTCGGTGGCCCCGAGTCGGCCGGCATGTCCCCCCCTCTTCGGCGACCACATGATGGTGTTGTTCGGGTCCATGGCGAGCGTGACCACGCGTTGTCGGCGTGCCCCATCCTCCACTGTGGCGCCGTCGGCCCTTGAGCGTCGCGAGTCTCGCCGACCGCCTTCACGGTGGAACAGCCTTTGGCCGGGTGGCCCTGTCGGCGACCCACTTCCCTCCCGAGCACCGGGCTCTTGAGCGTATCCCAGTGTTCGGGCAGGCCGGGACGGTGGTGGAGATCGACCCGGCACTGCGTGATGATGCGATACCTCGACGTCCGTCGTGGTGGCCCTGAGACGTCCACCAACATCCCCACGACCGCATGCGTTGGGGAATCCGGGGAGGGGCCGCTCCGGTCGGGTCTTGGGCCCGGATCGCCGGAGACCCTCCATGTCTCCGGCCCAGAGGAGCAAAGGGCCCGAGTCGTATGGCCGGGCCCTTCTTCCCGAGCCCACGGACTCAGGCCCGGTGGCAACTGCGGTGGCATGATGGGCCGTTACAGGATACCCGGCTCCCCATGGTGAGGCCTTGGGGCCCCCGCCTTTGGTGGCGGCTGCCGGGCCTTTCTATGGCTACCTGCCGCCCGTTCTACCAGCTCCTGCCTCCACTCATCAACCTCCTCCGTGCGCTCACTTTGCCGATGAGCCGCCGCCACCTCCAACACCACCATCGCCTCCGCCCGCCCCGTCCTCGCTCTCACCCTTTGTGAGGAGGACTCCACCCGCGCCACCACCCCCTCCTCGCTGCCTCCTCCCGAGCCTCACACTGCTATCTCCTCGCCCCGGGGGCGTGCGAGCGGCGCGCCCCGGTGCTTATCCCCTCCGGGGCCAGCACCCCGCTGGCGGCCAAGGGGATGGGACCTTCGTCCCCATGGCGCCAAGGCCATCCCGGAGGAAGGCGGTCGGGAGGCCTGGTGGCCTGCTCTGCTGCCCTCCCGAAGCGTGATTAAGTGTCGGGGTGTCTCGAAGAGGAAGTGCGCCATTGGAGGGCTGGATGCGGGGTGCCTTGCCAAGGCGGCGGGGCTGTCCTGTGCCGACCGCCAGGGCAGTGGCGGTTGCCGGGCGTCGCCGTCCCCCATGAGGATCAGCACCCTCTTCCTCCGTCCGTGGCCCCCGGTCTCCACTAGGACTGCAGGTGCCGCCGACTCCTGTTGCGCGCCTTTTTCTTCCTGTGTTCGTCTGTCATCGAGTCCATGCCTGTGGCATTTATCCTAGCCTGTCGTCTCGGTCTTAGGTTATTTTTTGCCCCATGGGCTTCTGTTCTTTTGTATCCCTTGTATCTCTTTTTGTAAGCTGTAACCTCTGTTTGCAATTAATCAAAATCAAGCGCGCTTAAATTTCTCTGTTCTTTCCTAGAATGTCCGGGGTCTTGGGCAATCTGAGAAGTGCGACGGGGTCCGGGATGTCATCTCCATCTCCTCCCCGCACGTTGCCTGTCTGCAGGAAACCAAACTGGATAGCCTAACCCCCCCCAAGGCCAGAAACTTCCTCTCCCTTCCCTCAGCGATTTCTTAGCCAACCCTGCCACCGGCTCTCGCGGTGGTTTGGTCACCGCCTGGAACCCCGCCGTCTTCAGCGCTGGCGATCCTTCGCTGGGCGCATACACTCTGACCACCCTCCTCGCCTCAACCTCCTCCGACTACAAATTCCTGCTCACTAACGTGTATGCGCCTTCAAATCATGCCGAAACTGAAGATTTTTTTCACCGAGCTGAGAAACATCACTGTCCCCCCCGGCTGTGCTTGGCTGATCTTTGGGGACTTCAATCTCACACGCTCCCCACAGGACAAAAATAATGACAACTTTGACCTGCCCCTCGCCAACCGCTTCAACAGCTTTGTAGACAGCCTGGCCCTCCATGAGCTCCCCTTACTGGATAGGCTATACACCTGGAGCAATAAAAGAGATGAACCCACTCTTGCCCGGCTGGATCGCGCTTTCATCAACAACGATTTTTGCTCAAGCTTCCCCAACTCATCCCTCTCCTCGCGCCTCGGGGCCCCCTCTGACCACACTTCTCTTCTCCTCTCCATTCCCACCTCCCTCCCTAGAACCCACATGTTCCGCTTCGAGAACTGCTGGCTGAAACACCCAGATTCCCTCCCCTCGGTCCTTCCTGCCTGGACGAACGCCAGGACGCGGGCTACTGATGCAGCTGGTGCTCTTGTGGCGCGGGTCAAAGCGCTTAGGCATGCTGCGAAAAAATGGGCGCGGAAGCACTGTAGCCCCCCAGCCATCTACCACGACTGCTCGTTCCTAATTCTACTCTTTGACCTGTTCGAGGAGTGGAGATCTTTGTCTGCAGGTGAACGTTGCCTCCGACAACGGTGCCACGATCGGCTGGCCCAGTTCATCACCCAACGAGCTGCCTATTGGAAACAACGTGGTAAATTCCGTGCTCTCACTGAGGGAGACGCGAACACCAAGTTTTTCCAGGCCCAGGCCTCTACAAGGGTGCGGCGCAGCAAGATTCACCACCTGGAACTCGATGGTGTGCGGTTGACTACGCATGCTGACAAGACGGTGGCTCTCACAAGATACTACACCAGCATCCTTGGGACTGTGGCGGCCACTGCCTGGAGTTTCGACCCCAGGCCCTCTACGCTGGTGCTGTCCGCGCAGACGCCGACCCCCTGGTTGCCCCTTCACCGAGGCGGAGGCAAAGCAGGCGGTCCGGGCGATGAACGCGGCCAGCGCCCCCGGCCGGATGGCTTGGGTCCAAGCTTCTACAATGCCACCTGGGACGCAGTCAAAGAGTCTGTGATGGGTTTCCTTCAAGCATTCCGGGCAAAAGAAGCTGATCTGGAGCGGATCAACCGGGCTGTTATAGTCCTCATCCCCAAGACAAGCCCTGCAATCACCCCCAATTCCTTCAGGCCGGTTTCCTTACAAAATTGCCCAGTGAAGATTTTGACCAAGCTGCTTACGACACGGTTGCAGCAACAAGTGCCAAAACTGATCGACATTGATCAGACAGGGTTCATTCGGGGGCGGTCCATTTCAGAGAATTTTGTTTACGCTACAGAGCTTGTCCAGTGCTGCTATAAGAGAAAGGCCCCCACATTAGTTGTGAAATTGGATTTCGCAAAAGCTTTTGATTCACTAAGCTGGGAAAGCCTTGATACTATTTTGCAGGTTCGAGGGTTCCCTGCTCAATGGAGAGACTGGATACAACAGCTGCTCACCACTTCACGCTCGGCTGTGATGGTTAATGGCATTCTAGGGCCGTGGATTAAATGTCGAAGAGGTCTCCGGCAGGGTGACGCCCTGTCCCCCTACCTGTTTTTACTAGTGGCAGATGTCTTGCAGAGATTGATCAAGTCAGATTGTGATGCCAAACACCCACTTGCTGATGGTCCGTGCCCGGTGTTGCAGTACGCGGATGACACAATTATACTCATCAAAGGGGACCTAGCAAGTGCAGCAAGCCTGAAGCGATCCTTGGACATGTTCTCTGCAGCAACGGGCTTGGCCATTAACTTCAGCAAAAGTACTGCCACCCCCATGCATATCTAGAGTGACACATATCAAGGCATGCTGCAGATCCTGCGATGCAGAGAAGGGAGTTTCCCCCAGGTTTATCTTGGACTTCCTCTCTCGAACGTCAAGCTGCGCCTGTCGGCCTTTGCGCCACTGATAGCCAAGGCAGATAAGTACCTTGCAGGGTGGAAAGCAACCCTCCTCTCCACAGCCGGCCGAGTAGTTCTCATCAATAGTGTGCTGGATGGCCTGCCAACTTATGCAATGGGAGCACTCCTGCTCCCCCCGGTGTTTGCTCGGCACTTGATGCTAGAAGGAGGGCTTTCCTATGGGCAGCGGCAGACAAGATTAGTGGGGCTCAGTGCCTGGTAGCCTGGGAAAACGTCTGCAAACAGAAACAGGACGGTGGCCTTGGCATCAAGAGGATTGATACGCAAAATGCATGTTTGTTGATGAAGTTGATCCACCGGCTGCACCACTCTGATGGATCTGCGTGGGCGACCTGGGTCAAGTCGCAGATACACCTCGACGACTTGCAAGGCGCCCTCACTGGAGCTCACTGGGGCGCCCTTCGGGACCTCCTACCGGCCTACAGAATGATTACAAGGGTGGACGTCGGGGACGGCAAAGACACATCCTTCTGGAGCGATGTTTGGCTAGGTGAGTGCACTCTGGCCACCAGCCTCCCAGCCCTGTACAGCCACTTCAACGGCTCCGGGAGCTCAGTCAGTGAGGTCATGGCAGGGACACTCAGATCTCAATTCCAAAACCGCCTCAGCCATCAAGCCGAAGAACAAATGCAAAAACTGGAGCAGATGCTGCAGGATGTACTCCTCGACGATTCCAGTGACAGCAGGACCTGCTTCTTTGCTGATAACAGCTCAAGGTTGATGTCAGGATTGGTCTACAAAGCCTCAACGCGAGGAGACCAAGACTGCCCATCCTACACCTTCGTGTGGAAGAATATTGCAATCCCTCGAGTAAAATTCTTTGGCTGGCTTCTAACAAAGGGAAGGATCAATTGCAAGAGCAACCTGAAAAATAAACATGTGCTGCAGGAAGACACCTGCCCGATCTGCTCCCAGTCCTCTGAAACTCCAGACCACATCATCTCCGGTTGCCCCTTTGCCATGGAATTCTGGAGGAAAATAGGCTGGCGGCCAGGTGACATAGCTGAAGTGAAATGCTTATGGGAAACGACGGCGCCGAAGACCATGCCAAGGGTAGCCCACTCGACACTCCTCCTCCTCATCTGCTGGGAGCTATGGAAGCACCGGCATGATGTCGTGTTCAGGGGCATGACGCCCAGTCATGCACGCCTGATAGCAGCGTGCAGGGAATCAGCAAGACAATGGAGGTGTCGCCTCCCGAAAAACGATAGCCGTCTCTCTTCTTTCTGGTGTAACCACCTGCCAATCTGATTTTTAGATCAATGCTGTAAGCTGTTTTCTTGTTGTAACCTGAACTTGGGCCATGTGCCCCTGCCACCTACCGGTCCACCGGCATCTATGGTTTGCAATATATCAGGTGGGGTACTTTCAACCCCCAACCCCCACCCCGTCGTTGCCTTCAAAAAAAAAAAAAAAATTATTTATTTGAAAACATCTCGTGGGTCTGATCGGACAAATAAACCTTTAGCCACCCACTAGCTGACAGGTCCTAGATTTTGAAAAGTTAAACCTAGCACCTTTTTCATTTGAATCCGTTTAGGACCTTCAAACATCAATTTCTCGTGCGGTGTCGCGTCACTTGTAAAAGGGCCTTGGGCGTTGTTCC
This sequence comes from Hyparrhenia diplandra, assembly GCA_015847255.1. NCBI lineage: Eukaryota > Viridiplantae > Streptophyta > Magnoliopsida > Poales > Poaceae > Hyparrhenia > Hyparrhenia diplandra. Next base: position 630,848 of record JADLZK010011175.1, on the reverse strand, counting down.
AGCTCGCAGGGAACCAATCGCCGTCTCTTGTTAGGCTGGCCCGTAGGAAAACGTCAACCAAACTAAAGCCTGCTTGCTCCATATATCCGGCCAGCCAGGGCCTGCACGCTGAAACAAGCCAGGCCCGGCCCGGCGGAGAATAGATATTCTCGGGCCCTAGATGCAAATAGCTCGTCTTTTCTTTCGTTGCGGCAACGAGAAGGCGAGCAGCTACCCCGGCCGGCCACACTTTCCTCGGGCGCCGGCGACGAGCATCCGGCACCGGTGCAGGTATGACCGTATGAGGTATGCACACGCATGTTTCCTTGTGTGCGAAATCGAATCCCAAAAGGCTAACGAGTTGTATTCGGATCTGACAAGGTCCGCCCTCTTTACTCCTTTGATTGATTCTATTTATTTTATACCGGGGAGACAAGTATGGGAGGAGCCACTCCAGTTTTGCATCCCGGATCTGATGACTTCTCCAACGCTGCCTTGGGTAAGTCTGCTTAAGACCCTTACTTGGCATATGGATTAGATCGTCCCTATTTCCGGGTAAAGATGCAATTCTATCTGACACTCCCAATCTTCTGCAAATCTCGGTTCTGTACTGGTTGGACATGGTCTTTGCCCGAATTGGATTTGATATTCGTAATCTATTTGATAAAGATAACCATTGATTATCATAAGGGGCTAGCTCCTTGTCCCAACTATAGCTGGGTTTGTTTGTATAAATACAACGAATATAAAATATGATGGCGTGCATTTTTAGATGAATATAACTTGCAATGTTTGCTGTGGCAGGACCTTCAACAAGCTCAAGTTGGTCCGACCTCCCAATTGATATCCTTTGTAGCATCCTGGATCGCCTTGAGCTTCCCCAAGCACTTGCCTTTGCATCAGTCTGCACAGCATGGAGAGTTGCTGCCACAACTGCTGGAATTCCACCTTCTTCCACTCCATCCATCATGTCTTGGGGGAACCATCTTGAGGATATGGACAAGTGCACCTCGGCTGTGACCAGCTGCAACCTGTACCACCCTGTTGATGTCGACAAGTCTTATGGTGTCAGTTTTCCAAAGGGCTGTTTTCTTACGTGCCGTGGAGCCTCTCATGGATGGCTGATTCTGGCGAATGACGTCTTCAATCTCGTGCTTTACAACCCTGTCACCTTGGCCATGATACCCCTCCCACCAGTCACTGATTTCACATTTGTGAAGGCGGTCAGTGGTGGATACGAGTTGAAAGGTACCGTAATCCGCAATGAAGAAGATCGTTTTGCTGCATGGTTCTACCAGAAGGCGGTGCTGTCTTGCAGTTCATCCAAAGGTGGTGTCTACAATGTAATGATCATCCACTATGCCAGTACTTGGCTTTCTTTTGTTAAAGCAGGACAGAGCAAGTGGCAAGTGGGCTTCAACTTTAAGAGGTGACAAATACCTCGATTGTGCATACCATAAAGGCAAGTTTTACGCCGTGACACTGAATGGGATGGTGGAGAAGTGGGATCTTGATGGAGCGAATGGACCAATAAGGGAAGTTTTGGTTGCTGGAAGGCCACACCCAGGATGCATCCTCAGTAGGCATCTGGTGTCGACGCCATGGGGTGATCTCTTGCAGGTTCGTGCAATGCTTGCAAATAGGTATGCAATGCTTGCAAATAGGTACCCAGATGGTATTGCGTTCGAAATCTACAAGGTTGCTCCTGATGATGGATTATGCAACGTGGTGCAAGAGAAGGTTCTAGTGGATCATGCGTTATTCATTGGATTGAATCATTCTGCATGCTTACCCACCCACAATCTACCCGGGATTCGAAGTCGGTGCATATATTTCTCTGCTCCCATGCTAACACACGCGTTTGAGTTTCTTTCACGACTACCTGTTTGGGGAGGTGCAAGGACGTATGATCTGGAAACAAGGAGATTTGAGCCCGCTGTTCCTTGTGATATTAAAAGGAACAATCATATGGACTTTTACCATCTGAGGTTTGGATCACTCGGAACTTGTAATGGGTGAAAGATATGAATTTAAAAAGCTTGTCTAAGACATCACAGTATTAAGGATATTTTGGAAGGTATTACTATCAGTTCTATGCTTGGTTTTTTTTTTTTTTTTTTTTTTTTTAAAAATATTATTTCACAGGAATTGCAAAGATGTTTATTTTCCGGTTTGCATATCGTCCTGTATACTATTACTATTATATAATTAGTATGCTTCTAAGACTAGCATCATCATTAAAAATAGCTCATGAGATAGTTTTAACATTTGAGAAGCATATACTAGCACAATTGGTCACGTATTTAACTAGTTAGTAATATTTATTAAACAAGATATTACAAACTATGCAAACTTGTGACCACTCTAAGGTGTTCTCAATTTTATACGATGCATAGAGGTCAAACAAAGCCAACGAGCGCCAGCTTAGTTGGCAGTTGTTGCCGGTGTGCAAGCTGCCCACTAGCGTTCGAATCGTGGATTCGACCTTGGTGCTCCCACTGGGATTTATTCCCATATAGTATTCTCGGATCAGCCTCTCAACGCGTGGAGCCACAAAGGGATTATGACTCGCCCGTCGTTGGAGCCTCGACAACTCTAGTGATCTCTCTAAGGGCGCGTCTTTGATATCTGTGTATAGTTGTAGGTGCGGTTGTATCTGGATGTGGTGTGTCTCGAGGTGTGCGTGTGTGTGGTGTAGGTGTGTGTCTATGTGCGAAGCGATGATACAAATGCTATATCCAGATGAGGTGTCAAAAAAAGCCAACCAAATTGGGATCATAATTTTAGGGGACATATGACTTCATTATTTATTTAATTTTAATAGGTTTGAGCAAAATTATTAAACTGCACCAATATACACATATATTGTGCAAACAAACATATTTTTTTTTTCGAACAAGGGAGCTTCCCCATTTCCATTACTTGTAACGGAAATACAGCAGAGTTTAAGATAGTTCAGCAAGCAACTAAGACAAGATGCAGGAAACGCGGTAGCCATGGGGACACGTTAACCCCAAGATACTACATAAATCGTGCTCATCACAGGAGCAAAGCAGTACTCAAAAAGACAAACAACAAGGGAGGCCTATTGCTCATCTTCTCCAGCGCCCTTGATGTCATCACCAGTCGATCCGTGAGTTTGCCGCCGCCTCGTCATCTCCCCGGGGCCTGCTTGTACCTTGAACGCCGACTTCAATGGTCAATCGCCCGAGATTGCTTGTGCGAGGTTGATGGAGCAGATTCACCGCTTGGCTCGAAGAGTTGCTTCCACCGCTTTAGACCATATTTCTTTTTCATCATCTTTCAGTAAACCTGACCAAAATTTCATCAATCCACAGGCATGACAAATAATTTCGGAGGGTTATTAAGAATTTTCCCCTCAAAACATATAGCATTTCGTTTTTTCCAAATCGCCCAACAAATTGCCGCTATCCCCATAGCATGGAATTGAGTACCGAAGGTAACCATTTTTCACACCATACCCAGGCCTGATCAAGAGATACAGGAATATCATTGGCTCCAATGCGGGATGCCATCACAGCCCAAACACACTTTGCAATGGGACATGTAAACAGTAAATGATCTACATCTTCGTTTTGATTGCAAAAATAGCAAGTAGGATTACCTTGCCAATTCCTTCTAATCATATTATCTTTGGTTAAGATTGCCTTATTGGCAACCAACCATAGGAAAATCTTGATTCTAGCGGGGATTTTAGCTTTCCGCATTTTTTTTATGATAAGGTCCACTATCATTAGAGGTCATGGCATTGTACATTGATTTTACACTAAATTTTCCATTCTTTTCCCACTTCCACCAAATCTATCTTTTCCAGAGGTTAGCTGATGTTTGAAACTTTTTCTTTCACATCAATCCATTCATCCGTAAGGGCTCCATTTAACCATCTGCTAAATGATATTTGTTCAATTTCCACGATCCCACGATCAACACGGATGTCTTTTACGTGAACAAAACTTATACAAGGCGGGATGGGATACATATAAAGGTTTTTCCTCTATCCAAACATCTAGCCAAAAGGATGTAGAAGTGCCATCTTTAATAATGACTTTCCTGCCTTGCAAATACAGATCTTTAACTTTCAGCCAGATCGACCCGGATGGGGAATCACTTTGTTTATGCTTAAATGTAGTGATAGAGTGCTTTCTCGGTATTTATATTTTACTATATCTTGCCAAATGCCTGTCTCATTCTCTAGCTTCCACCACCATTTGCATAATAAGCTAATATTCATTTTTCTTATATCCTTAATCCCCTGCACCTCCCTTCTTCTTGCTCTTACATATTTTGATCCATTTGATCAAGTGATATTTTCTTTTAGTATGGCCTCCTTGCCGAAAAAGGTTCTTCCGTCTTTATCCATTCCCTTTGTGACAGTTTTAGGGAAACAAGTAAATTGACATGTGATATATCGGGGCATTATTCGGACTTGTAGTAATGAGAGTAGTTCTCCCAAATGTTAAGGGTTGATCCTTTCCATACATCTAGTCTCTTACCACTTTTATCAAGTAAAGGAGCCCAATCTTTGACATGCAACCTACTTGGACTGACAGATACCCCTAAATACTTTATAGGGAAGTATCCAATTTGGACAGTTGAAAATTTCAGCATATATAGATCCAACATTGTCAAAGTCATTCACCACAATCACCTCACTCTTATTAAAAGTTTATTTTCAGTCCAGCCATCATCTCATAAAGGTACAGCAATAACTTGAAGTTTCTTGCCTTTTGTATGTCATGTTTGAGACACACTATGGTATCATCCGCATACTTTGAAATAGCCACACCATGTGGTATAATGTGTTCAACAAGACCCACCACCAACTCATTTTTTCTCGAGCTTGAATGATCATTCTAGTAAGACAATCTGCTACAAAAGTTAAATAGGATTGGGGATAATGGATCCCCTTGTCTTACACCTTTGTAGCTTTTGATATATGGCCCAATCATATTATTCACTTTTACACTCACAGTACCCCAAAGAACAACTTGTTTAATCCACTTGCACCATTTATCACGCGAAGCCTCTCGGCTTCAAGACATTGGAATAGCAAGGCCCAATTAACCTTGTCGTATGCTTTCTCAAAATCCAATTTCAACACCACTCCATTCTTCTTTCCTTTTTTGTTTCATGTAAGATTTCATGCAGAGCTAGCACACCATTCATTATATTTCTTCCTTTCATGAAAGCGATTGAGCTGGATGAATGAGTTTCTCGACCACACTTTCAATTCTAATTGTTAACACCTTAGTTATCGGCTTATACAAGCAATTTAGCGTACAAATGGGCCTGTATTGTTGAATTTTAGAGGCATCGACCACTTTGGGCAAATGGGGTTATAATCCCATAATTCAAAATTCTACATATGTCCACCTTTGCCATATAAAAGTGATCAAACATTAAAATGATATCTTTTTATAATGCTCCAAAGAAAGCCCGATAGAACTCAATAGGAATGTTATCGGGACTGGTGCTTTATTCTTCTCCATTTGATCCAATGCTGCCCATATTTCTCGCTTCGTAAAATGGTCTACATAGATGATCATTATCACTCTCACTTAGTGTTTCACAATCTTGCCAAATATTATTACTAATAGTCATATCAAAATTAGGAGCAGGGCCAAAGAGATCGGTGTAATATTCTGTTGCATGTGCTAGCATTTTTCATCTCCCTCTATTGATTGTCCATCTTTCTCAAAACTTAGGATGGTATTTTTACTCTTTCTTCCATTTGCTACTCTGTGGAAATATTTTGTGTTTAGATCTCCATTTTTCACCAATTCTCATGTGCTCTATTGTACCAATATGTTTCTTCTTGTTGTAACAGTCCGGGTTCTCTTTCATAGCTTCCATTTTTTCTTATCCATTGAGAAGCGAGAGATGGTATCATTCTCTTCACTTCTTCTAGCACAATAATTTCCTCTTGTAACTCCTTCCTTCTTTTTCTCATATTACTATGTTCATTTACTCCCCATCCTTTGAGGTATTGTTTGCACAGTTTCAGCTTTTGCTGAATTTTGTCCAATGTAGATTTAGCATGACATGGTTTGTCCCAAATTCTTTTAACCTGAGTAAAGAAATCAGGGATTTTGCAGCCAACTCAACTCAAATTTGAATTCTATTGTTTGACTTTTCTTCCGGATTCCGAGTCGGTCAAAAAACAAGTAATGGATTGTGGTCCGATATCTCTCTTGGCAATTTCTTGATCAAGGCCAAAGGGAAAAGATCTTCCCATTTTTCACTTACTAGAACTCTATCTAATTTTTCCAAAGTTGGATATTCGTGATTATTAGTCCGGTGAACTTTCCACCTGATATTGGCAACTCCCTAAGCTCATAAGTATTTATCACAAAGATTGAACATAGGAGTATGTGGGTGAACCCCATATTCTTATTTTTTTTCATTCATATATCTAATAATATTGAAGTCACCTCCCACCATGAAGGGCTCTTGACCGGTGGAAGTGAAGCAAATTCTCTAAGAAATTCAGTTTTCTGCTCCCTCATGAGCGGACCATATACTATGATCGATTCCATTTTATTTTGCGAATTTATCCCACAGTACTTAACCGGATCATATAGTCACCTTCTTTGAATCTACCCGCATCATATATGTCTCTCCCGACCCCACAAAGAATTCCACGGATCTACCATTGGATGGCTTCCACATCCAATCATAATCCTGGTTTTGATCAATATTTTTTAAAATCTTATTATCATAATCTTCCACCATGGTCTCTTGCAACCCAATAAAATGCAATTCATACTGATATATAAGATCTTTTAGATAGGTAGAGACCCCTCCTTTTCGAGGCCTCTACAATTCCATATCGGGCCTTGCATTAAGACACTTTTTTTGTCTTTGTTTTTTAACAACCTCGGGTTAGGCTTCCTACCCTTTTTCTTCTTGAGGCCTGGATTTTCCAGTTCCCCATCAGATGGTTTGCCTTTTTTTGTCTTGTGGACTGGATTTTCCAGGTCCAGATTTTTACTCCCACTAGGAGAAAATTTTACTATATGTTTTCTCTTTTTTTTTCTTCTTGGATAACACCAACACAAAATCTTCAGCATCAGAATATTCCTCCCTACCCACTTCAATCTCTGTAGAAGAGTTTTCATTAATATTTGAACACTCAGCCATATTACCTTTTTCTTTCTCAACTTGCTTACTATATATTTCATGTCTAGCACATTCTAATTCCTTTAACAAATTAAAAGTTTCAAATTTATTTTCCCCATATTCACACCCATGCTTTGGTAGATAAATCATCAATTTCATCAACAGAAGAAAGTAAAACATATTATGGTTAGTAGAATTACCTTCCAAGTTTCTCTTCTTAATCATCTTATCATTCTTCTCCTTTGTAGTGAGATTATTGTCCTTAGACAATCTTTCACCCCTTCTTACTGAGCTTCATCTTGAGGGTTCTCCACCTTCATCACCATAGATTGATTTGCTTCCTCCTTGTCACTAGAGGGCTTATCTTCATCAATACCCATACTGTTTTTTTCACCTTCAGTTTCACATAGCTCTCCCTCGGATAAAACCCCAACCAAGTGTCCACTTACAGCATTGTTTTCATCAATAGTAGGAGGAGCATCACTATCATATATCTCATGGTCAACTTCGGGATGCTTTCCTCGAGTGTTGATGATATTGTCATCACTCGGAAAGATCTCTCGGTGATCTAGTGATAATCGCTTCGTTTTCTTGCCCTTTTATCGCTTTCTATGATCAAACAGTCATTATTCTTGCTCTTAGATGTGGCACTTGCTATTTCTTTGAAGTTTTGTTCAACTGACATTTCTTGCATGTTCCAAAATCTTTTGCCGTGTTTGAAGTTGGGCTCATGCTTACGCCTTTTCATATTCAACTCCGACCCAAGTTTGCACCCGTGAGAGTCGATGATCTGAATCTGATGAAGCCCCATCGGTTTGTTTCGTGCCTTTTCAACATTCAAGTCAAGATTGAGAGAAGAGCTTTTCTGAGCATCATTAAGCAACTTACTACCATCATAGATGAATTTTCTTTCTTTGAAACTTAGGAGGAGCTGAACTCATGACTTGCTTTCCAAATGCTTTGTTATTTCCATTTCCATCAACATTCATTTCTCCTTTGTTCAGGTCAGCATCATCCCCTTGGGTTTCTTGTTTGGTGGCTGATCATCATGGATGAAAATGCCACTTTGAAGTCTGCTTTGGTTTCTCCACCTCCGTAAACTCTCTTTCATAGCCAAACTCATAGTCATCAAAGCCAAGGATTGCCTCGAAAGGTCTTAGGGACTCTAGACACATCCCTACAAGCAATTAACATTCTCACATAGTCACTTCTAAACCTTGTTTTTTCATCAATTTCAGCAACTTTTCCAACAAGAGCACCAATTTTAGCCGAGTGAGAAGAGACCTCTGGTCATCCGGGATATTGGAAACCCCTGAACCAAAGCTTGCTGGAGTCTCCCCTTTTTTGCGCCAAATTTGAATTCCATTGCTCAATTCCATCGTGCTTCACCTCCTCTCGATAGACATTGTTTTCATTTGACTCCACTGTTGTACCATCTTGGCATTTGGGAATCTAAGAGTAAAAGAGTTCTCGATTTGAACTTTGCGTACCACTTCCAATATTCGTAACCCGTAAGATTGGTGAAAAGCTGTTCAATATCTCTAGCAGTCATTGTGCCAGATAGAACAGTGATAATAGCGATGCTCGCTCTATCTCTAGCCAACTTTGTGTCAAGAATCTCATCAATATGAAAGAAACTCTGCCCCTCTACTTGAGCTCGCACATAATTCAAAGTTCGTAGTTCCATGGGAGGCAAGCAGTACAATCATAGGTAGTGTGAGTATTATCATTATTTCACAAAGTACATTCTACGACATTCACTGCGTCTTATGATTAGTGTAGCCACAGATTTCACACTTCGATTCGAGTATCATCAACAATTACCTTAGTGAGCTTCTTGATAGGATCTGTTGGTTGATTGCCGCTTGACCCCTCGCATCAATTTTGTTCCCCTGTGACTCTTGAGGGTTTGACTTCTCCATATGGGCTTCCCATTTGGAGCAACCGGTGCCCTCATGACTAGCACCAATGTCTTTGACCACTTCTTGAGCCGAGGTCTTGATTATTGCCTTCTCCCCAGAGTTAGTCTTCCTTTGCCAAACTTTGTTGCCAAATCCTTGTGGAATTCCATGACCTTGAGTATTCTCTTTGACCATGGGTAGCATCGAACCCCCATGGAAGCCACTGAAGCCCTCACCATAGCCCGCACCTTGGAGCCGACCCGATCCGGCAAGGCCACCACCAAATCCACCACCACGACCTGGACCCTGTGAAGGGCCTCCATCCTCGTGACCACCGCCCGCGACCTTGGCTGCGGAAACGGCTACCATCATCATGGCCGGGCCGCCGTCCACCACCACGCCCTCTTGCTCAAAAGCGCCCCCACCCCATCCTCCTTTCCCTCTTCCCCGCCGGATTGCGCCACTCAGATTTCCGCCCCCCTCCTCGATTGGGATTCATGGCTACAAACACTACTGGTGCTGGATTTGCCTTTACAGCATCCGCAAACGATCTAGGTGGTGATTCCTTCCACAGGTGGCCAACAAATCTGGCGAGGTTAGAAGAGTATTGGGGCTTAGGGTTTGGAGATGGTGTCGATTGGGATTTCTCCTCCCTGTGACCCATGAATCCGGTACTTCATGCGGTGTATCTATGCCATCCTCACCTCCCGAGGTAGGTTTCTCGCGCTTCGCCACGTGCCCCTGGTTTGGTACGGGGCCTAGAATTCTGGTACAATCGTACCTTGGGTGGTGACCGGAACCACCGTTCTCGACGATCTTCCCCACCGGCGGGGAGGTTGTCTCTTCCTTCCCCTGTTTTGGACTCCTCGCCACCGCGCCCATGGCGGAGCTCTGTCGTTCCGGACCCCACACGAATTCGATGGAAGTGTTTTGATTTGAACCTCCGTCTCCGAGAATTTCTCAAATGGAGATTCACCCGCCATGATCGATCGTCTAGGGTTCCTTGGCGAAGGATCCATGGGGAACAAATACGACATGCATTCCGTTCATTGCATCCCCTCCGCCGGGCGAGCCCGGGGGGCGAACAGCCAGAGCTGGCTTCCCGATTTGCCGGCGGCCGCCCGAGAGAGAGAGGGAAGAGGAGGGAAAGGGTCCTGCTCACATTGCTCATCGAAGGCCGGAGCCGAGGACGATCGCCGGAGAAGTGCGGGTCGCCCTCCGTATCGCCACCGGAGTCGCTGCGAGCGCGCTCTCCTCGCGAACCGCCATCAATCCTTTGATTTCAAAAAAACAGAAGGAAATGAAAGGGTGGAAATAAACAATCCTCGCAAACAAACATATTGAATGGATAACACAAAAACATATGGAAGCTAGCAAAATTGGTTTCACAAGTTTTGGACTAACAAGGAATTATTCATGCGATTAATAACATAAACAAACATTTAATTAATCTAGAAAATAATATAATTATATTGGCATCAAACATAGACAAAAGGTGGTATGGTCCATGTACAATAAATACCACAATGATCTTTACGCCCTCCCGTCCCACGTGTCTGGCCGGATCCGGGCGGGTCGCCGGCGTGCCCCGACCTCCGGGAGGCTTAACTAACTTGTAAAATATGTCTTATTAGTCCCTAAATTACCATTATTTCTTAACTTTAGCCCTAATTGTCATTATTTAGCCCTCCCCGAGGAGCTTATCCTTGATCCGCCCCTGCGAGATGACATCCAGAAAGGGGCCGGGATGCGTGGTTGTCAAGAGAAGTATTGCAAACCGTTCAATGGTGGAGGGTGAACCGCCTGCCATACAAAGTCAAGTTGAGATAAAAAAAAAGTTGGTCTATGTGTTTGGGTCACAAAACATGGGTTGTCCGCCAAAAGGAAGCGAGCCATATGCGCATCGGGTCGAGGCTCACCTATGAGGTCGCTGCCGAGATTTTTTGGTGGGGTTTGTTTCTATGGGCTCGTGGAGACATTGGAAACTTATTCCAAAGCAGGGAATGTGTCATGCATGTGTCATTTGAGCTCTAGGTCACCAATGATGGAGAGGGGCGCATGTATCGGCTATGGGACTTCATGGAGGGTAAGGGGAGATGGCGAGTGGCGAGGAAAGCTCATCGGCGATGAGTAGAGCACAAGCAAAGTGTTGCTTGTTGGCTTACAGTGGCATCAAAGTAGATCGGCACAGGCTCATCCATGAGATGCTTGAGGAAGATTAAGTAGAGCTTGGGGATGGCCTTCCCCGTGGCCATCGGCGAGGAAGAAGTGGTCTGTAATGGTGGGGAAGCACCCCAACGTCGTCTTCTTGCCTTTCTCATCGGTGAACTCTAGAAAGCAAGGGAGGGGAAGGGGAGGAGGCATACAGCTGGGGGAGGGGCACTGGTGTGGTTGGTGTCATGACATGCACATGTGTGCTTCTCGTGGATTGTCCACCTCGGAGGAGTGGACCATACTTAGAACAAAGTTAGTGTCATCCTTCCCGTGTACAAAATATTCTCCTCTTGCTCCATCTTCCAAAAGTGGTCTTACGGGTCTTCAAAAAAATCCACTAATTAATTTGCATGTTGACACCATAGAACATGGGCAACCCATTTTAATTAGATTTGGATTACAAACTTTAATTAGGTTTGGATTAAAAACTATTGTGGTGTTGAAAAGGAAATTCTTCATAGAAGGTTACTTTAGGGATTTTGATTGAGCTTTGGCTTCAAGATGATTTCAAAATCGGAAAAAATCACCTAAATTCTAGCTTTGGCATTTTTTTTTCCTCCTGGATGTTCATGATGCAAAAGCATTCAAACAAGGCATTAGAATTTTCATACTTGTAAATAATGATATTCATGATGCAAATCTTGACATGAGGATTACATAGATTGTTACACATAATGTTGTCTCAGTTCGTTGTTACATTGATAGCATGGATGCGGCTACAGGCGCACCCAGAGGCGACGACATTTTATAAAAGTGATTCTGGCGTCCCAAATCAAGATGTCGCTTGGTGGCAAGTGGCGCAGCGATATTGGCCCGAACCCCCCATCCCCCCACATAACATACAGCCCGACACGGGCCCCTCGAAAGCCGCACACACTCTTCCATTTCGAATACATCCCCGTTCCTTCTAGTTCGCGCTGCTTGCACCTCCCCGAATCCACCTAGTGTTTCCACTTCTCCGCCACTGCCTAGGGATCCATTTCGTTTCAATAGTCGTACCCGCTTCCCGCCTCGATTGCGCCCTCGCCTGCGCTCGAATCGCAGCCTCCTGGGTCCGCTTCTCCCTACCCTAGCGCCGCCTCCCGGGGCCGGATTTCGCCCACCTCCCGTGTTTGCTTACCCATGACGATCACCGCCCACTTTAAGCTCCCCAAGCGCCACTTCCCGCCACAATAGCCACCTCCCGTGCCCGCTCAAGATCGCACCGTGAGCACCACCTCCCAGGCTTTCTTTGCCATGCTTGCTTCCTCCACCCAATCGTGTCAGGTTCCCTTTACCGCCTCTCTAGGGTCCATCCATCTTTCGCATATGATTCAATGGCCTCGGTGCAGAGTGCCGATTCGCGAACAATCCTGGCACACTACGGGTCAAACTACTCCAGGTTAACTCAAGGAGTTTCAAAACCCTATCCGAGCTTCAGTTCCGTGGCGCCACTGCCTCCCCATCGCAGCGCAAACACATCCTACATCAGTGAGCCCTCCTAGCGTGACATCTTCATGGCTTTTTATTAAGGGGATGAAATCCTTGATATCGGACATCTCTCCTTACTAGAAGGATCGCCAGTTTCGAGGAGGAAGAGGGGCAGTAAGGGGGAGGTTCACGAAGTGGAAGAAGATAGTAGAAATAAACATCAATGGAAGGGCGCAACCAATGACAAGAAAGAAGAGGTGGAGGAAGAAGAGAAAGTGGAAAGGGTGGGAAGAAGTTGGAAAAGGGAGCACAAACGTTGCAGATCAAATTATGGCCTGGAATATCCTATGCTGCCCTCACTATGTATTGTAAGTTGTGGAATCGGATGTTTTAAAATTGGAAAATGTTTGTCGTGAGATATCTAACTTACGTTTTGTTATTCCATATCGCTTCTAACTTTTAATATCTGTCTTAGGTCGAGGTATTTGCAAAGTTGTTGGCAACGATATGTACTTCATGAGTCATTATCCAAGCGTATGAAATTGCCCATCTTATAAATCATAAAACCTGAGCATATTGGACTAGCAAGAACACTACATATTGGATGAACTGTAATGAAATAGAGCCTCCAAGTCCTTTAATACATGTCTTGGATGAGCTATAAAAATAGTATTTCATACTTGAAAGATTCTGGAAGATCAACACAGAATATATCATGTAAGATATCTTCCATGGAAGATTCTAGAGTAAATTTCAAAGCAACTAAAGAGAACTCTAGAAAGTTTTCCACCAATGCAGATTACCATGGAAAAGATATTTATCATGGAGATAGAGTGTCAAAGAAGATAACAGAACCTACTAAACATTACAATATAATGTGTTTTGGAGGTGAGTGAAATGGATTAACCAAGGCGGACATCCTAATCACCTTAGCTGAAATGTCATGGTAAATCGATCTTTCCCTGAGGCGGTTCAAACACCCACCTTGGTAAATAAAAAAACCCTGCAACCCAAACCAACTAGGTCTGGATTTAGGATCTCATTTGCCTATGATATGGCATCATATATATTATTGTTTTCCATATATACTTTAATTCTTTTGATCGAGTATAATTGGACGCACACAATCTATACGCTCCACAAGCACATACATGCATGTCCGTACACAAGCAAAAAAAGAGATTGGGAGACTCTAGCATCTAGTGTCCATACACCAAACATGTGTACGTGATCTAGAACTAAAAACTGGCGCTGTAATCATTACTACAGATTTGTACATCACTACCGCCCCTATCACTACCGAATTTGAATGAACCGCCAATGTTTGCCTATTTAAAGCTTCAAGATCTAAAAATAGCTTAGAGTCACACACAACCCGACAAGTGAAAGACCACATCACTGCCGGTTGTTATAAAATGCCCCGTAGTGATGTCTATCACTATCGGTTGAATTAGCCAACCCGCTAGTGATGCAAGGGCACGGACCTGAAATATTCATTCATCCCGCTTCACTCCTTCCTCGCGTCCGTGACAACCCGTGACTTCCCTCTCTCTCTCTCTACCCCGATATTTTCTCTCGCTCCCCGCCGCAACTCGCCAGGGACCCTCCCCCAAATCTCGCCCCCAAATCTCCATCCGTCGACAGTAGCGGCAGCAGAAGATGCAGCGGCGGTTCGCATGAGATTGGTGGAGCTCGTCCTCACCTTGTGGTTCTTTTTTCCTTCTATTTTTAGTGCGTGCTTGTGGTTCTTTCAGCTCTTGGTGCAGCAGAAGATGCAGCGGCGGTTCGCATGAGGAATATTTTCCCTGGATCTTGTTTGCTCTCTCTCATTTTTTTTTCTCTTGGTGCACGAATCCTGTTTCTAATGCGAGCAGATTCTTGTTTCTCGTTTTCCCAAGCCGGTAGATTCTTGTTTCTCGTTTTCCCAAGCCGGTACATCCAAGTAGATATGGTGCAAGCTTTGCCCCTCTCGTTTCTGATGGAGGTGCTACAAGTGGAGGTGTGCCACGGAGGTGCGCATGAGGTTGGTGAAGCTCGTCCTCACCTTGTGGTTCTTTTTTCCTTCTATTTTTAGTGCGTGCTTGTGGTTCTTTCAACTCTTCAATTTTCTTCTATTTTTTTTAGTGCGTGCTTGTAGTTCTTTTTCCCTAAGAAATAACTAATCTTGACCATGGTGTGTGCATGTGGTTCTGCGTGGGCAAGATCCACCGCAAGATCCTCCGCCCAAGAGCTCGTCGCGAAGATCCTCCTCGTAGCTCGTCGCGCGAAGATCCACCGCAGCTCAAGCTCGTTCTCACCTTCCTCTTTGTCTCCGTTGAATGAGTTAATTCATGATGTGTTGAATCTCTTCTTTGTCTGTGATGTATGAATTTTTCTTGAATGATTTGTGAAGTATTGAACCCTTCTATGTGATCTACGACCTTCCATGTAATCAATGAATCGATTCGATTTGTGATTGTTGAATCTCTAATTTCTCTCGTGGAATTGATTATTGGAGTGGCAAGGAGCTAGCGAGTATGGCGTAGCATGGTAGGGGCATGTGGGAGCATGGCAGGTGCATGTGGCGCCTGCATGCTCATTATTTTTTTTTTTTTAAAAGCACAACACCGCGGGTGAAAACGAACGGTAGTGATAAAAATAGCACATCACTACCGCTATGATTCTCGCCGGTTCAGTTTTCGGCAAAGGAAGGGGTGTTGGAGCCCGCAGTGATGTACAATTCTGTAGTAGTGAATACCCCACTAGACTATCTTAACATTGGCCCAGAGACCCTTTCACTACTTTAATTGTTTCCATATAGTAGCGGGTTCTTTCTGGTTTTCCTTAAAGATGTTGCTTACTCTAGAAATTCTTGATTATAGTCTCATTTATTCGTGTTTGATGGCAATTGATAAAGATACCTTTGAAGCGTACCTATAAGTGTACTTACTACACAATTACTTTAAGCAAATAAATATTATCCAATTATGGATTAAGTAGGCTCAAAAGATTTGTGTCATGATTTATGACCAAACTATGCAATTAATTATTTTTTACCTATATTTACTCTATTATACTTGTGTCCCTAGATTAAAATGATGGAGAGAGAGTCAAAAACTTGAAAGGGGGAAGAATGCACCCATTTGACTCACGGTTTCTTGGTCAACGTCTAGGCGCTGCTGTGACCCATGGGTAATTGGATAAGGAGATCATTTTTGAGAGAATTTCCTTTTCGGGTTACATTGGACATTCCTCTTTTGTAACCTACCTCTTCCAGAAGTATCTATTTGCACTTTTCATTATTTTGTAGTTCAAAGTTTAGGAATGAGACTGTATATTGTATATTAATTATTCTCTCTGCCTTGAAATACAAGATATGTGTTTAAAATTTGTACCAAAATATAAGGTTTCCTAGATTGCCCAAACTCATCCATGCATGTTTATCTTAAAACCCATCCATGAATGTATCTATATACATGGCTTTAAAAACACAACTAATGTCCAAAATATCTCATGTAATTTATCAAAGAAATCAATGACGACATGCATGGATGTTTGCCACTATATTATGTCTTTACTAAGAAAAAGTAGAATAACAACCAAAGAAAACTCTTTATTTGATTCTAAAATTCTTGTGATGCCTCTTGTATTTCAAGATGGAGGTAGTACATTAAAGATGTCTTATAGATGATCTGTAGCCACTATTGGGGTGACAATAATCTCAGAGTTTTTTTTCGCTCTCTTCACTAGTACCCAAATGATTTTGCGTGATACCTGAAAATATTTTCCGTGGCGGGCACACAATTTGCCCGTCCACGGAAAATGCCCCGCCACGCGTCGTTTTATTTTTCGTGACGGGCATTTTGTGCCCGCCACGGAAAATGATTTTGCGTGGCGGGCACCTTAACGCGCCCGCCACGAAAATAGTAGTATTTTCCGTGGCGGGCGCCGTTAAGGTGCCCGCCACGCCGGCACACGATTTTCCATGACAGCAGTTTTAAAAGCCCGTCACGGAAAATAGCAGCCCCAAAAAGCCCGGAGAGGCCCAATCGGATAGCCACCTATATAAGAAGAAGTTAGGGTTTCGGTGCTCCAACTCCCACTTCTCTCCACCTCTCTCCCAGCCACCTCAATCTCCCTCACTTTTCTTCTAAAAAAAAACCCCCACTCCCCTCGCCTCGGCCCCGCTCGCTCCTCCACCGCCGGCGCCGGCCCCCACGCCGGGCGGATCCAGATCCGGCCTCCCTCCACGCCGGCGGAGCCAAGGACGTGGCGGTGTTGGCGTTTCTTAACGTTATTACTACGAATAGATTTTAAACCTATCCCCCGCAACGGCGCCAGAAATGATTGTTGACATTTCTTAGCGCAATCACTAAAAATAGATATTATGATTAATGATAACGTCAAGAGAACGTCGGGTGATAGATGAATTGAATATTGCAAGGGTCAACCAAGCGCGCACGGATCTAAAATCACCGGAAAAAAAAAAAAAAATCGTAACCCTAACCCTAACCCTAACCATAGGGCCACATCTTTGAACGTCATCTACATGGTTAGAAGACGTGGAGAGAGAGAGAGAGAGAGGAGAAGGGAGGGGTCACCCCGCGCCGCCCGTGCCGCCACCGGATCTCGTGGTGCCGCCTGCCGCGCTGCGTTCGCGCGCTTCGCGCCGCCTCAAGCCGCCAGGCCGCGCGCCACCACCCGCACTCGCGCCAAGCTGGGCCGGCCGGGCCGCGCCGCTTCCGCCGCTTCGGCGAAGCGCCGCTGCTGAGGCCGGCCGCGCCAGCGCCAAGGCCGCTGCCTCCTTCCGTCATGCATAGCGCGGCGCTGCCCGGCGGGAGCTGGCGCCCGCGCCGCGCCACGTGCAGGGAGAGAGGAGGGAGGGCGGAGGCGGCTATGGCCGGGAGAGGGCGCGGGAGAGGGCGGAGGGCGGCTATGGCAGGGGCAGGATTAGGGCTAGGGTTCCAAAATCGATGATATATATATGAGGCCGGTGGAGGTAGCTCCACCGTTGGATTGAGAATCGAACGACCCAAAAATAATCCGGGTGATGTGGGATAGCCCGAGGCCAGGTTTTCTCCACAACCAATTTACTCTTTAAATTGGTATAAAGGAGATTCCACTGAGCCTACAGAAACGTCTGGATCACCTCGAGAAGAAAAATCTAGACCCCCATCTTCTTCAAGGTAATTAATCTCTACTTAATTTCTTGGTTTCACTTTAGACCAGGAGCTCGATTGTCATTAGAGGGATTGCCTAAAAACGCTATTCCTGTCTTAATCATTCTAGTATTAATTATCACAATATTTATGTACTGCTATTTACTGATGATAAATAAAAAACCTTAAAACCATAGTGTGTAAAGAACATCTAGTCAACCATGTACAGAAGATCTAGTCAACCATGAAGTGCACACATTGATACACAGTTGGGTAAACACGTACACGCAAAGTTTAAGAATCAACCAGTCACATTAATATTTACATAGACATTTTTGTATATACATATGTCACTTTTTTTTGGTCTGTGTCTACGAAATTAGGAGAATAATAATAGTAGTATTTAGATTCCCATCTTATTCAATGTAATCTCCACTTAATTTCTTGTTTTTTAATTAATTTAACATAAATGAACAGGAGCTCGGTTGTTGTTGCCTAAAAACGCTACTGTTGGCTGAATCAATGTGACACGATTTAGTAATAAAAAATTAAAAACTTAAATAATGAAGTGTACCGAACATCTAGTCAACCATGCATAGAAGATATATGAAAAGTTTTAGAATCAACATGACACATTAATATTCACATTGGCGTCGTGTACATATGTCACTTTTTGGTCCCTACATTTGAATTTAGGAGAATAATAATAGTATACTTGGACTACGGCATTCACTATGTATCTAATTTCAGCTTCATTTACATGCATAAACTCTAACATGATCTATGATCAGAGCCTGCTACTCGACAAAACACATCATTATCATTGATGAGTAAGCTGGCGTGCTTCAGATCCAGGAGTGAGGACTAGATGAAAGTGGTAACCAAGGTTCGTTATCAGCATGCGTGATGACTTCTCTTTTTTTTTTTGTCTTTTGGAAATTTCAATGATGCTGACTTCCTCATACTATCGTTTCCAGACTCTGCAAATGATTGATCGTTCTTGCGGCAGCCTTTTCTGAAGCTAATTAATTAATCTCCAGTGAAGTCCGTCTGATTGAAGAATGTATTGCATAAACCTTTCTTAGTAAGCAAATGAAGTCGATTGATTGAAGAATGTATTCTCCAGTAAAGTGAATCCTCCAATAAAGTGCTCAAAGGTGAGAGGGCTACTGCAAGGAGCTGATGCTGATCGCAGGCCCTGATCCAGTTTGAGCAGAGAGCAAGTCCTATAGACTGTAAGCTGAACAATTTATTTAGCAGGCAAAGCTCCTGGCTAGCTCTCCACCGTTTCTTGGACCTTCTGTTTTCTTTGTTGAAATGTAATGTGTTTGAATTGGCATTGTGCTCAGTTTAATTATGTATATAATTTTCCCTACATGACTGCGGGGCGAGGATTACTGTCCGGCAAGCTGCGAGTTCACTGTTTCAGTTTTTGTTCAGTTCAGGGCAGCATGGCAGCGCAGAACTTCTGGGCTTGCGCTGCACACGCCAGCTTGAGGACAATAACTAGGTGGTTCATCTATCTATCTACGCTCTGATTTTGCTCGACACCCACTCAATAAACTCTCTAACATGGTAAGAGGTAGCACTCGGACATTTGCGTTCAAAAAAAAGCAGACGGACATGAGATCGACGGCTCCGTCTTGCGTCTTCCCCTTCATAGGCAACATAACTGATGTACAACACTGTAAATCGTGACAATGCAACGGATTCAATAAGTTAAGGCTTGTTTAGTTTGCAAATTTTTCTGTGTTTGGCTATCGTAGCACTTTCGTTTTATTGGGCAATTAGTGTCCAATTATGGACTAATATTACGCCAGATTGTGCAATTAGTTATTTTTTTAGTTACATTTACTGCTCCATGCATGTGTCTAAAGATTGATGTGGTGTTACAAGGTGAAAAGTTTTGCGAACTAAACCAAGCTTGCTTAGTGGTATGCCACATGACCAGCAAGCCAAATGACACTAGAGAACCAGGCAGGCGTACAATAATGCAAGGGAGGACCAGGCGTCGATGTTTGCATGCCTCATGCGCCTGGTTCAGTGCACCTCTGCTTCCAAGAATTTACATGGATCACGGTTCAATACACTGAGCGCACAGGTGGGTTCATTCCGGTTAAGGGCAGGAGGACAGCGCGCGCAGCAAGGCCGCGTGGGGCTGATTTGGGGAGCGGGCGCTGTGGGGCTGGGGAAGAGGAGAGGGCGACGTCGCTCGGTGGTTCCAGACGGGCGACGCGGCGCGGTAGAGGCGAGCGGGATGGACGGAACGAGGGATCATGGGCACGGGTAAATCGGGCGGTTGGGCCGAGAGGCGCGGCGGCAGCGGCCGGGCGGCGGAGGGGCGGCAGGAGACGAGCAGCGAGGAGGTTCGAGAAGGAGACGACATGGGCGTCGGGAGGCGTGGTCGGCGGCCGCAGCGCTCGGATCGGACGGCGGGGACGGCCAGGCGCTGCAGGACAGTAGCAATCGGACGGGCGGGCGATGGGGGGCGCGTACTGTAGGACTGTAGATGACCGCACGCGACGGAAAACGAAGGCCGCGTACGTGACTAAACTTTAGCCTAATCTTGCAAACGAGAATCTTTGCCATTTAGAGTATTTCGATACAAAACTTTTTGCACAGATGGGAGCTAATTCGCGAGGCGAATCTAATGAGCCTAATTAATTCATGTTGCTACAGTGATGCTACGGTAACCATCCGCTACTCATGGATTAGTTACCCTCATTAGATTCGCCTCGCGAATTAGCTCAGGGGTTTTGCAATTAGTTTTGTAATCAAACTTTATTTAATAGTTCTAAATGGCAAGATTTTCTTTGATGTGACCGACTAAAGTTTAGCCCTCCAGATCCATACACCCCTTGTTTAGTTCACGAAAAAATTTTGCGTTTAGGTACCGTAGCACGTTCGTTTTTATTTGACAATTAGTATCTAATTATGGATTAATTAGGCTTAAAAGATTCGTCTCGTCGAGTTACGTTAAACTATGTAATTAGTTATTTTTTAACTACATTTAATTCTCCATGCGTAGGTCCAAAAATTGATGTGATGGGTACTGTAGCATTTTTTTTTTAAACTAAACACACACTGTATGATATGATACAGACAATAGGAAACACTATTCCCCCTTAATTCTGTAAAATGTTTCAAGTCAACGTCGTATCATTGGCTATTTTTTGCCCGCGTGCCAATGGTGTGCCCCATTGATGTACTAGCATTCCGATATACTAGTATACTAGCCTGCTCTAAAAAATAATACGTTTTGAGTGGTTAGGTTTCTCACTTGGTTAGGTTTCTCACTGGCGTTTCTGCTTGTTAGAATCCCAACCAAACAGTTAGATGCAGGTGTAGCTTTTGAAAAGCCAGAAGCAAAAAATCATAGTACGTTTTGAGTGGCTTTTGCTAGCTTCTGTAAAGATGCTGCTACTGTTATACTCCCTCCATTCCAAATTATAAGGCATTCAAGAATCTTGAAAAGTCAAAGTTTTTTAAGTTTGACAAAATTTATAGGATAAGATAATAATATTTAGGTGTTCTGTATCCTAATTTGTATTTGTATGAAAACTGAAGTTTTGTTTTATTTTATTTTTTTATTTCGAAATTTGATCCTATTAGTGTACTGATCTTATAGAAATCAAACTCTTAATTGTACTTTATTTTTTTTATTCTGATATTTATCTTTTTAGAGTCCAAATCAATGCTAATCGAACTTCTAGTTTTACCTTCTATTTAAAGTTTTACAGTTATTAATTATATTTTTACTTGGTTAGATTATCATAACAATCAACGGTCTAGAGTTTTTTTCAATTATAACATGAGAATTTCTAGACCTTAAAAGTGATCGTGAGGCTCCTTTTGTTTTTTCTTAGTTATCAAGATAATATACTAGAGTAGTCAGAAAGAAACAGAACCATAAACTACTCTATCCTCCTTGTTGTCACATTGAAGTGTCAGCCTTGTATAATCTCGCAACAAGCCAACAACCCATTGGCTATTTCATTGCCGTCGCGCCAACGGCGCCCCCATTCTACTAGTATCTATTTAACTATTTTAGTGACAGACTTTCATTTTAGATGTTGATTTGAGAATCTTTTTCATCTTCTTTTTTTTTATCAAGTTTTTGAGATTGCGTGGACCCTTATGTTTGTGCGTGTAATAAGGAAACAGCTATATGCATTAATCGATGTAGAAGCTGGAATATTAATATATTCCCTTTTTTAAAAAAAAAACTATTTTTGATAGGGTAGAAAGAAATGGAACCATGGACTACTCTATCCTCATTTTGTACAAAACAAAATGAAGCCACATTAATTCATCGGTCTCTTAAGCAGACACAGCACCACCCGCCGGAGCCGGACCACCACGGCAGAAATCTCCATGGAGACGCCGAAAGCTCCTGAGCTTTTCGGATGCGTCCTCCTTGTCCTCCTTGCTACCCTTCTTCTGTTGAAGCAACAGCTGCTTGCGTCGTACAAGAGGCGCGCCTCTCTCCCATCCCCGAGAGGCCTCCCCTCATCGGCAACCTCCACCAGCTCGGCGCGCTCCCGCACGCCGCCCTCGCCGCGCTCGCCGCGGAGCACGCGGCGCCGGTCATGCTGCTCCGCCTCGGCTCGGTGCGGGCGCTCGTCGTCTCCACCGCCGGCGCGGCGCGCGCCGTGCTCCAGCCCAACGACCGAGCCCTGTCCGGCCGCCCCGCGATGTGCGCGACCACGAGGCTCTCGTACGGCCGGCAGAACATCAGCTTCGCGCCCCCGGACGCGCCGTGGCGCGCCGCGCGCGCGCGCGCGTGCTTGTCGGAGCTCCTCGGCGCCCCCGCGCGTCCGCGGGTTCCGCATCGCGCGCGAGGGCGAGGCCGCCGCGCTCGTCGCCGCCGTGGAGAGCGCTTCAAGGTCTGGATCCCCGGTGAACTTGAAAGAAAAGCTTGTCGAGGCAAGCAACAAGATCGTGCGGCGTGTCGTCTTCGGCGACGAAGGCGAGGAGGATATTAAGGCAAAGGCTGTCCTCCAAGAGCAGCAGGGGCTTCTAGGTGCGTTCTTTGTGGCCGATTACATGCCATGGCTCGGGTGGCTGGACGCTCTCCGTGGCCTGCGCAGGCGGCTGGACCGACACTTCTTTCAGCTCGACGCGTTGTACGAGAGGATCATCGACGACCACCTCAACAGGCGTGCGACGGAGGAGGACTTGGTTGACGTGCTCCTCCGCCTACACGGCGATCCGGATCACGGGGAAACATTCAGCCGTAGCCGAATCAAAGGCATCCTGACGGTATATATATCCTGGTTGCGGCGTTCACGTGATGTTCAGCTCGATCGACTAAAACATTTGGTTTTAATCTGCATCTGCAGGACATGTTCGTTGCCGGAACGGACACGTCGGCGGCGACGCTGGAGTGGACGATGACGGAGCTGGTGAGGCACCCGGACGCCCTCGCCAAGGCGCAGCACGAGGTACGGAGCGCCGTGGGCGGCGAGGACATGGTCCGCGAATCCGACCTCCCGCGGCTCCAGTACCTGAAGCTCGTCATCAGGGAGTCCCTGCGGCTGCACCCGCCGGTGCCGCTGCTGGTGCCCCGGGAGACCATCGAGCCAATCACGGTGGACGGCTGCGAGATACCGGCCGGGACGCTGGTGCTCGTGAACGCCAAGGCCATCGGCACGGACCCCGACGCGTGGGGGCCCGACGCGGCGCGGTTCGTGCCTGAGCGGCACGAGGGCGCCGCGGACCTCAGCGACCACAAGCCGTGGCACGACAGCTTCGCCCTCGTGCCGTTCGGGTTCGGCCGGAGGAGCTGCCCCGGCGTGCAGTTCGCGACGGCCGTGGTCGAGCTGCTCCTGGCCAACCTGCTGCTTTGCTTCGATTGGCATGCGCCGCCTGGCGCTGGCGGGGTGGTGGATTTGGAGGAAGAGAAGGGGATGACGGTGTACAGGAAGAACCCTCTCATGCTTGTAGCTCAAAGGAGAATGGGTTGACGGTCCCATCGACTATCTCATCCGTGATACTAACTAGCGGGGAGTATCATTCATGGTGTACTGTAAAGGTGCTCAAATATATTAGATTATTAATCTTGTTACATGTGTGGATGTGTGTGTCACGAGGGCTGCATCTGCATGCATGTCAGTGATGCAGGCAAGTGTGAGTACATGCGTGTGTGGATTGTGCGCGTGAGTCGCGTGGAGTTAGTGGGCGTTGATCATGGTACCTGCGCATGATGAATTCAAGACGACCCGGGCAGGCTGTTGCCCGTATTTGTGTAACGCATTGCTTCTGTGAGTTGATACCAGTAAAAATAGAGTAAGATGTACTAGTCTCTAGTGTTCTTTTGTGGCCGGCCGGCAGATTGCCGCAAGTGCTCGTGTATGTCCACATCAAGAGCAATTTTAGTCCATGGTGCTCTTGTGTGTGTGTGTGTGTGTCTGTCAACATCTCAAGATAAATGTTAGTCCATGACTGCCGTGGAAGACTGCCGCAAGTGCTCCTGTGTGTCAACATCAAGAGCAATGTTAGTCCATGGTTTGTTCGTGACTTCGTTCTTGCGTGTGTTTGATCCCTGGCTTGTGTTTGATACTCCCTCCGTTCTTAAATAGTATTTGACACCGTTGGCTTTTGATTCAATATTTGACCATTCGTCTTATTTAAAAAAGAGTTAAATGCACCACGCACTCTGACTTGCAATGCTGTGTCAAATAGGTACATGGATTTGCAAACCGTGTATTTGACCCCCAAACTTGCAAAACCAGCTTCACCGCAGGCCCAAATGCCAAAACCAGTCCGGTTTTGCTTGCCATTTTTCAAAACAACCCTCCTCGATCTCATGGATGCATGCATGGCGCCAAAGTTTCCACGTACGCGTGTGTGGGATCAATACACTGCATGCCTCCGATCCTAACACTAGATATATAGCTAGGCAAAACACAAAGACCAGCAAAAGTGTGTGTATATATAATATAAAGAGTAAAATACAACCGCGGTCCCCTCGAACTATTTTCGCCGCCGCGCCTAGGTCCCCAAACTATGAAATTGCACCTCTAGGTCCCCAAACTATTCTACCCAGATCATCTAGGTCCTCGAACTATTCCAAATTTGTATCATCTAGGTCCCCAAACTATGAAAGTGCACCTCTAGGTCCCCAAACTGCTCCAACCGCGGTCATCTAGGTCTCCAAACTATTCCAGTCTGTGTCATATAGGTCCCCAAACTATTTGTTAAGTATACAAAATTATCATTAATTCTTAAATTAATCGAAATCTCTATCATATATAATTATAAATAATTCAATAATGATATAATTACTAACCGAAATCACTAACAGTGGACATAATCACTAACTTATATAATTATAGATAATTCATTAATTCTTGAATCAATCGAAATCTTTAAGTGAAATCCCTTACTAGACCGGGCTGATCAAATGGGCAATTTTACCAATAGCGTATGGATAGTGCGCTACGGTAAAATGTATGGATTACCAATAACTGAAATCACTAACTAGGCCGGTGATTTATCCTTTTTTTGCATTCGTTACCTTTTAATTTTTCCTTTTTTAGTTTTTGCATTCGCTGCCTTTTTTATTTTTTGTTTTATGAATTTTTCCGTAAAAAATAGCGCTATCCATACGCCGTTGATATACCGATTTGATCAGCCCGCCTAGCTAGTGATTTCGCCTAGAGATTTCAATTGATTCAAGAATTAATGAATTATCTATAATTATATAAGTTAGTGATTCAGTCCAATCGCTAGTGATTTCAGTTTATAAATATATAATTAATGAATTATCTACAATTATATAAGATAGAGATTTCGCTTTTGATTTAATAATTAATGATAATTTGCAGTCCACTTAACAAATAGTTTAGGGGACCTAGATGACACAGCTTGGAATAGTTTGGGGCCTAGAGGTGCACTTTCATAGTTTGGGGACCTATATGACACAAAAAATGGAATAGTTTGAGGACTTAGAGATGCACTTTCATAGTTTTAGGACCTGTATTTATTACAAATGGTAATAGTTCAGTGGACAAGTGTATTTTCACTCTAAAGAGTAAAATATTAAAGTTAACCTATAAATGTAAAAAAGAAAGGGATGATACAAATTAAAAAAAAAATCCGGATGATCATTGGAAATTTATTAATTAAAAAATAGAAAGTGTATCATCAAATTATACTTACTCTGCGGCTGCTTGCACAGTTCCATTCGCATATGCAGCCTTGCTCCTTGAATCCTTGCACTCACACGTCGCAGTGATGAACTAAACTGATTATCGGCTCGGCTGCTGCCTGCTGCTCCTCTGCGCTCGGCCGATCGGCTGCTCGGTGATGGGCGAACTGCTGAACTGGCGAAGGAAGATCAGGCGATCCGCGATCTGCGCATGGCGATGGCCGATGGGGATCTGGAAGCGACACGACGAGTCCGTGCGGCGACACGCGATGCAAGGCATGAGCGACGAGCGGCGAGTCTTGACTATTCGTATGTGACCTTCCGTTGCAGACTGGCGGACAGGGATCTTGGGACGCCGGCGCGTGGCTGCCCCTGCCACTGCGGGGGCGCGAGCCGGCTCCGCCTCACCGCGGGCACAGCCGCCGGCCATGGGCGACGCCACCGGATGAGGGCGTGAACGGGCGAGCGCGCCGCGCCACGGCCCGGCTCCGCGTCGCAGTGGGCACCACCGCCGTGCGCGGCCGCGGCCACGGAAGAGGTCGCCGCTGCATAGGCGCGGGCGAGCGGGACTCGCCGCGGGTATATCACCGGCCACGGGCAGGCTTTGCCTCGCCGTGGCCGTGGACAAGGATGAGGTGAGCAGGACTGACCGCGGGCGTGGGCGGGTGTGGGCGAGCTTCGCGGCGCCACCGGCGAGCGCGGCCCGCCGCTGGTGGGACCGTCAGACAAGGGCGCCGTTGCGAGGTTGCGGGCCAGCACCGGCAAGCACAAGGGCGAGGCCGCCGGTGAGCGCATCGTACGCGCGGGCGAGGGCAGGCGAGCGCGGCCCCACCAAGGCGTACTGCGCTGGCGAGGCAGGCGAGCGCGGCCGCGCTACTGCTGCACTTGTCGCCCGTGTTCGTTGGCAAGGACGATAGGCTCCGCCTCCTGGTCGCCGCCGCCGACGCTGCTCGCACCAGCCTCAAGAAGCGCGTCATGCACCTCCCGCCCTGGTGTAAGCCCGAGTACATGCGCGCCAAGTGGCTCTCCCCCTACGAACGTGAGCCGCCGGCAGCGGAAGAGACGGAGGCCGATAGGGAAGGATCTGGAACTGGCCGCGTGATGGTCAGGACAGGAAAAGATACTCTTGCAATTTTTGTGAAAGATTGAGGGTTTAGCTGCAAAACTGACATGCCACGTAGGCAAAACCGACTGGTTTTGGCATTTGGGCCTGTGGTGAACTAGTTTACAAGTTTAGGGGTCAAATACCCGGTTTGCAAGTCCATGGGCCTATTTGACACAAATAACAAGTCCTCGAGGTCTCAGGGTGCATTTAACTCTTTAAAAAATTATACAAATATAAAAGAACATGAATTATGCTTAAAGTATCTTTAATTATAAAACAAATGATGGTAAAATAAATGATAGTTACGTAAAATTTTTAAATAAGACGAATGGTCAAACATTGTGTTGAAAGTCAATGGTGTCAAATATTTAAAAACGCTGGGAGTAATATGCATCCTTAAGGGCACATGCTACACGGACTGGCGGCGAAGCCGGTCCCGAGCTCCCGTCCATGCCGGCGCTGCCCCTCGGCGAGCCCCCGAACTGACGCCTCCATCATAGCGGTGGACTTTTTCCCGCTGCAGCCTCGCCGACATCAAGATCACCGCGGCCGCTGCGCGTCTTGGCGGCATCGTAGCTGAGCTGAGCCACGATGTCATTCTCAGCAAGCGCCACGCCACACCACCTTCTCAAGCTCCCGCCGCGCGGCCCAGCCCCGCCGCCTTCTCCCCTCGCGTGCCAGCTGTAACCCCGCCAAGCGAAGCGGCGCCACCGTGGGAAAGATACGACGCGCGGCGGCGGCGGGCGGCGTGGTGGGAGTGGGGTCCATGGGGGTGTTGACGGATGGCGACGGGGCTGTTGAGACGGTTGAGGCAAAGTGAACCGAACGGAAGGGAGAGAGGAGAACGAGACGGGACGACAGTGTGGCGTGGATAACAAAACAAGAGATCTAAGATGGCAATTGGACGATGAGAGGAGGCGGAGGCGTGTAGCGCCGACCACAGTTGCAGCGCGTTGAAGATAGGCATAGGCCATATCTTTCCAAGCCCGGTTCTCGCCACCTCGCTCGCTTTCTCTTGGACTACTCACTTTGTCAGTCCATATTGTCTACTTATAAAAGAAAATATATGTGCATATGTTTTCTTTATCTGAGAATTTTATGGTGCTTGGGAGGAACCGGTGGATCCTCCCGTCAATGCGCTATATTTTACCGGTTCCTAAATTTAATTTTAATCGAGGGGTAGTTTAGTACTTATTCTGGCTCCCTTAAAAAAAAAAAAAAAAAACTGAAAAACACGACCTGATGATCGTGCACGTGTACCGCGGGCTAATGCCGCGGCGGCTTTGAATGAAACGGCGGGGCAGGGTCGCCGAGCGCCTGCGGGCAAGAAGAACACGCCGCGCGCAGCCAACAAGCACCAGTGCTGCGCCAGGTCCGAATATGCACGCCGAGCCGCAGGAGTGCAGCGCCGGCGAGGTGGTCGTGAAGCGCCGCCAAATACCCCCACAACCCGTATCATCGGGCCCGAGCAGAGGCACGGCGCGTGCGGACAATCGGTGCTGCTCAAACCAAATCAGGGGCAAGGGAGGAGGTGGCAGGAGCCCCGCCGTGCAAGTTCTCGTTGTCCAGCGCAAAACAGAGCACGTACAAATACGCCACACGGCCGGCTAGTTGCTTGCATTTGGGAGGATGTGCTTGGACGTCCATGTTCCGCCATGCCTGGGACTTCGTGTGAGTCGTGCTCGCCTGAATTTGAGGAGACAAACCCTCACATGAAACATGAACCAAAGCAAATTTGGCGGATTAATGGCTTCCGGTCACACAAATTCTGTTTGACTAACAAAGCTCAAATTTGGGTGACCGAAAGACTTAAAATACACCAAAAAAAATAAACTTACAGCTTATGGAGCAGCACGTCTGTCATCTCGATCCTGAAAGGGTCCTGAGGGTCCATCTGCCTGATAATGCTCACTTGCTTCTGCAGCATCAGGCATATCCCATTGTACCTGCCACCACAGAATCCGAACTATTTACATCGAGAGTCGCCCATGATCGTCGGAAGTGCCTCGACAAGATCCATTGACAGATTTTGCCGCTACAACTGACACACGCAGCATAACCAGTCGATCGATCCACTCAATGTGCGATCGTGAAGACGGAGAAAGGGGTGGCGGGTAGCCGTCCCTCCCGACGATGTGGTAGCGCTGCGTGGCGCGGCCCTCGCGACGCCCCTTGCCCTTGTCGTAGTCCAAAAAAGACCCTAAAAGAACATTATACGCCAGCTTAATATCAACTATAATTCCTTCAATCGACGGATAGTTCTGGACCGGCACTTGTAGGGTGCTCCGACTTGCCGGCGGGAAGATTTGAGGGCGGTCTTTTTTTTTCTCGGTTAGGAATTGAAATGATCTGATGAGGGGCGGCGGCTACGCTGTATAATGCTGCGCGGCGCGGCAACTGCCACCGCCGAACGACAGCGGTGGCCCGGTCCGGTCGGCTCAAACAGGTACAATGAGTGCAATGGGGCACATGGCACGCAAAGTAAATTTTTTAGAGCTTGCAAAGCTCAAAATCAGAAATAGAAAATCTAAGCTACATTTTTTTTACTCTACAATGTATTTTTTATAGCATTTTTACTATAGTACATCTCATATAATACTTAAATAGATTATAAAAATCATTAAAACTTCAAAGAAAAGGTATACCCAAGATACATATTTTTTATATTAGAAGAACAAAAAATGAGAAGTAGCCGAGATATTTTGAGGGTCGTGCTTGGGGGGCCAGACGACGACACGCCTCTTCGCGTGCGGCCAGACGGGCCGTGTCATGGGCCGAAGAAAAAATTACCGTGCCATGTCGGCACGCCCGACCGCGCGGCTCCCCGCGCCTAAAGAGCACGATCCGGCGCACGAAGGCGTTGCGAGAGGCCGGCCGTTGCCAATGCACGCACGCCCAAGTCCCAGCTCTAGTCACTTGGTTCCTCTCATGTTTTTTTTTTTTTTTTTTTTGAATGACACAAAGTATAACGCAGACACTCACAACACGCACGCACACTCACCCCTATGAACACACACGTAAACCCTACCCCCTATGAGCACCTCCGGGATGGAAAGCAGGCGGCAGATCCGGAGATTCTCGGGCCCCACCAAGTCACCATAGGCGCCTCGTCGCCGACGGGAACGCCGCTACCACCTCTCATGTGGTTCCTCTAACTTTTTAACCATTAGATCAGACCAAATAAATGGCCCATATTAATCCCAAGTGTGGTAAAAACTCTCTTTCTTTATCTCCAAACTAAATACTGTTGAAGCTATTCGCACAAAAGTTAGATAAAATTTTGGTCAATGCGCTATATATTTAAAATGAGGTAGTAAATTATAGAGGCAATTGTATATTTGGTCCTACTCTGGAGTAATTACTAATTTGTTCTTCTTTTTTTTAACTTTGCAGATTGGTCCTACTTTTCAAAAACAAAACTCTAAATTGACCCTGATCCGTTAATTTGGGTTAATGGTGTTAGCTTTAGAATGAAACAGGGCAAAGTTTCACAGAGATTTCAAAATGGAACAGTTTGATTCCGTGCATCTTTGCTTAAATTGACCATGATCGTCGGAAGTGCCTCGACAAGATCCATTGACAGATTTTGCCGCTACAACTGACACACGCAGCATAACCAGGCGATCGATCCACTCAATGTGCGATCGTGAAGACGGAGAAAGGGGGTGGCGGGTAGCCGTCCCTCCCGACGATGTGGTCGCTGCGTGGCGCGGCCCTCGCGACGCCCCTTGCCCTTGTCGTAGTCCAGAAAGTTGACCCTCTTGAGTAGCTTCAGCTCGTGGACGCCAGCTTCCTCATCCTTCGCCTCC